>VSDK01009952.1:3413-100240 GCA_009767595.1 Symbiodinium kawagutii
CTTGAAGGGGGCTTGAAGGGGGCTTCAAGGGGGCTTGAAGGGGGCTTGAAGCCCTTCGTGACCTTCAGCCCCCCCCCCTCAGGAGCCGGGACCTTCAAGCCCCCTTGAAGGGTACCTTCGAAGGGGGGTGCTCGGATCCAGCCCCGGTTGATGCACACAGTGAGGTGTTATGCGCAAGATGGCTTTGCTAGCTATCACAGAACCAACTGCAACGCTCCTTGCTTAACGCTACGCAGTGATATGCAGAGGACTTGTGAGGCGGGGAATTCATTGCATGTGCATGATTTTCGCAGTTTTACTACCTTTGCTTCGTTTGCTTCCGCGCTTCTCTGCTTCGAAGCTTTTTTTTGTTTCACCATGGTTCACTTTGTTTCACATGGTTTTACTGCTTCTTATCGACCTTAGCTTAGTGCTACCAAGGCGATGCAGGCGAGCAAAAAAAATTATACGCATTTCAATTTTGATGAACTTCTTGACATGGAATTGTTCTTTGAAATTTTAAATAATCTTGGTAAACCTTCTGTGAAGCCCGATCTTCGGTAAGCTGTTCGGTATGTCCAACTGGCGCAGATTTTGGGATGTTGTGCCTTCAGAATCTGAACTATGGACCGCTATTAGAACGTTGGGTGCAATTGCCACCAGCTTTTGTGCCGAGTTTGCGATAGAAAGATTGAAGAGTTGAACAAGAAATAATGAAGTGGTTTCTTAGGTTTGGGGCAAGCCCCCTTCAAGCCCTCTTCAAATTCTCTTGAAGCCTTCTTCAAGCCCTCTTGGAAGCCTTCATCTTTGAAGTCCTTCTTGAAGCTCCCTTCAAGCCCCCTTCAAGCCCCTTTGAAGCCCCCGACAAACCTCCTTCAACCTTCGTGAAGGCGAAGCGCCCTTGAAGCCCCCTTGAAGCCCCCTTGAAGCCCTCTTGAAGCCCCCTTGAAGCCTTGAAGCCCCCTTGAGCCCCTTCGAAGCTCCCTTCCAGCCCCCTTGAAGCAGACATCCCCGGGAAGCCCCTTTGAAGTCCCCTTCAAGCCACCCTTGAGGCCCCCCCTTGAAGCTCCTTTTAAGCCTTGAGTACGACTTTTTCAAGTCTTCGGATCCTTCCTGTCATCTGTCTCATCCATCAATCTCTCAGCCCCTCTGTCTCTATCTCGCTCTCTCTGTCCTCTATCTATTTGTCTATCTACCTGTCTGTCTATCTGTCTTGATAAAATTTTTCCACATCTATCTCATTTCTTGCATTTTGATCTTCCATCTCCTCATTCCATCCATCTGCCTATCCATAAATTTGCTTTCATTTATCTGTCTATGTGTCTCTTTATGTAATTCATCCCATCTGTCTCACGACTGCCCAGTCTTCTCTTCTTTTCTCTCCTTCTATCCCATCTGTCTCGTTTTTTTGCTGACCAAGATTCGCCCAGCACAGTGAGATGGAATGGTTTGACACACTTTGAAATTTGGTGATGTTAATGAAATCAAATTCGGTGTTAAAGTATGCAGGTGAATGGCGCGGCCTGAGCCATTTTCAATCTCACGCAATGGAAGTCACCTTCCCACTGGACTTCTTCCGCTTGAACGTGCTTTAAAACATGAAAGTTTTTTTTTTTTTTACTTTTGCGTGGGTTGTGCCGTTGTGGCGCGGCGCCTCGGTCACAAGTACACAATGCGAAGTGAAAAGAAGAAGTGCCACGGACCATAACCCCAAGCAAGGGGGAAAACCAAGCCAAACCAAACAAAACCAGCAAAAACCAGAAACCGAACCACCCCAAAAAAGAACCACACACCAACAACGAACCAGGTCAAAATGGGCACTGGTAACATTAACCAGGTGAAACGTCCGTTTTTATTTGGCTCACGTGTTGACGTTCAAGGCGTCAGCATCCATCTTCTCACTTCCCGTCATCCTTCACCGCAAGTATTTGTATGTGGAATCAATCCATGTACAATCAATGCAACTGCTTTAAAACATGAAAGTTGAAGTGGAGGAGAGACCCCCTGAATTCTGCAGAACACACAGAGTGGAAAGTTTTCAAATTGGCAAAACCAGCAGAGGCTTGAAACTCCTCTGCGGATTGCTTAACTTCATCGATGCTGTGGAAGCCATTTTTCGCTTCGCCTGTTGAAACATGAAGGAATTTACAATTTTTGGAATTAAAACTGGCTTCAAGAACGCGCCGGTTTTTCTTGTGTCTGACGCGCTTGCGCCCAATTCTTTGTAGATAGACAGATAGATGAAATAGATCAGATGAGATGGATAAGACAGATGGAATAGATAGAAAGATGAGATAGATGGGATGGATGAGAAACATAGATAAGAGAGAGAAAGAAAGAAGGAAGGAAGGAAGGAAGGAAGGAAGGAAGGAAAGGAAAGGAAAGAAAAGAGAAGAAAAGACAAGAAAAGCAAAGAAAAGAACAGTAAAGAAAGGAAAAGAAAAGAAAAGAAGAGAAAAGAAAACAAAAGAAAAGCAAAGAAAAGAAAACAAAGGAAAGAAAAGGAAGAAAACAAAAGAAAGAAAGAAAGAAAGATAGATGGATGAATAGCCAAATGAGTTGGGTGGAGTGGATGAGATGGAGAGATTGATAGAAAAAGCAATGGATGGATGATAGATAAGTAGATAGATGAGATAGGTGAGAAAAATCAGACAGGTGAGAAAGATGAGATAGATAAGATATAAAGATCTGAAAAGGAGATGCGATAGACGAGAGAGATGAGATACATGAGATAAATAGAATAATGACAAAGATCAGATGGATAGATTGTAGATTAGACAGATAGATGAGATAGATGGATAGACAGAATCATGACTAACATGAGATGGATAGATTTTAGACTAGATAGATCGATGAGAAAGATGAGGCAGGTGAGATGGATGAGACAGATGAAATAGATGAAATAGATGAGACAGATTGATGAGATGGATGAGAAACCAAGATGTGACAGATGAGCTAGATGAGGTAGATGAGATAGATGAGATAGATGAGATAGGTGAGAAAGATGAGATATATGAGGTGGATGAGATAGATGAGATAGATGAGAGATAGGTAGACAAATCGATGGATAGATAGATTGCTGGATGGAGAGAGAATGAGAGAGAGAGAGAGAGAGAGAGAGAGAGAGAGAAAGGCACGGAGATAGAGAGATAGAGAGATAGATGGATAGGTGAGATAGATAGGATGGATTGATAGATAGGTATACAGATAGATAGATAGATGGATACATAGATAGATGGATAGATAGATAGATGGATAGATAGATAGATGGATAGATAGATAGATGGATAGACAGATAGATGAGATAGATGGACTAACAGAAAGATAGATAGATGGACTGATAGATAGATGGGATAGGTGAGATAGATGAGGTACAAACAGGAGAAAGGTTGTATATAGACGGATGGATGGATGGATGGATGGATAGACAGATGGATAGGTAGATCGACAGATAGATAGACAGATCAGATAGAAAGAGTGGATAGGATAGGATGGGGTAGGATAGGGCAGGAAAGGCTAGGGCTAGGGTAGGATAGGATAGGCTAGGTTGGGGGTGGGTAGGATAGGATAGGTTGCGGTAGGGTAGGATAGGAAAGGATAAGGAAGGGCCGGATAAGAGAAGAGAAGAGGAGAGAAGATTTGATTTGATTTGATTATTTGACTAGAGTAGATCAGGCTAAGTTAGATTAGGTTGGATTGGATTAGATTAGATTCATAGATCAGATTGATGAGATTAAGTAGATTACGTGAGATGGACCGATAGGCGCGTAGATAGATAGATAGATAGGTAGATAGATAGGTAGATAGATAGATAGATAGATACATGCGTAAATACATGGATGAAGGAACAGAGGGATGGAGACAGATAGATAGTCAGGTAGATACATACAAAAAGACAGGAAGAAAGAAATAATGATAGAGGATGGAGACGTAGAAAGAAAGATAAACATGCAGAAGTGAAGAACATTTGAAAGATGGAAAGATAGAAAGGTAGATAGATAGATAAGCAGATGGAGTCAGAGAGAGAGACACATACATTCAGAGAAACCGGTAAATGGACAGATAGATAGATAGGTAGGTAGAAAGATAGAAAGATAGATAGATAGACAGAGAATAAAATTCAAAAAAAGACAAATCAAAAACCGCGCAGCAGGGAACAAAAATGAAATCGAACAAATCAAGTGACTAATGAAATTAGGCCAAGAAATCAAAAATAAGAAGAAAAGTTGCGTAATGAAGAAACCAAACAAATCAACCAATAAACACATGCATCACTCCAAAGTCACTAAACAAATTGATGAGATAAAGAGATGGATCGATAAAAAGAAAATAGACAGACAGACATGCAGAGAGATAGATAGATGGATAGATAGATAGATCGATAGACAGATAGATAAACAGACAGACTGAAAGATAGATAGATAGATAGATAGATTGATAGATAGGCAAGTGGATGGATAGACAAACAGACAGAACAAGTGGCAAAAAAGAACGAAAACAAAGATATTTCCTCGTTGCCGCTGCCGTGTTGTGTTACAATTTCAGTCAGGTGAAGGCTGCTGCGCTTTGCCTTGCCTTGCCTTGCCTTGCTTTGCTTTGGTTTGCTTTGCTTCGCTTTGCTTTACTTTGTTTGCTTCGCTTTGCTTTGCTTTGCTTCGCTTTGCTTTGCGTTGTTTTGCTTTTCTTTGATTACATTTGATTTGCTTTGCTTTGCTTGGCTTTGCGTTGCTTTGTTTTGCTTGGCTTTGCTTTGTTTTGCTTTGCTTTGCTGTGCTGTGCTGTGCTTTGCTGTGCTGTGCTCTGCTTTGCTTTTCTTGCTTTGCCGTGCTTTGCTTTCCTTTCCTCTGCTGTGGTTTGTTTTGTTGGTTGTGTTTTGCCTTGTTGGCTGTGCTTGAGTGTGCTGTGCTTATATTTTTGATGTTGTTGTTGTTGTTGTGGTGGATGCTTTGAGGCGGCGTCAAGAGACTTCTAGAAAATTGGAATGGACTTGTTTGCGGCCACTTCACTGCTGTGAAAGGGTCTCGGAAAAATTTTCCCTGAAAGGGGCTTTAGGTTCCCTTTCGCCGGAGGGATTCGGACCTATCCTGGTTTGTGTTGTGGGTTTGGTGGTGGGGGTTTGGTTTCTGATTTCCAATTTTTCGGAATATGTCAAATATGTTGTGAGGCTTCATGAACATGCACGACCTAGGTTTTGAAAACCGCACACGAGTTGTAATGGCCTCCACCAAAAACAGGGTTTGCGGCACACAAATGCTTGAAACCGCATTTTTGAACGCACTTGGTTGAAAAGACACGTCCGATTTTTTTGCTACATTTCACAGGTGGATAAACAAATGTTGATTGTTTTTTGATCGCGAATGTTTTGCGTGGGTTGCTGGGTCCAATCGATTACATTGTTTTGTTTCTATTCATGCATGATCTGGCAATTTGAGATGAACATCAAATTTGCACACCCACTGTCTACCGCCCTTTTCACCGATGTCCACTTGCGAGACCATTTGCCATGTTTACAAAATCAGTTTTTCGGCTGTGGGTTTTATGTGTGTGTGTGTAATGTTTTGGTTTTGGTTGTGCATGTTTGATTCCACTGGTAAATCTTCCATTTTGAATCTTAAACGTGGCATTGATCCGTTACCATTCGAAAAACATGTAAATTCTTGCTTGCGAAAACTGGAAGGTGAGAGCGAGGCAGATGCGCCCACTTGTTAGGTCTTGGTTTCGGACCCTTTTCAGTTTTTTCTTCTGTGTCGATTTGATTCGAAGTGAATTGTTTTTTGGGGGTTTTGCGCACTTCGCTTTTGAATTTGTATTTTGGCTTAGCCCCATGCCCTGCGAAGCCCCCTACACTGCGGACTTCCGCGGAAAGTTGGGGGCTGCTGAGGGGGCTGGGGATTATTCCAATGAAGTCGCCAGACGAGCAGGGTGAGGCCGGGTCACGTAGGCTTCCAGTGGCTTTCAGGATTGTTGCAAGAGTATTTCTTGATGCAAGGCGCATGAGCGCATCAGCCGGATTTTGGAGATAGTGAAAGGGGATAAGATGCCCAGTGCAAAGCAGAAAGGGAAAAAACAGGACTGCAACTGATTTGTCACAGGTATGAATTTTTGTGCAGTTCATTTGCATCGCAGTTGCTTTGAAGCCGTTCTTCTGATTTTTTTATTTGTCACACAACTTCTCACTGAAGTTGTCATGTTTCCAGCGCAGTTCTGATCCATGGAGTTTTGATGCATTTCTTTCACGCTCTTCAACACTGCAGTGGTTAGGACAAGAATCGCAAAGCTGCAGCAAGATCAGAGGGTCGCAGCATTGACAGTGCACACCGAGCCCGAGAGGGTCATAGAGTTTCAGGCGCCAGAGCCGACGACGTCCTCGGCGATTTGGACATTAAAAGTCCAGCCAAGGCGAGATTTTTGGATTCAAATGGCTGCACGCTTTCAATGAGGCCCCAAAGCTGGTAAGAAAGCCTCATTTGAGAGCTCAATTGCTTGGCTCTTAATCTTAAATGATCTGCTGGGTTAGTTTGGGGGGAGTGCATGGGAGTTTGACCGATCATGGATCTGTGTGGTTATTGTCAATTTGAAGTATATTTCATGTATGAACTTGGTCATGCTTGTTTCCTGCTCAGGGTCATTTGTTCCTGCACCATCTAGAAAATAGTCTATATCCCGAAGAATCACATCACTCATTATTTGTAAGGAAACGAAGGGTTGAGGAAATACACATCCCACATGCTGACTAATCAAAATATCCTGCCAGGGACATGCATTTGGACTGGCTTCTAGCAAGTGTTGAGGCACAATGCATCTAGGAAGCAGCTTGTTGTCAATATGGCGTTACACACACACATATATATATATATATATATCTGTGTGTATGCATATTTTTTTTCAAGTGTATATATCAATGTACATTTGAAGATGTATACTCAGATATATGTACAAATATTAATATATATATATATTTGTATATTTACATATTTTAGCAGGTATGTATTTATATATAAATATATATATATATATAAATGTTTATTTTTATGTACCGTTAAATATGTTTATATGTATATGTAAATATTACTGAATATATATATATATAGATGTAACTATTTATATATATATATATGTATATGTTTATATAAATAGATATCTTAGGATGCACATATATAAACATTTATATTTCAACACAAATATATATATATATATGTATATATATATATACATATATATACATATATTCATTTATTTATCTACTTACCTATTTATACTCATCCATGTAGATACAAACATATCTCTGTATATGTGCATCCTTTAGATTCTCAATTTTAGCGTAGTTTGTTCGACGTTGCAGTGTCGGTTCTCCTCGTTGTGAGCACTGCATTTGCAGGTCGCACACTCGGTTACTTTCAATGCTGAAAAATGCAGGGTGGGTTGCTGTCTTGGGTGCATCGGTTGATGTCTTAGTACCGCTTTGGTTGTGCTGGGCTGTTGGGCCTTGCCTCCTGAACTTGCTTTGTTCCAAACAGGTTTGGATGCGGAAGTCTGAAGTGCTTCCGGATGCTCCAGTCTCCAAAGCCGCCTTGAATGCAGCGGCACCTGAATTCACTCCATCATTTGCAGCACCCTGTGGGCCCTGCGGAGAAGCTGGGTTGGTGCCCTCTTATGGCTGCGGGAGTGGATATTCGCAAGGATACGAGTGGACATCGTGGGAGATTCAAGGTTACGACGTGCAATCTGTGTGCCCGCCACTGCCAGAAGTGGTACCTGGATCCCGTGAAGGAGAATATCTTGGTTTGCAATGCATCTTGGATGCGTCTGTCTGGTTGATGATTATCAGCCATTGTAAACTCATACCAACCACTATTCGCTATAGCTAACCCTTGATAGTGACCTACAAGAGTGAGCAGCGGTTGGTAATTTGTAAAGTGTGCTCCTGACAAGAGACCAATCTGGATGCTTTTCCTTGACTCAATTTCGCAGTGTCGAATTTGGGAGACTCTGGTCGAGTCTTAATAGTCTACTTGCATCTTTCCAAGTTAATTTCTAGCCGTTTTCAATCCATTTCGAGAGTATTCCAACATGGCTTCTCCCCTTTTTTTCCTTCCCATGAGGCATTGCTGAGATGGGTGAATGGATGGTTTTTCGTGAACGAAAAGACAACGCCAAGCCCTTCTTCTGGAACATGTCCACAGAGGAGAAATCTTGGGATCCTCCAGCGATTCTGGAAGCTCTTGGTGTTGCGGAAAAGCTGCTGATGCTTTGATGATTTAATGAGGAGAGTCCAGGCTGTGATGTTCACGCAACAAAACGATGGTTTTCTGCTTAGAAAACCATTTGAGTCTGGTGATGTGCTTGATTATTTGACCCATTGCGAGAAATCCAAATCCCTTTCAGGTTGAAGATTCTCTGATTTTTCTGGGTCTAAGGAAATGAGTCTAGCATGTCATGGAAGAATTCTGTAGTATGAGAGGTTTGAAACAGAATTACTTTCACTTTGAATTTCGACTTGCTTTCACCAGAAGGTGGTTTTATGCTTTGAGGATAAACTTGGAGAATAATCTGGATGATTCTCAATGAAGTCATCCCTTTTGCTCTAGGTGAACTGAATGATTTTCTGACTTCACTTGGTGCACCCAGGAAGTGGTCCCAAGATTTGGACGCCTTCGGCATCGAGCCCAGCCCAGCCTTGCGCAATCCGCGCGCGCCCAAGAAACCCACCGCGCGCCGCTCGCGCCGCGATGTCGATGCACCACCTGGCTTTGCCTGAAACCACCAGACTGGATTCATATTAGTTGACATTCTTACTTGAAATTTGACAGCATATTTATTAAATCTTGGGTCAATATTAGTTGGTTACATAATTTTCCCACAATCACCAGGAGCAACTGCTGATCCAACAGCAATAGTGGTGAATTGTGTTGACAATTTGCTGGTCACTAAATCTTTAGCAATTGTTTTGCTCAATATCTCACACTAGGACAACTAGCATTCAGGCTAGTGTCTCCATCTTCACCATCTTTACCCTGATAGCTTCAAGAGCTAGATTGGAGTGGATAGGCCGGGTGCAGCTCCGGTCTTACGGAGAGTCTTACTGAGAAAACTACCAAGTTCGGTAAGAACAAAAAGCATGCTTTTTGAGGAAAACAGTAATTTCAAAGTCTTTTCCATCTGAAATTCGATCCATCCTTGATCAAGCGGAACAATCCAGCTGGTGCAATGGCAGTGCTGCCATTCATTGGGACGTTTGGTGTGTTTGATTTTTATGTTTCACTCACTGGACAGGCCACATCCCGTATGGAGAGGAGCAAAAAAAGGAGCAGATGCGATTTTTTCACCGTTTCATAGAATATGTGTCGGAATGAAGCGAAGGTTTCCTGGCGAGGCCTTTTTGACTTGGAGTTGGATTTCTGCTGTTTTGGCCGAGAGACAGAAGCATTCAGATTCGCTAGATAGGACACGATTGCGCATTGCTTGGGAGCATCTCAGTATGGTGTCGCAGTTGTCAAATTGTTTTTAGTCCAGTGAATAGGGCAAGAAGAGAGGATCATGTTTTATAATGCTTGAGAGTGGGCTCCTGTTAGAATTTCAGTACCTGCTCTTGGACATTGAAGATAGGGGAACACTTCCTGGACAAAGAAGACAGATACGTCGTATGTATAGCAGCATGGAGTTGTAGCACCAGACAGCTCAAGAAGCACACAGCGTTCTCAGTGCCAATTCATCGTGCACATGGCATGTCCGCTATCCGTGCGCCCCTCAGCTGAGTCTGAAGACATCCTGTTGAGCTCTGAAATTCCAGGCTGTCACGAGCAGTGGAGTAAGGCAGAAGCTCGCAGGCGATTTCTTTTTGCTTCGGGATCTGTTCCGGGTAGCTTTGTTGTCAACATGTTCCCACTCGACTTGTGAGGGCAACCGTCAAACAGAGTAGAAAGAGGCAAACATATTCAAGGAATGTTGAGTACGCGAAGAACCGCTGGTTGAAGACCAGCTTACATGGTTCGTATTTAAACAACAGATACGTAGCAGGGAGGTTTCAAACCCACTGGACCAAATTGTTTTCCTTTCAGTGCATTTTTTGCTTCATCCGTGGACAGGCGTTTGCACGATGAATTCCGAGAAGCCAAACCATATCCACACGTCCACCTTGCTCGTTTTGCAAACAACGACTTCCCTCGTCAGTTTGTGACTTTTCTTTGCCTTGATCTGTGGCTTGGGTGGGCCCGTGTTCAGGTTGTGATTCGCCCATTTCTGGGACCGGAGGGCTTACAAGCCGTGCGGGATGAGATTCAAAAAGCGTGTGCCTCTGATTCCAGAGGCCAAATCGCCACGTGTGCTGACTCCTAGCCCGTGAGGTTGATGCGACGGAGAAAGAGACCGATCTTTTTCGCTTCTTCCAAACTCAGGAGAAATGATGAGAAACATGTTCTCTTTGAGGAAACTCACCCATAGAATGACTAGTCCAAATCATAGTATGGATATGGATGAATTTGAATGGGGAACACGCCAACAAGACATGCGTAGGCACAGCTGTGGACTGATGCGATTCTGCCGGCTGAGTGGACGATCCAGGATTTGGCGCCGCGTCTTTCCAAGGCGAAGCATCGCTGCACTGCAGCAGTTTTTCAGAGATCTTTTTCCTCCTTTCATCGTCGTCGTCCTCCTCCTCATCATCCTCCTCATCATCATCCTCATCCTCATCCTCATCCTCCTCCTCCTCCTCCTCCTCCTCCTCCTCCTCCTCCTCCTCCTCCTCCTCCTCCTCCTCCTCCTCCTCCTCCTCCTCCTCCTCCTCCTCCTCCTCCTCCTCCTCCTCCTCCTCCTCCTCCTCCTCCTCCTCCTCCTCCTCCTCCTCCTCCTCCTCATCATCATCATCATCCGCCATCCGCCATCGCCATCGCCATCGCCATCGCCATCGCCATCGCCACCAATCATGATGTCATCACTTTGTTGTTACTCGCATGATTGCCATGATTGCTGAACCTGGAGCATTTCAGCGCAAACCCTGTACAAAAAGTTCGGACACCATCAGTAATCAAATTGCCCCGCTGCCCATGTCGGAGTCTCAGAACTTTCATGCAGCGCTCTGGCGACTCCGAAGATACTGAGGCCACTGCCCCGCTTCAATGCCATCCCTCGTGATGTGTCGAGGAGGCACATGGGTTAAGATTCGATGGATCACAGGGTGATCACACCATGATTCTGTCCAAACCTGTGATTGCATGGCCTGCATGGCCTTTGGAAGGATGAGCTCCTCTCGTTCCTCTCGTCTTGCAGCGAAGTGTGCCTCTGCCATGTCTTCCAAAGCCATTCTGGATATGAAAATGTGACATGGACAGCGTGTGACCTCGCTGACAGGTCTACAGCGCAGGCCTGGATTGGGGGTTTGCGATGATTTGGATGGAAAAGGATGTCAAGATTCCTTCACTGCAAGAAAATCAACCACATATGTATTTGCATACATCGACGGTGGGAGTAGTAATATATCGTTTTATTTTACATTTTTCATGTATATATACATATATAGATGTAAATATTACTAAGTTCAATGTAGAGCAGTGCCTTGCTGGAAGGTCCTATCACTTTGCCTCGCCATCCTATGTGTCTTCTTTCGGTGACTATCCTCCTGTGGACACAACGAGTCTGAGGAGCGAAACTGTGAAATACTTGCAAGAGTTTGAGTCGAAAGCTTGGTTCGAAGACCCAGTGTGCACCTTGCTTCGAGGGCAGGCCTTTAAGAATGGCGAGACCGTCGATACTGTGGATGCATTCGGCAACATCAATGGCAAACAGATTTTGGCAGGTCCGGAGATTGTGAATCAGGTATTGGAGCATGTCAAAACCTTGAGCCCCGGCAGTGATTATCGAGCAGAGATTCGTCGCATTGAAGCACGACTCCTTTCTCAGCATGCAGCCTTTCTGATTGGCAATCAAGCCCTGGATTTTCACAAACAAGATGGTGTGACCGAGATTGAAGAGTCCATTGAAGCAAACGTTGTGGAGAGGAAACTGAATGATTTACTGCTCCAAGATGAGCTTGCGGGTCGAGTTCGAATCCAGAGGCATACAGCACTGGTAGGATGCGTATCCAACTTCTCCAATTTTCTGGATCTTTGCCGAAAAACCCTGAGAAATATCGAGTTGGGCATTCCAGTGCTGGTGCTCTCCCGATCAAACACCACGCAGCACATGTATCGTTGGGTCCAGCTTCTTCTTGTGCCCTGCTCAGTTGTTTGTGCCTGTTTCTTTTTTTTTTGCTGGTTTCGCACGGGATGTTTTCCATTAGCATTGGTGTCATGCGATTATGTTTGATGAATCCCTCAGAAAGCTCTTGCATCACAGACAACGCTACTTGAGTGGGGCCGGACTGACAATAGTTTCATTCTATTGGCTATCAAGGAGAATATCATCATTCCATGTTGCCATGCCGGAACACCATATGACCAGCAGCTAGATCTAATGGTTGACAACAGCTAAGGAGGAGATGCAAAAAGAAGGAGTGGACACATCTTTGGTGAGCTACGTGTCGTGTAACATCGAGGAGCAGCGCAGGATCATGTCACAGATGCGTCAGAGCCCGCTGTATTTGACGGGCAGTCGGGAGGTTGCTGCAGCCATCAAGGAGTTGATGCCTCACACCTTTGCAAGCCTCTTGGCCCATGGGTGTACCTTAAATGACCCAGAAACCGTGAAGTTTGAAATGAGACATGTTGGAGTTCGGCTTGCATGACATATTGAGAACCCGATTTTACAGCGAAAAAGCACATCTATTTATCTGTACATCTATATAAGTTTATTGCACATACAGTACGTACCAGAAATGCAAGAATTTTTTCCGCCTCCATTTTGCAGCGTTTGGGTTCTCTACGTCTGTTTGCTGATTTTGCTTCGCGTTTTTGAGCCTGCGTTTTGGTCCGATGGATGGGGTGGGTTGTCCATAAACGGCCCCGAACACTGACGGTTTATCCAATGCAACGATCGGTGACGCCATCAAACCCCTGAAGCGGAGCCCCATCTAGATGGCCCCTCCTGCTCTAAGGCACAGGTGGGCCAAACACCATGGTTGCTCCAAAGCTCGATAAGGACATCGAAGCAGCAACACGTATGTCTAGCACCATCGAGAATAGTGGTCAGTGTACAGCGATGAGGCATTTGGTGACAGACTCTATGGACCCAGCAGATTTAAAGCGAATCTTTGAAGAAGTACAGGTCACGGATTCCTCAGCTGAAAGTCTGAAAAGAGGAGCTTTTGATGGCTTGTTCCGCGAATGGGCAGCAGGTTTCAAAGCCAAAGCTGGCTATGAAGTTCTTCCATCTGTGCCGGGTGCACAACCATTGGCATATCGCATTTCCAAGGGTCTGACCCCAAATGGCGTGGAGGAACACTGGAGGAGAGTCTACCTTGATGTGAGTACACCTCCTCAAGGCTCCGTGAAGGACGAAGCATTTCTTGAAGATCTGTCCAAGTGGTTGACCACGGAGCAGCCCATCACACTTGCCGTGAACGGTGACGAGCAGGGCTTCCCGATCATGACAAAGCTCTTCGAGTCGACCGCCCAAGCCATTTACAGTGTTGGTCGTGAAGGCAAGCCTGCTCTCACAGCACAAGCACGACCACAAGATGGAGAAATCTTTGGGGAGTTTCCTCCACGTGCTGAGATGCACAGATTCACCTCTGGTCCTGTTTTTGTCCCTTCGAGTACGCCTACGTACATGGCAAGGTATGAGGCAAAACACTTGGTGGATGCTGCTCAGCGAGCTGAGAGTTTTGCCACAGCCCTGCCTTTATTTCAAGCTTTGGACAAGGCCGAGCTGCGTGGCTATGCAGTTCTCATGGCCGAATATCTGAAGGAGCCTTGGCAGCGCGCAGCTCATTGCTGGCCATGAGACCAAAACCAACTCCGAGCGTGATGGGGACCACGAGACCCATCATTTTCTTCTCAACAATGGGGATGTCATGGGATATCTAATTGTTCCAAGGTAGCATAATCAACAGCACAGCGGCTGTGCGCAGTCTGCTGGGGTCCTGGGACTCAAGTCTTGGCAGTGCCAAGGAGAGCTGTGGTGCCAAGCTCGGCTTCGGAAATCGGACCACTTTGTGGGGACTTCAGTGCCTTAGCATTGGAAGCATCAAGTCTTGTTGGATGATGTGAGTCACATCGTTGCATATAGAGTTGTCTACATTCCTACATGGTGGTTTCTCGAAATAGAGTACACCAAAAACGGTTGGTTTATCGCTATAAACTCATATAGATGCTTAAGATTGGATGATTTTGGAGTCCCATTTTGAGAAGACACCACATATTGATATCTTCTTAGTGTATCTTGTGACCGCGCCGCAGATCGTGGCCTTGCAGGCGTCCACCTTTGCGAAGCATCTCGACTCTTCTTCGAGTGCGATCTTCGGACCGGTGAAGGGTCGTTGAGTCGTCACGTTGTCACGTTGAAGTCCTCGTCATTGTGACTTCAACCTTCGAACTTTGCGCTTCCTACCACTTTTTGCCACTGTCCTGTCATCCTTTGATAGTTGCGGTTAGAATTTCGCCAGGATGATGTGGCTGCAGTCTTGTTGCACCTCACGCCTTTCTTGCTCACCAATGCGAAGGAGCGTAGAGGGGATTAAGCATGTTCCTGGAGCTTTGGCACATGTGGAGTCGCACTTTCAGCATCTCCCAGGAAGGCTTGGAGATTTCCATTGCAGCCAGTTGCAGTGCTGAGACAAAGCAAGCCATCAGGTGCGACCAATGATCTGGGGGATTTCTTTATATATATATATATATATATGTTTAGTTGGAGGAAGGTGGAAGTGAAGCGCTGAATGGATCTGAATGGACTATCCCGGAGTTCAAAAACAGACATCGGTAGACAAACAGTGAAGCGTTAGTGGCACTGTTGGAATGGGAGTTTGCATTTTTCCATTGGCTTCCGAAGGAATGTGTGTCAAAATGCGCGGAAGCCTTAGTCATAGATTTTTGCCATGTGTCCGTGCAAGTATATGTGCAAAAATCAAAACTGCAGGCCATGAAATCATGATTGTTTCAAAAACCATTTCAACAAATGTGAAACAATAATCATTTCAGTACTTGTTCTGCATCATTCCGCATTGAGGCCTTGTCATGAAGAAGAGGATGGGTCCTTTGAACAACGCTGTCCTCAACCCAGAGCCCTGTGGCTACTCATGTTTTGTTTGCTAATTGCAGTGAGTCAACAATGGTTAAGAATGGTGAATCATCACTCGCGACGGGTCGTGCTGCTGGTTGAGAACACTGAAGAATAACCATCAACCATTGACAGTTCACTGTTCTTAGAATGGGCTGTTTTCGTGCTTAATGATGGGAATCAGTACAGCCCATGGGCAACCGGAAATACGCATTAGCCAAAGCAGCACCAATTATTGACTAAATGAGGATTCTTGACAATGTTCAAATGTAGCAAGTTGGGGTAGCTCTCAAATCATAGGCTTCTCAAAATGAACATCTAGTCACCTAGTCCTTGGAATTGTTGGGGTCTAACCTTTTGCGACGATCTCTGGGTGCAAAGGTCGAAGCAGTGAGCCATGGAACACCATCTTCATCAATCAAGCGGCCACTGTGGAGGACACGGGGCTTTTCCCCAGCTGGGTTTCCCCTGTCCCCCAGCTTCGCAGCTGGCTTCGCCCAACTGGCTTGATGGATAGAACTTGAAAACATCGATGCTGTGATTGTACTGGTTATAGTTGAGGTTAGCTGATCATTCTTTGATCCAATGATTCAGGTGGTTGTAGCTCTTGGGAATTGGTGGGATCTGCTGGAAACACTGACTGGTGCACGGCAATTTGCCACCTGGCGAGGTTGAAATAGTGCTCAGAGGTCACAAATGATTAATGGATCAGACATGAGGAGATCCTGCAACAAGCAACAGGTAGTAACCCTAGTGTGAAAATAATCAGCGGTTAGGTATAGGTATATAGTCTCTCACATGAAGCGTACAGCCACGCAAATATGATTAGACAGTCACACCCCGT
The DNA here is from genome assembly GCA_009767595.1 of Symbiodinium kawagutii. NCBI lineage: Eukaryota > Dinophyceae > Suessiales > Symbiodiniaceae > Symbiodinium > Symbiodinium kawagutii. Next base: position 19,384 of record VSDK01009952.1, read on the forward strand.
TCTTCCTCTCCGTGTGTTTGTTACAGGAATCTCATGACTGCTACTGTCACCATTGTCATATCACGCTGATGAACTGATGATTTCTTGTCACTCCCAGTGCTTTTTGTTCTCGGTGCGCAGCTGTTGTCGCCGAGTCTGCAGGAGCTTCCACTGGTGGATCATTTTGTCTTGAGGCCCGGCCCTGAAGGACTGAGAGGTGACGGAACGTGGTTGTGGGAGACCTATGTTTGTCAATAGATGACAACCAAGTGTGCAAGTTTTATTTTGGCTTTCAACAGTAATATGAAAAACAGTCGAAACTGGAAAACTACTTTGCGCAGGAGTGGTTCTGTCAATGTCAATTTGGTTCAAGATGGTCGAGCCGTCAGGTTGCTACCAATGGGACACATCAAGTCGGCCTGTCAGGGTGACCAGGAGTCGCTGCGCCTGCCGTGCTTAGATGTGGCCTGCAGTGCTTGGTGAGACGTTGATCTCCTTGGGCGACCCCAGGGTTTGAAGCGCACTCCATGGACTTCGCAGCGTTGTTCCCTGTGCGCTGTCCAGGACTTTGTGAAGGTCTTTGAGAAGTCACCCAAGTGGCTGAAGTTCACTGCATGAGCGAGTGCAAAAGTCACCCATTTGTCTTTAGATCAGCAAGAGCTTCTCAGATTTAATTCTTGTATATAGAATCTGCAGACCTGCTGACCATCCGGGAACCTGCTGTATCATGTTTCATGGGCAAACCTCCATTTGGGAGAGAGATCTCCAGATGTGTCAGCAGTGGCGGAGAAGTGTTTCTTCGCAACTTGATTCACGGTCACTTTTGTGGACCAAGAGACGCTGTTCTGCTTCCGTTCTTGAAACTGCACGATTGAAAACGCACAGTCAGAAGTGGAACAGCAATTGATCACCTTTTGGGTGATTTTGCCCACGAGTCTCATCACCGAAACTGGTGTGTGCTGCGGTGCTGGCAAAAAGCCTGGACAGAAGCATGTTGGGGAAGCATGTTTGCGACAGTGCTTCAATTCTTTTGTTTGTGGAATGGTTTTGCAGATTTATTGTCATGCGGCTTGAGCAACTCCAGGAAGCGTGCAAAAATATGTGCAAAGACCAGGAAATAGCTGATGACATGAATAAACAGAAACAGGTTGCATGCAGATATGTTGCACACTTTCTCTTGATTGGCCAACTCTTGATCAGTTTCAGATCTTTTGCAAGACTCACAACGGTTTCAGGCCACCGAAGCTTCTTCATCTTCGAAAAAGCAAAAACTGGTCGGAGCTCTCAGAAGTTTGTGATACCACTCTTTGGTATCCCAACACTCTTTGGTATCCCAATACACCCTGTAGCATCTTAGCTGCTGACCATTCTTAAGTTGCAACTCAAGGGTACGCAAACGATTCTAGGGATAGCCACGATGGTGAAGAGTAGGGATTTTGAGCACTTCGGCGGGGTACCCCGACGTGGTTCATTGCACAGTTTTGGAAGAAAGCCAATGTCTAATTGAAGGTTCATTCGGTTTGTAAGTTTGCCACAGCCCTGGTTTGATCCCGGGTTGATCCTGTGGGAGCACCAAGTAGCCTAGTTGCAACTCAGGTACCAACTTCTTGGGAGCTGTGATGATGGGCTGAGGCCAATTCAGAGCCCCTTCCTGCTCTAGAGGCGCTGGCAGCGGTCTTTGCGTCGTCCGCTCAGTCGCCTTTGGGGTCTGAGGATCCACAACTGATCTGAAGATTTCTCTCTGTGTCTGGACTGTGAGAGCTCCAGAGAATTGTTTTCTTTTTCTAGGTGTATTTTCTGAACAACTTTTTTTGGATTTTTTCTAAAATCAGAAGGTGATTTTTTGAAGCGCTCAACACCTGATTTGTCTAGATGTATTTTGTAAGGGTTCAGCTGTTCAAAACTCAGGGTGTTGAGCGCTTGAAGGTCTGCAGAATACCGGGAGTTGGTCCAAGAGGCAGCTGGCTTGTTTCACGGACCAGCGCCAAAATACGATCCGCTTGACATCCAGTACTTGGGTGAAGGGGCAACTGGGTGCACCTCAACCAGATGGGTAGTCAAAATGATCAGTTCAGTAGGAAATGGGACCAGGTTGGACCAGGTTGGACCAGGTAGGACCAGGTTGGAGGTTGGAGGTCGCGGGCTGCCAAGGTCACGAAATGCGGGGAGCTCTGCGAACGTGTTGACCTCGCGACCCAGGAGCGAACGTGTTGAGTGCATAGGGGGTGGTAAGCCCTGCCACCAAGGGGTCCACCAGTGCCAGGGTCCACTGGTGCCAGGTGTATGCCAAAGGCTCTCATCTTCTTTGTCATGATGATGTGATTGGCACTCGCAAGGCATTTGCTGAGCACTTGCTACCCCTTTGAAGCAGCAACAAAGACAGGTAGGTGTGAGGTTTGTTGAAAGCTGCATGGCTATAGTGTGAAGGCAAGGTGTCATCTGCTGCCTCGTTTTTGGCTGAATCTAGTATCAAAGGACTAGTGAGCAGGAAGCATACGAAGCCATGCTTGCATTTTGCTCGCCAACTGTGACAGCATCTTGGTTGCACTTCTTAAAATCACCTTTGTGAAAATGAAGGCGACAAGCTTAAGAATTTTGTTCACGGTCATGGTTCACAATCATGATTCAGAACCACGATGGTTCTGACAATCATGGTTAGGCATCATGATATCACACTCATGCCGCGGTTGTTGTGGCACCTTGTGATTGTGCTTGCGGCTGCATCTTGCTGAGTCGCCTGAGGTTGTTCCCTCCACGCCAGTGCCAAAGCCAGCTACCAGCCAGAGGCCATGCTGTACCCCTCATCCCCCAAAGCCCCAAATCATACTTTTTCGCTCGCGAAACTGTTCTTTTTGAACACCACAGATCATCCTGAATCAAAGCCTAAACTCCTCCTTAAACTTTCCTTCTTTGATACCCTGGTTCAACGTTGGCTTGTTTGAGCCAGGCTTTTCAATCGACAGAACCTCAGGGACTGCAGCATCGTTTTGGTCGGTTTGGTGGGACTCTCTGCTGGACGGTGCAGTTCTTAGACATCTAAGGCTGTGATCCGACGCATCCAAAAAGTTCCATTCAGCAGCAGCATCAATAGCCACTGCCAACCAGTGCATTTTTTTGAGGCGAAGCAAAGGTTTGAGCCGCTTGGCACGAAATCAGGGTGCCAAGAGCGAGGACCAGCCGCTGTTTCCCCTTTCAATTTGCAGCATCCAACATGAGAACCGCAGAGTTGCAAAGCAAAGCATGAGAACCGCGGCGCAGGAATTGTCCCATGAGGATTATGACATTCTGCTGATGAAAGCTGGCCTCAGAAATCTGCTGGGAGTGGAAGAGATTCTTGACTCCATTTTGGCAGGGCGAGGCTGTGATGAGGTAAAGCTTTCGAAGAACTGGATGCCTACGGTTTGGTCTCCATGCGCATTGACTTGTTTTTTATTGGGGGAAATCCCATCAGGTCACTTGGAAATCCAAGGAATCGAATGGCAAGGAAGTTGGAGGAAGCCTGCCAAGCCAGCAAAGACTTGGAGCGATGCTTGTCCGACCAGGAGGCAGCCAGTCCACCATGGCCACCCTAGCAAATATGCCGTGGTTGACCCCGCCGCCAGGTCACACACAAGGTCCTTCAGGAAGAGGTGCAGTTGGGAGTTGGTTGAGAGGTGCTACTTGTCCTTGGGCTGTTTGACCTTTGGTGCTTTGGGACGAATGCTTTGGACATTGTGTCCCAGTTGTCTCCCGATTCTTGACTTGTATTGCTCGTCTCCCACTTATCTCCTTTTCTCTGCGTTGAGACAAGTGATTTAGAGCTTTTTGTCCGCTTGCAGCTTGCATTTGGTCTCTTGTTGTTTAGGGCCTGGTATTTTGAGATCTCGTGCTTGACGCTCTTTGGTGCCTTGGGATGGATGGTTTTTGACTTCTTATTGCCCCTTGCTTCACCTCTTATGGAGCCTGAACTGAAGGATTTTATCGCTTGCAGTTGATTCTGGTCTTTTGGTGTTTGGAATTTGGATGAATTTAGGATTGTGTTTGATTTGTCAAGCACTATAGTACAATCAACCATTAACCGTCATTGATTCATCACCATACCTTCCATTGTCCTTGTGATTTTCAAAGGAGTTGGGTTTGTCGGCTTCAGGCTGCCAAGGTCGTTCGTGGACGTGCTCTGAGCAAGTTGATCAGAAGACTATGATTTTGAAGGACCAAAACAAATGAAGTTTGGTTCTTTTTGTTTTTGTAAGAGTATTATTAAACATCGATTTTCATTATCGTTTATCATTATCAATTATAACTATAATTTGTGGATTCTTGTACTGCCCATGGTTTGTGCTCTTTGAAAGAACCACGGGTACTCTGCAAAGATACTTCATCCCAACGCTATTGGTGATTCTGCCATTGCAAACGTAAATTTCCGGGCGTTTTGCAGGGTACCAGCGTATTGACACCACCATATTCTTGTTGTCCGTTGTTCATTACTACTACCCATTCACCGTTCATGAACCGCTATTCCCCATCATAAACTATGGTAAGTCACGAAAGAACTCCTCATTCAACCATCATTGACCATCGTTTTCAATCATCATTCACCATCATCCAATTCACCATCATTCACCATCTAATTCACCATCTAATTCACCATCTAATTCACCATCTATCACCATCTAATTCACCATCTAATTCACCATCATTCACCATCTAATTCACCATCACTAAGCATCACTAACCATCTAATTCAACATCATTCACCATCATTAAGCATCACTTTTGACCACTGGAAGACCCCAATTTCCACCTCTACGAAGCTTCCCGTGGTCAGGTCGAAGACCTCACCATGCGACTGTCTGCTGTGCAGGCGCGTCTCGTCGGTTGCAGGGGGCGAGTTTCTTCGTGGCGGTCACCAGCAATGAAAGGCAGCTATTCTATGCTATTCTCAAAGAAAAAACATCTGAGTTCTGAAGTTTGTGATCAGCATTTCTTCCCCGAAGAAATGTCCGGCCATTTTGGTGTGAGCTTGTTTATAATCTGAAGGCTTGAAACATCCGGCCTTTCTCGAAGGTGTAAACAATGCTTGATCCGAAGAGCCACAACTGCGGCACGAGACTTGTGAACTTTATCAAATTCTGCAAGCCAAATGCTGACAATCACATGCCGTGATGGATGTCAAACAAACAGTTGGAAAGCAAAGAGAGGTGCTGGTGGGCAAGAAACACAGCAGCAATCCAGACTCTATGTGTGTAAAGAAAGCCATAAAACAATGCAGAAAAACGGACTTGCAGAAACCTTTGGATAGCAATTCCTTGCCAGGCGGACAACGAAACCTTGAGGACAGAAAACACAGAGCTGGCCGGACAGGCGGGGCACGGTTTTGCTATTTTAGGGCTGGTAGCAGGGTCAGCGCCCAAGTGTTGGCACTTTATCATTTGACTATGTATCTATATACAGTGGTGTGTGTATATATCAATACATAATTATGTTTTTTGTGTGTGCGTATATATACATATATCATATATATATATGTATAGATAATTAAATATATATATATATATATTTAGATATTTATATGTTATATGCGTGTGTATGTATATATATATACAAATATATATATATATATACACATACATATAGCATCTTGTATGTTGAGAGTTGTCATAATTGATTGGGTTGACCGGGGATTTTGTTCAGGTGAGCACCTTGAAGGAGTCTGCCAAAGTCACCAAGGCGAGGAATCAGCAGCTCAGCAGCGACACCCAAGCGGCCTGGTTTAGAACACCGACCCACGACAGGCGAAAAACTCCGAGCAGTGGGCAGCCTTAAAGGCAGCTGAAAATGAGCGTGACAAGGTCCAACGAGTGCAATGAGTGCAATGCTGATGTGGAGTTTAGCTCTGTCACACCCTCCTCGTTGTGGTTGTCATCATCGTTTTTATTCCAAGCTGCATCTTGAAGGTCATAACGTCGTTTTTTTTCAAGTGGTAAAAGTCGTTGTCCTCATCATTCTTGTCCTCGTCCTGACAGGTTGTGCATGGATCTGCCGTTGTCGCTTATTGGTTGTCGAGTCTTCTAGTCGGCAGCTGGCTGGTTATGAGTGGTCGACTGTTCTGGGTCAGCTGGCTGGTTCTGGGTTGGTCGGCCGGTTGGTATTGCTGCTTGTTCTTGACAGAGTAATCGGTTCTGAATTGCTGATATTGGTGCCAAGCAGGTACAGTCACTCTTTGGTTTCCATGGTTCTTCAAGTTGTCTCCCGACTGGTTCGGTCCTGTGCCTTGCAGCTTCCTTGCTTGTTTCCCGCTTGTTGGTAGGCCGTCCTTGAGCTGAAGAATGTGAAAGACCAGGCTGAAGCTGCACAGATCAAGGCTGACAGCCAGGTGGGGGAAGGAGAGTTGCCAGCTGTTGGGGTGAGCCCCTTATCAACTGGGGGTATGCCACGCCACAGGTAGGGGTACCCCATAGGCATGTCAAGAACTTACTTGATTTGGCACAATCAACTGGTAAGTGGCTGTTGGATGGTTTTGTTTCCCTGTGTGGCTTGCCAGCCCGCGCGCTTTTTCTTTTGCCTTGTTGACCCAGATTTTGGCCAGACTTTATGGTTTGCTCCAGGGCTTGTCCTGCAAGTCCTTTGGCCCTCCCCGTCTTCAAGCTTTGCATTTGTGCAGCAACTATTCTGACCTTTACAAAACATTGTTGTGCGCTGTGTTGCTATGCTGCTGCCATGGTGTTCCTGCAGTTTGGCACTTAGGGCCTTAGGGCACCAGCTGCAATTTTTTGTCGAGCTGTCCATGTGACAAGCTGCCCCCGAGTTCGCATGCAGTCAGTTCCTCTCGCCGACGATCTTTCAGACAAACCGGAACGCATCCCGCGTTTCAAGGGGATTGTGCTGAATTTTGGAAAGGTCTTTTGTCAGACATGTTTGTAAGACGCTCTTGTCATGAACTGGCAGCCCAGATCTCAGAAAAAGAGGTCCTGACACCGGAAACAAAATGTAATTTCACCAGTTCTTGGGCATTGCCGAGTTCTTTAGATCGAGTTGTGCCCAGCCTTGTTTTCCAGAGGTGTGAAGCATGTGCCCATGATCCCCTGATTGATTTGAGTGAATTCTTCTCTAGCAACTTTAGCTTGGCTGGGTATCATTCTGTTCATATTTCCAGTGGGCCTTCTATAGCAGGCCTTCTTTGATTGGACGTAGTATTTCTATTTTTGATAGGCATTCTTAGGCTAGGCCAGTTCCAGTTTTGGCGTTCACGCATTTCGTTTAATAGAAATCGTTCAGTTCAATTGGGGACCCTCAAAGTTCGAATCAGTTGAAATGGAACCATTGAGACTTGCCATGCGACTTGCCGACTTGATGGCAGGTGAAGAATGCCAAGGCCGAGCTTGAGTTCATGCGAGCGGAGATGAAAGAACTAAAGGCTGGTTATTGTGACCAGATGCCCCGTTGGAATCGTAACATTCATCAAGCTTTGCTGCTTCAACCAGTGATCTGTTCTGAACCAGTTGCTGGCGGTGATGATTTTCAACGACCAACCAGCTGTTTGCAATTTCACTCGCTACTGCTTGTGTCAGGCGCAACTTGACAGGACCAAGGCCTCCGTTTGATGTTGGTTTATGTAGCGCATGTAGCGGACATGGGCTGACTCCAAACATGGCTCCAACTTTGCTGGAACAAAAAGTGTCAAGCGCCTTTGCCATGTAAGTGGTATCTAAGTATCGTAACCATCATTTGATAATCGGCGTTTTTTTTCTCAATGCACACTGTGCTTCTGACCCCAGGCTGTGCTTCATCACGACAAGACAGTGAAGGCACCGCTGCTTTAGCATCTTTTGGTGGAGGTGTATCGGTGTGTCTGCAAGTTGAAATGGTTAAAGAAATGGAAGACCTCAACATTCACCAAGATCTTATGAAATGCCAAGTTGGTATCCTAAGATTGGAGACCGCTCCAAGGCCTAAGACAGACCCTTCTTGGCTACAAGGCTGGATTCGGCGGCGCAGGAGCCGTGATACCCAGTGGTGAAATGTGGTGAATATCTGGGTGATATTACCCGATTCCCAGAAACTCTAGTTCCCTGGCAAATCTGGAAACTCTTGGGGAGGCCGCTCTTCGTTCTTAAATGGGTGAAGGGATCTTGCAAACCGCTGTATCTAAGGGGCCAAGACCAATCCAGTCATCAAGTCCCTGCCCTAGGACCCTAGGACTCCTGGGCTTTTGTAACAGGCTACCAGGAGGTCTCTAAGGTTAGTGGTCTACTTGTACGTCTAGTTGTAGACACTGCGTATCCTGAAGTAGTGCAGTTCTACTCAGACTGCGCATCAATGTTGGTCCTAGCTTTCCGTGTCTCCGCCTCAATTGCTGTTGATTATTGGGGCCAATACAAGTTGGGCTACAACTTCATCAGAAATCAACTCAAGACTTTATCAGTTTCTTGCTCCACCAACGGTAGATTTCCAGCCATTTTGTTGGGTGGAGAATCGGTCCGCGGTTCTCGCAGCCAATGTGTTTCCAAGAATTTCCACACACGGCAGAGAGCCACGCGGCAAAACAAACGGTTTAGTCCAAGATATTGGGGCAAAACTGATCATTAAGTAGGACACCGACTCAGTGAGCTTTAGATTTGCCAACAGAGCTTTTTCTCACTGTGTTCCTCCCAGACATTAATTCATGCCTTGGTTACACTCCTGTTTTCGTTCGCCTGATGCCATGATGTTTGATTGAAAGGATCCTGGAGAGCAAGTATGGTTCCAACATGCATCTTATCAGAAGAGCTACCCCAAATGGTCGCGATTGTGATCACATCTCAACTCTTCCTCACTGCCACTGATCCAATCCATTCAATCCATTGATCCTGCCAAATCAGGTTGAGAGGCCACCCAAATGTGGAATCCTTGTGAGGTTGGCAAAACGAGCAAACGCTCCAATTTTTCAACTACACAAATTGCAGTCGAATGGTGACCTTTGAACGTCAACTGCTCTTGCAACTGCAACGGCTTCAGAAGGTCGTTGACAATGTGAAGATCAGAAGGGGACCGACTGTACGTACAGATGAGAATATATTGACTAGTATGTTCTGCGGTCTATCTAGCATTGCATTCAGCAAAAGTTGATGTTTAGTGAGCCTGTTACCTTTGACCTACTGAGCCCGTCCCCGATTTGGGCCCTCCTGAAGTGGTTCCTAGATTTTATGAAGCGGCTTGCGTGCAGACCTACACAGCTTGCCAATGAAAATTCTTAGCACAAGAGGAGACAAGCTGAAACCGTCTGCATGCACTGCAAGTTTCCCAACTTTTGTGCGAGAAAAAGGACAGCCGTCACAATGTGAGCCCAATTTGTCCTGGTTTCGCCGATCAGACGCCCTCCAGTGAAATGTCTCTTGCGACAGCTGGGTCCAGGTGTCTTTCATCTACTACATGACCGACCCTGATGAGGATCGTTGGGATCGGTGAGCGTGGAGCGTCGAGGGGATCTCTTCTCTGCGCTTAGCGGCAAGCAATTTTTAGCCAACGGAGGCAGTGCCCATGGCTCTTACAGCATCCCAACCCGTCCAACCCAATGGATAGCAATATCTGCAGCAAGTTGGATCCGTGACGGCTAGTTGATTTGCTGCGAATGATGAGTCTCCCCAAGCGAAACCACACATCAGTTGGCGATGGAATCTGAGGGCTCACGGATGAATTGGTGGGACAGTGGAGGCCAGTTAAAGTGCCAAGATTTGTATCTATGGGATGCTATGGATACATCCATATACTCAAGCCCTAGACCACCATCCGTTTTTGGCTTCTGGCTAGGCTAGTTGAGAATGACCACCCTTATGAACGACAATGTATAAGTGCTTTGCGTGGGTAAACTGCGGGGGAACCTCAATTTGGGTCCGATGATGCAGTCAGTAGTCACGATGGCAGGAGTGGTCGAGTGCCGAAGGTGGTGCTCTGGAGCTTTATGCGTCGCCCAGCCGCGGCAAATCAGTGAGATCTGCAAGGCTTTGCAACGATTAGACCATGATTAGACCTATGTTTGTGATGAATTTTCGGCAATTTCTGATTAAGAACAGGTTATCCAAGAGTGATTAAGAACAATGTTTCTGCATTTTTTTGCAATGAAGACATGCTTCGCTGTGTTCACTGGTCGCCAAGGTCTGAACGATCAACAGGCACAGCAGTTTTCACGTCGTGTCGCCGTACGGTACCGTCCAGTTTTTCCCATGGACTGTACCTGTCTCCCCTTCTCTCCCCATGCCTTTGGCCTGTGGAAGGCTGCTGTCGTTCTCCTGAGATCACGTTTCTTTTGTTTTCTTTTCTGTTTTGATACTCAGATTCACAGACTTTCACAGTTTGCACCGAAGAAAATATAAACACTAATATAAAAACGCGATTATGAAGCGTTCTGGAAACCATCTCGACTCGTGGTAACGAGCCACCCTTGAGCATTCGTATTGTAGGGACGTGATCTGCTGCATTTGGCTCGTAGCTCAGCTATGACAACCAAACCTTTGCGAAGCTTTTTTCTGCAGCGGGAAAGGAGAGGCTCTTACGGAAGCACTCAGGAGCTGCAAGAGGGTCAGCATTGGGGGGGCACGGCACATCGAGGGCTGCTACGAATGGATTAATGGACTCGGGATGATGGGGACCAGGGTGGAGATTTTTGCTGATTTGTCATCATTTTTGCTGATGGTTCTGATGATCTTGGCAGCATCCCTGCAGAGGGCTTGGAAGCAACCATTAAATCTTGTGATGTCTTTGGTCTCTGTAGGATAACTCCAGTGCTCAACTTCACGAGGGGAGTTCACTCCCTTTCCGAAGCAGGCCATGCAGACAGACAGGGCACAGCACTCTTGAAATTGAATCGTAATAGAGCCATTTGAGCCGTTAGAATAATCATCGCACTCTTGGCTGAGCGAACTTGATGGCTGGAAATCATTGTCTACTTTGTGGAGGACAGGGGTGTTTGATAAGGTTAGTCTTGATGGCAACATGTAGAAAATAAGACTGTGTTGGCAGCCTCCGTGTTCTACATTGCTCAAAGCTGCACAGGCCATCGAGCAAAGGAACTGATCCAGCATGCTGGGAGAGTTCCTCCTTGCGATGTGACATGCCGATGCTCCATGGGCGGATCACGGAGGGCATGGGCGGCATAGCTTGTGGCCATAGCTTTGAAGCGAAGGCACCCGAGCTTGAGACCCTCACGGAACTGTGTACAGAACCTGCCCCCGAACCAGCGAGCGACGGCACAGCAGATGTCTTTGCTTCGGCCAGTGGAAGCCTAGCACCGAGCTACATGGAGAGACCCAAAGTGGTTACACAGAAAGCCTCCATGAATTCTGACTTGGAACACTCTGACCTCAAAGGTGGTGACGGTGGTGATGGTGGTGACGGTGACGGAAGTGAGGGGCCTTTGCTGACAAAACTACTGGCGAACCTGATGCAACCAGCCGAACGTCCTGAAGACCATGTCCCAGATTGCATTTTCTGGACACAGAACAGGCAAAGCCCTTATGGACGCGATGCGATGTCAATAATGCTCTGAACAAAAAGTATCTCGGGAGCTGCCTTCCTCTCTAGCAATGCAGATCATGCCTGGTGTCCAAAATGTTTGACCTGGATCCGCGACAGGTCAGCCAGCCAGTGCTCCAACAAAGTGTGAGGCTTAGACCCAAAGAGCCCAACCCAATAACTAATAACCACTACTCTTTTCACTATTTGGTGGTTTCTCAAAATAACCCGCAAAAAAGGTTGCTTCAAAACTCTGGATGGTTAATAGTGGATGATTTGGGGGTACTCCTATTTTGAGAAACCGCCATTTGTTGAATATGGCTATGGGTCAAAACCCTGTACCCCTGGTTCCCATCATTAACCATTGTTTTCCCTATGAAATTGTTGCTTAATATGAATGGTTAATATTGACCCATAGCCATATGACCATCATTGACCAACCCAAAGTTTCTCTGTTTCAGCCGAAGCCCAGGGAGCTGCTTCCGCTGGCAGATTCTCTGGCGATTTTTCTGGTTGAGCGGCCATCTCAGCATTGGCTGCGCTAGCCTGGAGATGTGTACCACGCATCCATCACCAAACGCCCATCATTTTTGCAGAGACAACTTTTCTTTGGAGTTCTGAGGCTGTTTAGTACCAGCAAATAACCGAGGTTGGTTGAGTAGCTTAATGCTTAGGCTTACCACTGAATTACTATTCCTTGTTGAGTTTGGTGGCTGCGCTGCCATCACCGTTGTGAGGGTAGTGGTAGCACCAAGCGTTGAGGCCGGGCGTCTCGTACCATGCGGTTCGCGAGGCACGGCAGAAAGCAGGCTGCTTCGATAGCTGGCCTCGCGGCTGAGTTTTTCGTCCCGGAACCAGGTCAGAGGCGATCGAGCACGCGTGTCCTTGCAGGGCTGGCTGCATGCACCAAGTGCAGAACTGAGATCTGTCAGAACTGGGGACGAAGTTGCCAGAACTCTTCGTGGGAAAAAATCACTGGCTTGAACTTCAAAACATATTTGGCATGGAAAAAGATTGTCAAAATTGGCATTCCGAATCCTGTGAACCAATGACAGGGGGTTTCAAGTCTCACGGTGAAATTTCAGGCCTTGAACAAACCCTGAACTTTCAGCAACGTGGGCCTGCATCTGAGTCTAGTTCGAGGGCTAATGTGCTGTTTCCAGATGTGCCATAGCAAATCACAACTAGTGTAACAAATCCCTGGTGGTGTACCAACGATCTCTGCTACTGAAACCAATCACAGCGACCCAACAGCGATCTTCGGATAACTACAACTTAGATCAACTTAGTATCCAACAATCCCACAGTACTCAAACTGGTTGCTGTAATCAAACCAGTGAACCGAACCAAACTGCGGTTCACCAAACTGCGGTTCACCAAACTGATCAACCAAACTGGTTCACCAGCTGGTTAACTGATTCCGACCATCCAACTGGTTCAGCTCAAAGGTTGGCCACTCTTCAGCAGATCCTGGAAACGCGTAACGGCGCAGCTGGCGGCAGCAATGGCGCGGTATCGGTGGACGCGACGGGTGAACTGACACCGGAGGACATCAAAGCCCGGCGCTGAACGGGGAAGCTTTGTGGTGCTGAGGGACTGAAGGGGGTCTCTGGCTGTCTCACTTTTTGCGTTCTTTTATATCCCAATATAGTGATAGAGCTATATGTTATGTAGAGTTACACATAGTTACATACCAATATAGTTTTAAATGCATATTCATACAAACCATTATGTCATTACATCGTGCACCGTCAAATCACCGTGCTTGTCTACTGCAGGAATTTGGTTTATGAAGCTACTTCAGAATGACATCCGCGAATGAAGACTTGAAGGTAGATTCGGGCGGATATGTTCAAACCAACAATGAGTTCAAGATAGTCTACAGTAACCATAATCGACAGGTATCAAACATTCCTGTGGGTAATAAACCAGTACCAACCCTCACCTTTGTATTCCTCCACCAAGGATTGTTTCCCAGTCAACTCGATCTTTTTTGGCTGCCCATTTGATCCACTGAATTCAGGTCTTGTCCAAGTGGATTTCGCCCGCCTACCTGGATCCAGCGCAGTTGGAGGTCGCATCTCAAATTTGAGATTTGGGATGATTAAACAGGATGATTAAACAGGGGTCCCATATTTTTGAGTGTAAAATAGTCTACTGATAATTAGATTCATAGTGGATTATCAAATAGGGGTCCCCTAAGTCGAGAAACATCCGAAAGGATAATGGTTGATGGGATAGATTTGCCATTGAAAGTGGTATGGCTCAAAGCCGTGGTGCAACTCTGAGCTCTTGCGATCTCTGAATCGCTGTCACCATGATCTCAATTTGATTCTTCGCTATGGATCGCTCATCTTTCTTTGAAAGTAGACCAAAAGCTGTACCTGAGCCTGGAGCTGGCTGTTGTATTGGCTCAAGCTGTAGTAGCTGGCCTTTTGCCTGTGCCCTCCTGGTGAGGCGCTTGAAACGGCGACTGGAACCATTTGCAGGTTCAACAGATGGTCATTTGTCATGTCCTTTTTTTGAATGCAGATCCTACCGCAAGGTGAAGCTGAGCAGTGTCCAACCCCCCGAAGCAGCTGTTCCATCTTAGGGTTGATGTGGCCCAAGGGTTTGATGGCTCTTGACAATGCTGGTTGTCGCCAGGGACGGGCGATGTCAGGCGCCAGCACGGCATGGTCGTTTGCTGATTTGGATATGGGTTTCTCCAATAGCAGAATAGCAGTGAACCAACAGGAGGCTAACCCCAAAGAACGAACCAAAAGCACGAACCAAGCAACAACAACAACAACGACAACAACAACAACAACAACAACAACAACAACAAGCAACAAACAACAAACAACAAACAACAAACAACAAACAACAAAACAACAAACAACAAAACAACAAACAACAAACAGCAAACAACAAACAACAAACAACAAACAACAAACAACAAACAACAAACAACAAACAGCAAACAACAAACAACCACAAACCACAAACCACAAACCACAAGCCACAAGCCACAAGCCACAAGCCACAAGCCACAAGCAACAAGCAACAAACAACAAGCAGTAAGCAACAAACAACAAACAACAAACAACAAACAACAAACAACCAACAACAAACAACAAACAACAAACAACAAACAACAAACAACCAACAACCAACAACAAACAACAAACAACCAACAACCAACAACCAACAACCAACAACAAACAACAAACAACCAACAACCAACAACCAACAACCAAACACCAACAACGAACAAGAAACAACAAACAACAAACAACAAACAACCCCAAACCACAAACCACAAACCACAAACCACAACCCACAAGCCACAAGCCACAAGCCACAAGCAACAAGCAACAAGCAACAAACAACAAACAACAAACAACAAACATCAAACAACAAACAAGAAGCAGCCACAAACCACAAACCACAAACCACAACCCACAACCCACAAGCCACAAACCACAAACCACAACCCACAACCCACAATCCACAACCCACAAGCCACAAGCCACAAGCCACAAGCAACAAGCAACAAGCAACAAACAACAAACAACAAACAACAAACCACAAACCACAAACCACAAACCACAAACCACAAGCCACAAGCCACAAGCCACAAGCCACAAACAACAAGCAACAAGCAACATGCAACAAACAACAAACAACAAACAACAAACAACAAACAACAAACAACCAACAACCAACAACCAACAACCAACAACCAACAACAAACAACCAACAACCAACAACCAACAACCAAACACCAACCACGAACAACGAACAACGAACAACGAACAACGAACAACAAACCACAAACCACAAGCAACAAACCACAAGCAACAAACAACAAACAACAAGCAACAAACAACAAACAACAAATAACAAACAACAAACAACAAACAACAAATAACAAACAACAAACAGCCAGCAACAAGCAACAAGAAACAAGCAACAAGCAACAAGCAACAAGCAACAAACAACCAGCAACCAGCAACCAGCAACAAGCAACAAAGAACAGAGAACTGAGAACAAACAACAAACAACAAGCATCAAACAGCAAACGGCAAACAACAAACAACAAACAACAAGCACCAACAAGCACCAACAAACACCAACAAACAAGAAACAACAACAAAATGTAAAACAACAACAAACAACAGCAAACAACAACGAACAACAACGAACAACAACCAACAACAACCAACAACAACCAACAACAACCAACAACAACCAACAACAACCAGTAGCAACCAACAACAACCAACAACAACCAACAGCAACCAACAACCAACCACCACAAGGACAACGACAACCACAACAGCAAAAGCAAGAGCAATAGCAACAGCACTGGTGGAATTCAGTGATAATAAGCTACAACAAGATTGGGACCAACAAGATGGGTTGAAAATGGGATGCCAAAGAACACAGCCTTTTGTGGGAAACAATTTAATTTCTAGCCTTGGTCATCTTAGCAGATGCTGTCAAGTCTGATATACGCAAACAGAAACGTCAAGCCAGAAGTCCAGTGGTCGCGGGTTCTCAACCTGGTCACCGGCTCCAAAATAGCTGGGTTTGTCGTCCAATCAACCGGCAAAGTTGGGACACCAGCGGGTGATCCGTGGAGAAGGATGTCGTTGCAAGACCGAGTGAGCTGTTGAGTCTCAAAATGCTTGGTGTCACAGCCCTAAAATCTCCGTGATTTGAAACTGTTCTCACTTTCCGCCTTTGTGATGTGCATTGGCGGATTCCCGTTGCGGGGCCCCACCTTTTTGGGGCTTCAGTCGTCCTGTCAAGGCCTCTCTTCTCGGAGCGCTTCACTACCCAATCTCAGCTCCGATGCAACGCGGAGACTGAATTGGGTGTCTTGGCGTCCATGGCGTCCCGATGGCCCTGGCTCTCCAGTGAAAGCAGTTTTTGGAGTTTCAGTGGTGGTCTTGGGCTGTGTTGGGGTCGCCACAAATGCATGTCAGGCAATCCCTGTACATCAATGAGCTAAACGGATATCCTCCACATCTATTTGGTGTTGATGATCTGTTATCGAGTGAACCTTTGGTGACTTGTGAGTGTCCAAAGCAAGACTTCTGGGGAATCTGCAGATTTTAGCGGGGAGGGAGAACTTTGACTGTTACCAGTATCCCCAGCAGAAATGGGCGCAAAGTGTGCCTTTCCTCAATTTCTGCCAGGGTACCCCCTGGAAACCACAAACTGAAGCAAAAACAGTCAAATGATTTCCCTAGACACTTAGATTCTGAATCGATCTGAAAAGCATCACTTAGATCCTGAAATCTGCAGCTGTCTTCACTCAAGTGTTTAACCGACAGGTCTGAGGCGCCAGTGATTCCTTCGCAGCTTCGCTAAGTTCCATGAGCTTCGGTGAGAAGGCTGCAGCCTTGAAGAAGGACCAGCGCACTGAGGCGGAGCTGTTGGCTTCGACGGTGAGATCCTTGGCCGAAGCCGATGAGACCACGAACCGTGTCTTGACCACGCTGCATGGACAGACGGAGCAGCTCCATCGGATCAAGGCGGATTCAGATTCCATCAACGACAACCTGAACCAATCGGAGTGGCTGCTCCGAAGTCTGAAGCCCATGGGATGGTTCAGAAACATCTTCCGAAAAGACCCAGTCATTACGAGTGAGAAAACCAGTGCACCAGGGCCCCCCAGCGCCCCTGGAGGATACGCGGGAGGATATCCCGCAGAGAGCAGCAAAGGAGCTGCGCGACTCATGGCAGATGATGCTGCAAGGCGGGCTTCCAGGAACTCTACCAGCGCATCGTCAGCTAAAACCGAGCTCCAAGATCCGAATGAAAAGGCCTTGGATCAGATTGACCACATGCTGGAAGGTCTTCGAGACAAGAGTCTCCAGATCAATAAGACCTTGAGCCACCACAATGAGATGCTCCCGGAAATTGGGCGGAGCGTCGAACGAGACCAAGATCGTATCAAGAAGCAGAATGAAGAGATCAGGAAGAGGATGAGGTGACAAAGCTTAGTTCCGAAGAGGGCCCGGCCATTGGCACTGTACAGTTTTCTGCCAAGCTGAGGTCAAGGTCTCGAATCTCAGAGATCATAGAGGACCATAAAAGAATTTCAAACCCGAAGTTGGATAATGTGACTTAACAAAGACGTATTTCGAGACCCTTGGTGCTTGTGCAAGGGCCGAGCACCCGATAAGAAAAGGCTGAGCACATCTTGGTACGTAGCTTCCTCGCAGCAGACAGGGAGATCAGATGCTACAATGTGCTGCAGGCGAAGTTGAAAGTGTATTGTCTTGAAGGCCAGCTGTTTTCTTGAATAGATTTTTTCAATAGATGTTTTTATTGATTACAGATGCAAATCCAGACAAAGTCCGCTTCTTGGGCGGTGACATCACTTGCAGCACAAGATGGGCCAAAATATTGGCACGTGACAACTGTTTCACCACGGAGCGGTCATCAGATACGGCATTTCGAAGAAAAAGGAAAATCCAAAAGACTCCGTCGAGGTTTGGAGCCGCCCAGATGTTAGGGAAAACACCACTTTCTCGTTGGAACAAGACCCAGTCATGGTCCACTATCCAACTTGTTCTGACAGTCGCTGGTGTTTCTATTGTGGCTGATCTCGTCAGGAAAAGCTGGGAGCAAGCTGCGCGGAACCAGGATGTGGCTGCCTTGTTGCGACCGGGTTTGATGCAGGTTTGTATGGCAGGATTATCATCCAAGAACTGGCATTTCTGCCTGCTGCACCTTCTTTCATCCGGAACTGCTTTCCAGGTCATGCACTGCAATCTGCTGGCGCAAAATGCAACTTGCCATTGCAGAGTTGACGTTCAGATGGTAGTACATATGGTCCCTGAAAACGAGTGACCATCATTAAAAGGTAATGCACATGCAACTTAGGGCTGTGCCATTGGGTACCAATCTGAGAAAAATTTTTTCGAACCGGGAGAAGGGTCAATTTCGGGAGTACACCATGGATGGACACATCACTTCATCATTTCTTTGTTTGTGCATTTTTGGACAAGCCTCATGATGTCATGGTGCTTCCAAACTTGTTGGCCAAGGCATTTACAAAAAGCCGAACTCGCGCTGACCTCAGTGACAGCATCATTTTTTGGCCGCGGTTTGTCGCACGGCACGTGACATCAGGGAGTATGGGAAGTTCTATGGCGACCCTCGCAAGGCGGCAGTTTTTCGGACGATGCAACTGGTCTGCTTTTCTTGCCACAGATTGGTGCAGAAAAAATCTTGAACTGCGTGATGGTTTCAAACATTTTCGATTTTCACTAGTAATCATCAACAAATTGTTGTTTGACTAACTAACTGGTATTACTAAAATTCTTTTCCCTGGTTGGTGGTTCCAGCAAATATTAAAACCATTAACAAATGATTGGTTGACTAAGATTATAAGCATTTTCAGTTTTCAATAGTATTTGTCAACCATGCATTTTTACTATTGAACAGGTTTGGTTATTAACCATTAATTAACCTTTCATAGTTTGACACATATTTTTTCCACGGGTGGTTCAACCACCAAGCAGTGTATGTTTTTTCTTGCGCAGCACCTCCATAGGCTGGTGAGTTCAGGATCGCAACCAGGTTTCCGCTGCTTGGCGAGGCGGTGAGGCGGGCATGGATATGCATGGATCATGGGGGGTACCTTAGATAAAGATTCCAGATATTACCTTGGGTTGCTGGAATCTAAGATACCTGCCAGCATGGATCCTTGAAGATACGGATGTTCTGCAAGATGGCTTTTGCGGGAATTTGTGCATTGGATGGCTGGGAATAATTGTGATCAATACTTGTTCTAGTGGATAATTGGTTGTTGGTTCCCCGATCAACATTTGTCAATCATCATTGACCTTCCTCATGATGAACAACATTCATCAACAGGCTTAAATACTACCACGGTCATAAATTGCCCAGCCAGAACTGAGGTTACCTGTCGCTGACACATCGTTCTCGCGGTCTGGGACTAAGCAGGAAGTTCTCAAAAACTTCAGTTGAGCATTGCTCCAGATCCAATTTGGGAAGACGCCTACAATCGCAAGCACAACAATTGCCATTTATTGGTCCTCCTCATCATCGTCCTCGTCCTCGTCCTTCTCGTCGTCGTCGACAAAATTCCTTTGCAACCACCTCAAAAGGCAAACCTGGAGTGCCAGCCCAGGCTCTATGGCCAGAGAGGGCACTCAGCCTGCCGACTGCCAGGGGAGCCTGGCTTCTACAAGTCGCGGGAGCCCAGAAACCTGCGAGACCTGCGAGCGTCGCGAGGGCTGCTGTTGGGCTTCACCAGTGAATCCAATGATGGCGGGTGAATTACCAACCGATGGAGTCACCTGGGGTGGTTTATGGATCTATAGATTCTAAAATGACCAGGAGCCCCGAGGGCTCAGGATGGCAGAAATCAGGGCAGCCTTTGTATGTGCAGACATCGGCTGTGTTGGTCAAGTCCTGCCACGCTGCTAGACTTCCATGGCGAAAGTTGCACTTGGGTTTGCTGATTGGTGGTGGTACCTACCAACCATCCAATTGCAATAGTATAGTAATAGTAGTAATGACAATAATGATAACAGCTATTATTGACAGGGAATCTAACCAGCTATAGAACCATTTCGGACAAATCCAGTCAGGAAACAGGCGAATCGCTTGGGGAAAACTCTCTGGCCCTGGCCACACTGCCCTGTTTCTTTTGTTTTAGGAATGATGGCCTCAACGTCATCACCGGGGTTCAGTCCCAAACCATGTGCAATGTGGCCAACAAGGACTGCAGTTGACTGCTCCAAGTCATGGCAGATTTCCAACAGCACACAGCTATGTCTCAGGACTGGATTCAGCGCTTGCTGGGCTAAAACCTCACTTGAAGCAGAGTGCACACCCGACTGAACCCAGGAGTTGGTTTGTGGCCTTATGAACCTACCAGGTATGTAGGGCGCTGTTATCACTACCCCCCAACTAGGCAGTATAAGCAATACACAGCAGGTTTGGGAACAAGCTGTAGGCAGACTTCTTAGCAACTCCAGGCAGTTCTAGGTGCTCCGGCGATGTCAACGCAACTGGTGCGAAATTCTGTAGTTACTTGCTTCCCTCTGGCAGAACCACATGCAAACAGTGACTACGGCTACAGCGTTCCACAAGAAGGATTTGCTTGGAAACTGAAGCATGCGAATCAAACTGAGCTGAAGTTTACGGATTTTCATGAAGATACAAGTTGCAGTTTTTGTTTTGTGTGGTTCTTATCCCGACTACCTTTCGTTTCTGATAAGAGACAGAGGGAAACAATTGGCGCCTGCAAAGCAGGGACAGCTACTTACCACAGCCTGGGCCTCGCTCAGCTCTCTGTCTCACCACCCAGAGTGAGACCGCGCAATCAGCGAACAGTCTGACGCTGGGGAAAAATATGAAGTGAACAGATCTGAACAGATGACACACCTCTCACTCATTTCATGGTCATTTGAGTTGATGTTTTCATCTGAGTTGGAGAAAGATTTGCACTTATTGCTTTGCTGCAGCAACTGCAGGAAGTGCAAGAACAATTTGAGGAAAGTTCATACGCAATGCTCACAGAGGCCTCTGCCAATCGCTTTGAACCGTGACATAGTAGTTTTTCCAAATCCACCGACCTTTTCCTCATGATCCCTGCTGCCAAAAGGCCTATCATTGCCTTCATTCGAATAAGTCTTTTTCCCGCTTTGCAAATGCCGAATCTTCACCAGTTTGGTGTCGTTTCTGTAGAACCAAAAAGTGCCAACGGCCGATTCTTTCCTTGGCCGATGCTGTCAGTTTCTCCGAAGAGACGTCGCTCAAAGACTGGCTGTGGAGCTGGAAGCAGTCGATGAAGCTGACGGTCAAGGGCTCACTTGAACATCGACCGGTGCTTGTTGAATCTTGTTGATGGTGCATGACGGCTGTTGGTGGTGATGGTTAATGCTTGAGAATAGGGGATGGCAACCAACGAAGACCTACAGATGGTTTCAATCTCGTTCGAGTGGTCACCTGAGGATTTCAACCAGATGCGGAGGAGCTTCCAGTGCCTTGTTACACCAGCGGTGCCCAAGATGGTTGGGCCAGATACTCAGTGGATTTCTCGAAAGTCTGGGATCATCTGACAGAATTAGAGCATGCAGCCTGATGCTTCAAGATGCCTCAAGAGGTTTCAGTCCATCCTTCTACTTAAAGTGAGGTGCCAGAGAGTGGCTCCGTGGATCAGTTCCTAGTTGGTGCTTGCAAAGCTTTCGAACATCCCCTCCATTTAGGTCGTGAGAACTGTGATCCAATCACAGCTTCTATTTACGCATCAATCGACAGTTTTCCTATATCTACATTCGTGTTATCTATTTCTGCAATTCTTTTGTTTGCATTTGCCTCTGTGCTTCTTCTATTTGTCTGTCTGTCTATCTATCTATCTATCTGTCTGTCTGTTTGTCTGTCTATCTATCTATATATCTATCTATCTAGCCATCTATCTGTCTATCCATCTGTCCGTCTGTCTATCTGTCTGTATGTCTGTCTGTTTGTCTATTTGTTAGGAGATGGTTGAAACCACAATTTACAGTGAATTTTTCGCCGGCTTTCATCTATACCATTGCGCCATGATCATAAGACTGTGATTGTTTGCGACATTATGGATGGTCATCAATTATTATGTACTTATTGAATGCGGATTACACAATGGTGGTTTCTCAAAATAGGGGTACCCCCAAATCATCCTGTATCAACGATTAGGAGTACTAAGCCAGCAATTTTTCACTTGTTGTTGGGTCCTGGTGGACGTCTCCCTACGAGCTTTGACCGTGCAGCGCTAGTGCATTTTGCATTGAGGAACTCGTTGGACCTCCTCACCTTCGACGATTCTTGCGATGAGCTGAGAATATACAGAGTTACAACAGACGTTGCCCCAAGTTTCAATTGCGATGTAGCTCAAGCAGTTGCAGCTAACAATGAAACTTGGGGGATATGAACTTCATATGAACCGTGGGCTACCAAATCAAGAGCCTAGCAATTCCCCAACATGTCCACCGTAGGAGTGGGTCCTTAAATGGTGCAACATCACTCAAATAACCGATGGTTTCAAGCAGCCATTCTTCGAGCCGCAGGAAAGCATAAGACAGAATAACGGAAAAACATAACATCAGAAAGCGCCAGATTCAGCTGATAAAATCTATCTAGAAAATCATTGCTTACTGATGGGCTTACTATCCAGGATGAATGGCTTACTATCCAGGATCTGTTGATCAGCCGCGTAGCCATTCATCGCAGGTGGGAGGTGAAACGCTCCGTTTCGCGGCTTCCCAGGCGCTTCGGCGACAGCCAGCTGCAAAGTTGTGAGGATTCGCCTCACAGGAGGCCGTGGTGACTTGCGGGGGAAAGGGTGGTTTTTATAGGGGATTATAATGGCTAATAGTGGGGATTTCATAGGGGAAACTCGCCAACAATACTGGTTAAACAGCCACAAGGGTGATTTTTGTAGAGGTTATCGCCATTAATAATGGTTAAACATAGGGGATGATGCTTGACATTGATGGTTAAACAACTACTGTATGGTGGTTTCTCGGGCCATAGGAACCCCCTCCCCCCAAAATTGATGGTTTATTGGTGCAAATGCTTCATGAAGGATGATTTAGGGGTACCCCTATTTTGACAAACTACCATTTCAACCATCACAAGCTATAGGTTATAGCAACCCGAATTTAAATCCTCCATGCCAATAAGAAGCATAGTGGGGTCATCATTGGGATATGATGAGTTCAGACTTTTGCTGCATTCCTATTGATAAATGGTAGATACAGGTGGCGCCGGTGGGTTAGCTTCCTATGGCCATCTTTGGGATGGGTACATTGACGGCAGTGGGTCTCCGGCAGATTCGAGGGATGTTCTCATGCGAAATCTCCCTTCACTTAGCAGGTCGCGATTTGTGCATATTTGCGAATGAGAAAAAATACGAAAAAATAAGGAAAAAAGAAAGATAAGAAAAAAACAGTAACAAAGTATAACAAAGTTGTGTAACAAGTTTGCATTGCATTTCGTTGTCTCCAAATCGATCTCTGCCGATGCTTCTGACGGTGCTCCCATGCTGTGCGCTGTCAACTTGGCCCACGCTGCGAGGCTTGGATGTGCCTTGTCAGATGTAGCCAGAGAGCTCTTTGCAAGTCCGCAACCAAGCGAGGGATTTGGTACTGCCATGTTTTCCCACTCATGGCGAGCATGCGCAGCATGATTCGCAAATGGTTGAGTCTTATCCATGAACCTTTGCAATCATAGTCAACGTTCTGAGCCTTTGTGAACAAAAAAATAACTATCAATCAAGCATCAATGAACGATTTACCAACCATTCACTTTTCATCAAAGCACCATAAATCAACAATCCTTGAACGATTTACAAACCATTCATCATTGTTCAACCATTCATCAACCATGAATCAACGATTCATCAACCATTCATCAACCACCAACCACTCATCCAATCTCCATTCATCACCGCCTGAGGTCCGAGTTTCCGTCGATGGCTCAAAGCTGGAGCCCTGGAGCTCGCCCAGGTGGATGCCGTGGTAAAGATAGGTGTGCCAAGGGAACATGTGGCGGTTTGTCAAGTCGTAGGGACGCCATGGGAACCCCAAAAATGGTTGGTTTACTGCTTATGACTTGTAATGGTTCATGAACTGGATGATTTAGGGGGTCCCCTATTTTGAGAAACACACGTGTAGCTATAAATGGTGGGTTACAACCGTGAATAATGGTGAATGATATGGATAATAAGCCAGAGTAGTAGGGGACAGACCAGCTATAGACCAGCTATAAACCAGCTATGTGGTGGTTTCTCAAGTCATAGGGGCACCCCCACTTATCATCCAGTTTATTCATCATTTACAGTACAGTCAGAAACCAACCTTTTTGGGGGGCTCCCTATCTGAAGAAACCACCATATAGCTATAGGAGCTATAGAGAGAGCTATGGGATATATTTGTTCCAACCAACGGTATGATTATATAACATTCTAATGATAGTTACAATATATACGTGTATGTATGACTTATCCTATGTCAGAATAGGCATGATGTAACAACATGACAAGAGCTTTAGTGCTGTAGCAACGGTGCAGCAACCGTTATCAATATGGTACAACAAGAATATTGTTGTTGACGGTATGACAGCGGCATGACAATCAAACAATCTGGCTACGGTTGATAATGGTAATGATAGATCATAACTTACAAGGATTGACACCAACCAAGAAAAACGAAATAAGTACTGTTATATAATGCTATCATGGTTGACAGCAAGCAACATCTTTGGGTATAATTGGCTTCAAGTATCACACTAGGGTAAGGCTACACTATTCTCCTTCTGCTATTCTTGTTGGTTCTTGTTCGATTAAGCAGGATGCCAATTGTCAATAGCCATGGATTTTTCCAACCAACAAGCTGTGGGTCAAAACCCTTAGTCCCCCTGGTTCCCCTATCATTAACCATTGTTTCCCTTATTGTTGGTTGGTTAATATTGACCCATAGCCACAAGAGATGCTGGATGTATCCATCGCCTTGGACCTATCCGCCAAGCCCAGCGAAACGCGATGCTTTCGATGGTTCGACATCCTCCGGTCCAGTGCCGAGGCTTGTACTGGCCTCGATCCAAAGAACGATGGTAGGCCGCAGGCCGGAGGATCACTGGCGCGGGAACTGACAATGCCTCAACTATGGTGGCATCCGCAATTATGATGGTCGCTGCTACATCCTGAAGGTTAGTATTTTGCAGATCTAAAGATCATTATTAAGCAAAAAAAACCATCCTGATACGCAAATCATTCACCTAAGATCATTCACCACGTCAGTCACGCAATCATTTGCCATTCTTAAGCAGGCAGATCTGCTTCCGCGCGAAGCGCTGCGTAGGTACGGCGCTTTCGCCCTGGCTTGGACTACACGGTGGCAGCTCGCACAGCGCAGGACTCCAATGAGGTGCCGAAACGGCGAGCTGGGTCAAGCAGTTAACCATCAATACTGGTGGATAATAACCAACAACCTATAGGGAAAACTGGCTGGTTAATGATAGGGGAACCAGGGGTACGGGGTGAACTGACCCATAGCCAACCATGTACTTAGTATCATTAGGCTGCAAATGATGGCAATAATAGTTATGATTGGCCAATGTTGTGGTTGTTATACCTAATAATTATTAGTTGTAATGATAATATTATGGTATTGTGGTATTATTTCCTGGCAATTGACATTAGTATTACAACTAACACGTATTTGGTATGATTGGGTATTACTGGCCAGCTAGTAACTGGAATTATGGTACCCCTGGTAATAGCTATTAACCATTAATATGGCACCTATTGGTATTCTGGAAATAGTTATGCACTATGATACAATGTAAAATCAGCTATTATCTTATGTGAACTCATTCTGGCAATCATTACGGGCTATTAGTTTACAGCTTGCTGTTTTGAGCTGTGAACTATGATTGGCGAGCTGTGCCGTCATAATCATGAGCAAGCATAATTTGCCAGAATTTGCATCAGTACGATCAGCTGCTAGCCTTAGTAGCCATGAACAACCATCAACCACCATACAGCATCAACCACTATCAGCCATTCTGGACCCTTAGTAACCATCAGTCGTCGTATAGAAAGCCTATATGCATGAATACCAATGGTGGATGGCACCATGGCAGCACCAGCCTCCATGCCTAAACTGTGACAGTGCTCAAACACAAACGACTTTGGAGCATCAGTTTGCAGACGACTTGGGGCGATGGCCAACTTTACAAGCCACATTTTTGCAACACTGAGTCTTCGGGAAACCCAAGTCATGATGGCGCACGATTAATGTCCTCGTCGAAAGTCAAGCAAGCCATACCGACTGGTGCATTATTTGCCTCCTGTCGATAGGCGGATTTGGATGCCATCCTTTGCTTTGCTATGGGTGGCTCTGAGGCAGAGGGGGGCTGGACATGCCACGGATATATTGTCACAGGCAGATCAGCAGCAAAATTGTGTGAACAACCCGGGTGGATTTTTACAATAGAAATATAGACTAGTAGTTCACAGTCACTTCTATAGATGGATATGACCGTACCCTTGATATCTTTATTTTGAACCAGGTGCTCGTAGCCGGGATGACTTCATCTGTTCGCTCCAAAGTCACGCCTAACAATGGACGTGATTGTTTGTAGATCTTCAAGCACTCAAGTGTTTTTTTTGTAGATCGCAAGGCCCATGTTGGGGCTATGTCTTGGTTTTGTGAGGCCCATCTAAGGCTTCTCGACCTTATTGTTTGCGATCCAAGTCGTAGATTGCGGCTTCGCAAATGGGGGGCCGGAAACTGCCCTGCTCACTGGCCCAAGTTGAGCAGTCCTGCATCCCGGATGAAGTGCTGGAGCACTCGAAAAACACACGGACTGTTTTTGGTTACCTTAACAACTGGTAATACAACTGGTCAGTTTGGATTTGACCCTTTTGACGCCTTTTTTTTGCTTCAAGTCAGTTTTTGTCTTTACAAATATGAGTTGCAAAGCTTTGCTGTGAACTTAGAACACCATATACTTACATGCAAATGCCAATAATTGCAATCAGCATTTTCCTTTTGATTCATTCAGGGTTATTTCATATCTACACGCAGCACGAAGCATGTCCCCAACACATTTCTTTCGTCTTAGCCTCACTTGAGGATGCCCTCGGACCACGGCTCATAGCTCTCATGCTGACCTCCAGAAGTCGCGCTTGTCCAAAGTTGTAAGGAGGACAGTAAGCCCATTGTTCAAAGTTGTGACGAATCGGGGCTCAGGACGAAGTAAGCACTGCTGCAATGGAACAGTGGGCCAGTGAGGAGGTGAGGGGAGCCGAGGGGAGCAGGGAGAGATCATTCGGTGCAACAGTTGCGGCCCGATTTCCTGGGGCTGAGTTTTCTGCCAGAGTCAATCGACATGGTGTTCTGCCACCTTCGCGCTGTTTTGACGGAGGTGACTTCTTTGATAAAATTTTCCTTCTCGTGCTGTCATCGAATCTGGTGGCAGTTGTCTGCCACATGAAACAATAGGAGAAAAACCAAAAACATCCGAAAACATAGGACAGATAGGTCTCACCCTGTAACAATTGGAACAGTCTGGTTACAATAGGTAAAGATAGGTGAAGATGGGAACAGTTGGACTCAGACTTGTTCCACTCGCCAAAGGTCACCAAGTTTTTGACCAGCCAAATGTAGCATCCCTGCACTTCAAAGGTAGGACCATCCGCCTGTCAGACGTCTTCTCAACACCCAACGGATCTGGGTGGTTGATACGAGAGATCAGAGTACTGAGGTTTCTTCACCTCCAGGACGTCAGTAGTTTGAGTTGTTCTTTCCTCGAGGATTTCATGCAAAGAATTCATTATCCGTTCTCGATTCACCGTGCTGGAACTTGGCAGTGAATCATATCCATGGACGACCCCTGGTCAGGCGAGAAGATTGTAGCACCCAAGAGATCTTGACCCAAATCAGAGAGTCTTTGGCCTGAAGGGAAAACCACACATTCTTTGGCAGGGACGACCACAAGGCAGACAGCACTGACAAAAGTTCCAAAAACTAATATTCCCAAAACCATGGTCTTTGCTTTTGGACGTACCCGGTCATGACCAGCATGTCAGAATGCCCGAGTGGTCCACATGTTGGCAGCATAACTCATTCGCTTTTCGGGTCCACGAGTCTGCTGCAAATTCGTGGTGATTTCAGCACTTCCCCTGATCCTTTGATTGTAAGTAGTAACTATTGCACCTCTGCAGATTAACCCCTATGATTGTTGCTTATTGTTGCTTCTTAACCCTACGATCATTGAGGGTACCTCTTTGCTGCGAGGTGGGTGGCTTTGAATGCTATCTAGCAGCAGATGAGGCAAGGACAGAGTCGTACCTGTGAACCCACTTGGGGCCTGGAAGGAATCAGGTAGTGTGTTCAGCTGGTTTTTGCTGGGACTCTCACGCGTATTGTTTTCCCCTGCCAGGTGTTGTGAGATTTTATGTTGGTCCTCTCCGCCTTCCTCCATCACCTTCCTCCACCACCTTCCTCACCTTCCTCCACCTTCCTCCATCTCCATCATACAGCGAGCTCCCAATCCTAGTGGGAATCCAACGAATCCTGCTACCGAAGTTTCGTGGGTCGCCCTATGATCCTGGGTAACGACGTGTAGGTGTAGAGCTTTCACACAGACCTTGGGTCAGAAGCGAGAAGCGCGAAGCGAGAACTGGCTTACAATGCTTTTGATGGGTGGTGCTACTACTGGTTCCCTGAAAAACATCCATATTTGGACCCTTCTTTTCCAGCCACAAAACACTCCTAAAAGATATGAAAACGTTTTGTGGTGACATACTTCAGGGTTCGAAGATCATGGTGACTCTTCTTGGTTGGAGCATGTCGCTATTTCGCCAGGAAGAGGAGACGGCCGAGGCGCAAGAGGCCTGCGGGGTGCGGTATCCCATGTGGGGTTAGATAAGGGTGCCCCCCAACCACCCCGGTTCGCACGATGATTTCAGCGGGGAAATGGTTCGCACTAACTTGCGGGTATCCCACTTGATGGATCATTTATGATCATTCCATATTATTTTTTCAATAGGTTTGCGGTAACAGTTGCCAGAGGAGCCAGAGCTGCAGGGTAGCAATTTGGTATCAAATGATTTGCGTGAAACTGAACTTAGTACGGTAAGCTCTGGACAGTAGACTTGGGTAAACTCAGAATGACTTAGACACCGCATCTATGGAGGCCGAGACGGTCCAATTCTTTGAGTTTTCCCAAGGTCGATTCTGTGTCCCCAGCTCTACAAGCTCCTGATCCCAGCAATTCAAGGCTTAGGAGTTCAAGGAGAATGGAATGACTGAGTCAATCCATGCGAACGTGCCTATTGCATCCTATTGCCGTATGGGGTATCTGAGGGTAGAAAAGCATAAGCGGGTTGTTCAAACAATCCATCCTCCCAAACAAGTTACGAGTGGATCTGTGTGTGTGTGTGTAGATCTAGTCATCGTAAGCACCTCTTGATTCTTGGAGCTCCCCAACCCACTTTGTTTTATGCATTCTGTTGGCAGGTCTATCGAGGTGCTGACACAGATGGCCCATTGGTCAGCCGTCACAGATCATGCGCGAGTGGGCTTTTGTGGGTTTCAAGTGGCAACCAGTCGGTCATGGCTGAAGCCTAATACCAAACAAAACAAACACGACCAGCCGTGCGCTTTTTTTGTGCCATTTTTGGGACTCTTTTTTGAAGGCTAGAATTTTGACAGCCAATCAAGCAACAGTTTGGTGCCAAGTTTACAGTTTGACCAGCGTGCGGACTTGATTTGGTCTGTGACTTTGCCCCTTGTTGAAGCGTGAGATTCGCAGAAATTTCTTGTGAATACGACCTGAACCAACCACCAACATTCACCAACATCCAAACATCCACTAACATCCACCAACATCCGGCAACATCCACCAACATCTACCAATATCCATCAACATCCAACACACAAGGAGACTGCACTGACTCAACCAGCCGCTAACCAACGTGTCGATTCGGCTTTTCTTTCTACCAGCAACCGGAATGAAAACTCCAATGATAGATTCAATGACAGCTCTCGCCATGGCAAAGGGACTGCCTGACATGGGATAGGCGGCGATGTCATTGCCCAGCGGCACGAGTGATGCTCGCGCCGTTCTGGCGATGGAGAGCCTGTTCCCTCATACTGTGAGCTTCGATCACTTCGAGCCAGAACTCTACACTGAGAAAGCTGATGCCTCTGATGCCTTGGTGAGCGATGGAGTTCTCGCTCGCTTTGGAGAGCACATTCCCTTGGTGTCCAGTGCCCTGCAATTTTTTCATGAGTTGTCAGGCAACCAAGAGGCCTTGGAGCGTGCTCGAAAATCTGATCCCCTGGGTCGGGATGGCTTTCTGGTGCATGCTGCTGAACACGTTCCGCTGATGAATTCGATCATGCAAACAGTGTACCAAGTTGGAGAAGACGAGGAATCTCTGCAGCGCGCACGAGAACGCAACCCCATCGGAAGTCATGGCTATGTGACACGAGCGTTGGAACATATTCCATTGGTCAACGATGGGATGGTAGCTCTTCATCTACACTCAGGCGGGATGTAGTTTTCTTTTTCCCCAACAGCAATACTTTTCTATGGGGTCTTCAGCCCAAATTAGCTCCGGTGCGTTCCGGTGCAGCTTCAACACTAGGTTCCGGACAAGTTTCCCTAGGTTCCTGATGCAGTTGCAGATGCATATTGAAGTTCCGGAAGGGTTCCGGTACAGCAACTTGGTGAGGTTCAGGACGGTTCCAGTGCAGATACCCGGTGGTTCGGAGGATTCCGGTGCAGAAACTTGTTGAGGTACCGGAAGGTTCTGGTGCAGAGAGCCAATGAAGATACGGTTCCGGAGCGTTCCGGTGCAGATACCGGATGGTTTACGTTCCGGATGGTTTACTGGGTTTCAGTGCGGCATCCTCGTCAGGTTCCGGAAGGTTCCGGCGCAACATGTAGACTGGGCATCTAGATTGGGTTCAATAAAAGAGATGTTTCAGTCTGGTGGAAATGACAGGGTGCAAGAGGGGTAGCAGATGGGTCATGTGCAATGTTGAGACTCGACCAGTGTGGAAGACAACCCCTTTTCCGCAGGATGGGTATTCTCAACTAACCACAAGAGTATCATTTTAGCAGGTCAGGTCAACCATCAATAAATCCAGAGGGAAGTGTATTACACAGGTTCCGCATAAAAACTGTCATGCTGTTGTGGATAGCGCTTGGGTTTATTTTAGATCCAGTTTTAGGATTGTCATTTAAAGTCAGTTTTGGATAGTATTAGAATTTTAATCCATTTTTAGGATGATCAAAAGCTAATCCCAATATGGACAGGGCATGTCAGCATATGACTCTCTGGCGATTGGCAGTGTCGGTGGCCAGGTGATGATGTGGCGGCAGAACGTGCCCGGGGCTACTCCTTGCAACGGCTTTTCAGCCGAGATGGAGCTGTGACGCGAGTGGCAGAGCTGCTTCCAGGCTCCAATCTCCTGGCTGCTGTGATGCACAAGATGAATGGGGACACGGAAACTCGGCTCAGCTTTGAAAAGGAACAGCGAGTTGGGCTCAGATTCAAAGCTTGAATGGAGCTTAATTTCAGTTGCAGCTTTTTCCATTCCATTGTTTTGCTCAGGAGCGAATGTCTCGTGCCTTGAACCTCTTTGAAAGCTGGGGGACGGTCTCCAACCCTGACAGCGGGTTGTGGCAGATTGCCGAATTGTTGCCTGGAGCCGATGCTGTTGCATTCGCAGTGCATCTCCAATCAGGAGGGGCGCACGAGCCATTCATGTTTGCCTGCAAAGATTTGCAAATGAGTTGTCAGTTCATGTGGAATTTCCATGGATAATAACTGTACAGATCTATTTTGCATCCGAAAATCCAGCAGATGAATATTGGCTCATCTTCAGGACACTATGCCCAAGCACTGCGCAGCCTTACGAAGACCAGCTGGGTCAATGTCCGAATGAATGAAGTGATTTTTTGCATTCGCTGCAACTCGTTGTCGGAGCTCCGTTGTGACCAGGCACGAATGGCAGCGAGGGAATGGTCACCCAACTGGTGAATAGGGAAGATTATGGAAGTCTTCGCTGACACAGTCACTGTGTGGTTTCATGTCACCTTTATGACCTTTAAAAAACTAAACTTATCACAGATTTTTAAAAGACATAGTATATAAACAGTATATAGGTGCTTGTTTTGCATGGGCATTTGCCTCTGACTGCAACCAGGGTGGTGTGTCTTGGACAATTTGACAGGTGGACTTTTTGCAGGTCGATGTGATTCCCAGGCTGGGTCCGATTCCAACTTCTTGGGCTCCCAGCATTTTTCCTTCAATGAAAACTAGTAAAGTGCAGCAGCGCAAGAGCCGGAAGTGTTGAAGTCAACCTGGTGCCAGCTTCTTGGAAACCATGGGATCAAGGTCAAGTGTATCTGTTGATGGCTGGTGGATGCTGGGCTTTCTGAGGCAGTTCTCCCTGGTCGTTGGGATGTCCGACTTGGCGACCAACTTCCTCCAGACTGACCGGGAGGCGCAGGGTGAACAGCTTGGCGGGTCGTTGGCGACCGAAGGCCTATCCTTGTGGTAGCAGAGATCCAAACATTTTTGAGGAAACATAGATCCAAACAGAGATCTCTTGTTAAAACATCCTTGTGGTAGCAGAGATCAATGTCATTTTAACAGTAGAAAGTAGGAAACTGTTTTGACAGGAACACTCGTTTCTCTATGGATGAAAGTAAAGTGTATCTCTACATCCAAGATTCAGACTCCTCATGTTTTGCCATCATTCGCCTTGGCTTGAAGATGGCCGTCGTTGTTGACACTGCAGACAGATGCACATGACCAGGATTTGAAAGCCTTTTGCATCAGAAGCACCGCTTGATTCTCACAACCTGTGTGTTTGTCAAGCCTTCTGGCCTTCAACGTGATGCAAATCGAACGTGCACAGCCAACTGGCAAAACAGCTATGAATTGAACTCGGTACACCCGACCAGGAAACAAAGAGGCTAAACCCAAACAACACAGCATCTCAAGACTCAGCCAAAACACAACAGCACACAGCACCTCAAGACTCATCCAAAACACAACAGCATGGCTGCCAATGGTGGATATCCCAAAGAATCGCAGCCGCGTGGAGTGGTGGTCCTTCTTTGCGGCATTCCAGGGTGTGGGAAGGATTTTGTTGGGCGAACATGTGCGAAAGCTATGGGTGGAGCTGCTTTTTCTCAGGATGAGCATAATGGCAATGCCATTCCTACCCAAGCAGCCTTTGATTCGTTGCTGACTCAAGGAGTTTCGCCCATTTTTGTATTGCGCAACGGGGTGGAAGTGGGTGATCGCTTGCCCTACGTTGTTGCGGCTCGACGTGCTGGCTACAGAGTCACAGCTGTTTGGCCCGCTGAGCTGAGTATGAGTCCAGACACTCGAGCTGCGATCTATTTAGCCAGCCTGGCTGGTTGCTACGGTCGTTTAACTTCTGGAGGTCGAAGTGGCCATGAAACTTTGACGATAAGTGATGGACACCTCCAGAAACCTGCCCAAGTGTGTCTGAATTTTTTGCAGATGTTCCGAGCACCCTCAGCACCTGGAGAGGTAGATGCTGTTTTGACCTTGCCATTCTTAGAGCGGGATTTTGCCGGCATCGATGCCAAGTTGCCAGATTTTGGGAGAAAAGTGTTGCCTGAAGCAGTACAGCAGGTCTTCGAAGGTGACTTTGACAAAGCTAAGAGCAAGATGCAGCCCTGGGGACAAATGCGTCGACCGGTCGAAGAGATCGCAGAAGAGCTGACAGCCTGGGTGACGCAGCAGCAACGGAAGCCACAGCTGGCCCCGGTTTCAGTTCCCACTGCGGACACCAAACGGCTGCAACGCACGGCAAAGATCCGCGCGGCTGTGGAACACCTGGTGTCACCTTACAACCTGTCCGCATGTCGAGACGGAGGTACCACAGTGACGACCTGCAAATGGTTTACCAACGAGGGGCGTTTGTGTCCAGCGTGGCCCACCAGCTATTTCGCTGGAGCGCCACAGCTGAAGAAATGGGGCACCACGGCGGAGGATGTTTTGGAGGTTGCAAAGGAGAGTTCTGAGGCACTCGCGCCACTCCAAGATGGTGATAAAGGTGTCAGGGTTCAGCTCCTAAACGTGGAGGGTGGAACCTATGTAAGCCCAGTGGACCCTTTGCCAGAGGCTTGCTTGAAGAAGCTTAGGTGTCCAGATATTGCGAGCGCATGTGGATGAAGATGGCCTGCATCTTGTGCAAAGTTGTTGCCTTTGTCGACACAAACCACCATTTTCGTTTTCCAGCATAACTTTTTGCCACATATCAACACTTAACGAATGATTTGTTGTCAAATATCTTTGCCTTTGGATGCCTTATGTAGTGCGTGTAGTGTGCCGCCAGTGCCAGCCATGACTAGCGTCGCATCTGGGCAGGGCCAGCGTCGCAACATCAAAGATCCAGCCGCTTGGCACAGCGTGGATGTGGTGCGCGGGGGGATGGGAGCGTTGCGCGGCTCCCCGAGGCACCGCAAATGACGGCAATGGCAACGCTGTCCAAGGTCCCAGGGATTGGCAAGGGTAGTCAAGTCACTCATTCGCTCAGGAAAATCATGGCATGAAAATCATGGAATGCTGATGATTTTCTGATAATTTCCGATAATTTCATGGAATTTTTGATTGTTTTTGCATTCTTGAGCATTTTGCTGGTTTGAACAAAGTTATTATACGATGTCTGATCGTGGCTAATTGTGGCCAACTCCGGGCAAAGATGGTTAATCATCGCATAGTTCACGATTGTTGATCATGACAGTGGTTGATCATGATTAGCCCGAGGGGGTTCAGAAGAGGTTTAGCAGCTAAAGCATTGACGATAGTGGTTGACTATATTTGATGATGATGATGATGATGATGATGATGATGATGATGATGATGATGATGACGACGACTAATGATGGTGAATCTTAGTGAATGATGGTTGATACTGGTTGAATACTGCACCCGTTGCGGTTGGTCAGCACTCTTTTCGTGCCAGGACCTGGTGAAAAACGTGGCGGACGAAATTTTGGCGCTTCGCATTGCCTACTTCACCAGAATGGTGGGCCGGACATGCGAAAAAACCATGATTTTGTCGGATCGACCACAAATGTTTGACAATGACCAATATTGTTTGATGAGGATGATTGATCACTGTGACGATGGTTGACGACGAAGTACAAGAAGATGATTTTTATCATTACGAACAATCATTCTTTGGTCAGCCATGATATTGTAAATGTTGATTTTGTGGAATAGATTTCTCTGAACATTTTTGTCCCAGGTACCAACTTATGTCGATTGGATCGTGGAGTTGCTTGGCCCGCTGGCGACTGGTGGTGCGCTGACGTGACTGACCACACAAAGCTGAGAATCATTGGTTGTTGGCTTTTAGAGTGGAAACCTTCGGCGTTTTTGCCAGTTTTTCACCTTCCCCTTGACACACTTGCAGTGTAACAGCTGGTTTCACCTTTTGCCCCAGACTGAAGGATGAAGGGTTGGCGGCAACATTTTTGTCTCTTTTCTTTTTTTTTTCTCTCTCTCTCTCTCTATTTCTCTCTTGTCCCAGGTTCTTGAACGACTACCTGTTCCCAAAGTATCGACAGGACGAACGCCATGTTGTCTTGTCAGAACAGTCACAGATCTCAGGGTAGTCCTCCTGTATTCAGGGTTTTTCCTGTGTCATATTCCTCCTGTGTTCACACAAATTCACGGCCATTCCGCAGCCATTGCACACCAGAACTCAGTTGCCAAACCCTGCCTCTGCCAGCTCTTGGCAGCTGTCGATGGCGTATCGCTGGAGACGTGTCACGGTGCCGTTGCGACGACTGGCCATTGGAGCTGGAGCTGTAGGAGGCTTGGCGGCTTATGACAGGAGACGGCCTGTCCAGTTCGAAGCGCCATCGCTGGAGGAGCGCCTGCGAGTGCTGGAAACCAAAATGAAAGCAATGGAACTCAACGACCTGGAAGAAGTCAGGGAAACTCAGCTAAGATACTGTGCTGTTGCTACCATGTGATCCTGGGTGATGCGATTGTGCCAGCTTGAGCTGGCACAATCGCACTTCGAAAACGAATTTGGTCCGCTGTACGTGCAGAACATGTTGATGTTTTTATTTGACGTGCTTTTGTGCAACCATTCGTAAGCGGGAATATCAAAAAGCCATTGCCACTACACAATAATTGTCCGTCTACGGGAATCCGTTTGGGATACACAACAAGTATGGGGAGATAAACTTCTCCGGTCAGCATTGACCAGCCCTCCAAAATGTATGGTAAAACCTGGTTTCTGAGACGGTCGATAGTCCATCAGTATGACCCATCATTCACCTTCATTGACCGTTGCAATTATTCAATAATCAGTATACTGTAACTGATCACCAAGTATGATTCTTGGCACGATTTACCACTACCACTAGCCACTATCTTAACATATGGCTGTGGGTCAAAATCCCGTACCCCTTGTTCCCCTATCATTGACCACTGTTTTCCTACTATTATTGTTGGTATTATCCCCCATCATTGTTGGTTAATATTGACTCATAGCCATCCAAGCAACAGCAAGCTGTGACAATGTCATCCCTCAGCTGAGGCCATTGAGACCATCAAACTGGCAGCGAAGCAGCATGGTTTGGACATTTCTGGTGGCCTCGTTCGCCGAACCTCTTCGCGGTTTTGTTTGGGCGTGGAACACGGGGACTACAACGGCACAGAGCTCTTTGGAGTTGGCACGGACCGCTTCATTTGGATGGGCTACAAGCCCAACAACTCGGGGAAGATCCGAATTTTTAGTCAAAACTTCCCGGAAGAAGTGGTGGAATTCACACCGGGAAAGGTGCCTCCCCCAAAGGCGCCCTCAATCTCAGAGACCTGGGCCCGGTTTCCCTACGGCGTGGAACATGTCCTTCGCACCAGTGGATTTGACACAAAGCAGGGCTTTGATGCTGTGTCCCTAGACTGCAGAAGTGACACGCTGCTGTTGGTTGACATATGGGTGAGCCATAGGGGTACCCCCAAAATGGTTGCTTTATTACTTAAATGGTCAAGAAAGGATGATAGCTGGTGGTAGCCTCATTTTGAGAAACCCTCACATGATGCATCTCAACTATTCTGCCTCAATGCAGCGTTGGCACAAAGCAAGGCTGATGGGCAATATCCCTGGTGGAGGAATGTCTCGATCTGCTTCATTAGCCAGACTCCCAGCATTGAAAGAGAAATATCTCGTGCTTGATGCTCCAGTTTAGGTCAGGTAGATCTTGTTCACGTTTCAGCAGTGGAGGTCATCAATCTGATGCTCACAATGCTCGAAGTGAACAACAAGTCCTTGCCAGAGGACGATTTTCGGATCGTGTCTTGACTGCATCTGAGCTATATCGAGCCTGGTGGTTGCTGTGAGCTGTGGTAGCATGGATTTGGTCCAGCATCAGTCTGCGGCCAAGCAGATAACTTCAGTGTTCAGGAGTTTTCTTCAGGTGAAAATGGCACAGCAAGTGGAAAATGACTACATTGGAAGCTTGTTTGCACAGTCCTTCGCAGGTATGGGGTCTAGCACTTTTGCCCAAGGAAATGGTTGGAATATGGGTTTGTCCAAAACTCGTGGTTGTGGTTTCCTTCTTGAGAATGGCTACTTTTGTACGGTTAGTAGGGACCACCATCTGTGGACACCTGAAGATTTGGTCAGCAGTTTGGGTAATCCTGATGGCGATTGCAGTTTCCACGGGACTCAGGATCGCCCTGTGGCAATCTGGACCAGATCATGATCTACTACGCGAGACATGGCATGGGCACCAGATTCGACCCCAAGACCAACAAAGTGCCCGTGGGATGGGTCGCTGACAAATCTGGATGCCTCTGACTTGAAGAGTAGGAACATGAATAGAGATGTATAAATAGCATCTAAGTTAAGAATCTATTACTGAAACAATTCAAGAAGTATTTATGATTGGCAAATGTAAGTGCCAGTTTGTGGACTTCACACCTGTGGGAACGGCAGGTCTCCTATATTCCTTCGGGAATCGACACCAATGAGTTTCGGATCGCTGCGTTGGACACCGGCACTGTGCGGCACGGCTTGGAGAAAACCACCTATGCGGTGCGCGTGAAGGACGGGTACGTTTTGCAGCATAGTATGAGAAGTCAACTACCCACCCGTGACAAATCCATGACAAATGGACACTAGTTCCGTTATCCGATTCTCGAAGCTGGGGTTCGCAATGACAATTAATTAATGGACGTGCATTGTGAGATGGTGAGACATCCAGTGCTCTCATGTACTTTCGTCACTGCTAAGCTTGTGCAGAATAGCTGACTTGCCTTCTCCAGTCACTTATCACTATCATCATTACTTCGGATGGCTTAGGGGATGGCTTAGGATAGCTTAGGATAGCTTAGGATAGCTTAGGATAGCTTAGGATAGCTTAGAGTAAGTGGATGTAGCTTAGGATAGCTTAGGATAGCTTAGGATAGCTTAGGATAGCTTAGGATAGCTTAGGATAGCTGGGCGACATCAAAGATCGAAAGACATATGACCCAGCCTCAGGGTGTCACTGATTAACGCTGAGGAAGGCAAAGGGCGACAGCTGACCTTGCGTGCAACGATGATTTATCGCCCAACCAAGGATGAAATCATCGCGAAGTACGGGAAATCTCATCCGAATCTCTGCGAACGGCTTGAGTACCTTTTTTTCGCGCAGGAGAGACATTTCTGGTCTACTAACCCAGTGCAAAATCCACCATTCAAAATGGTAAGCGATGGTGATGAATTAGCTTCCAGGTTAGTTTACCAGTTCACCAGAGGGCAAATCTCACCGAATCGCCATGGCTGCTCCCAGCGGGCTCCTAGTGCTGTACCAGGAGCGCTTTGAGGCCATGGTGAAGGCCTGGAGGGAAGGAAACATCGCAGAGGCGCGGGGCAGCGGCAGCACCGCTGGTGCAGCTGTACCTGAGCCTCCCCGAGGTGGGTGCAATCTTTCGCCGGGATGGAATCGGCCTACGCAACCTGGTGGCACAGTGATGCCGCTCCAAGCTGCAAGGGCTCCAACTCGCAAGGGGTGCACGAAAGCAGGTTCCCAAAATCAACAGATTCCTCTGAAAAGAAGCCAGTTGGCGTGGTTGGTTGCTGAAGTAAGCAGGGAGCGATTGGAAGGTCTGCAGACCTGACAGAAAGCGGTTGCCTTTGGGATTTTTTTGTGTTGCAATCAGGAGATGAGTATCAAATCTCGGGACCAGAGTTAGAGGCGCCTCACGGGAGTTAGACTGCGGCTGCTAAGGAAGAAGCAAGCAGAAATGGGACCAGGAACTGGACATTGACATTGCTGATGTGGACAAGGAATGCTACATGATGGCAGTGTAAATACTGACCATCAACTGGTTACTTGATGCTAAATATTAGCCATGAATCATTATGAACTAACCTGCCAGGAAAGGGGCTGCAAACCATTGACCAAACAGGGGATTGTCAGGAAGTTTTGACATCCCTTTCCTCTGAGCCGCGTCGCCAGACCATGGTCAACATCGCCAGAACCATCCCTGGTGTCCTTGGTGAACGCATGCTGGGTGGTGGAGACAAGGCCAGGTCCTCCACGTACCAACGTCAACCTCGCAAGAGGGATCATTACTTTCTAAACTTTCCATGGAAAGTAAATCGGCCAACCGTGACTTTTCATGAATTTTCCAGGGAAAGCATTGGAGGCAAACCGGCAAACCGGCAAATCGTGAATTCTTGAGGAGTTTAGAATTTCTGCGGATTTTTTAAAAATGAAATCCTGAACCCCCATCATTTCAAAAAGAAATGAATGAAATCTACTTGATGATCCTAAAGAGAATCATCTGAAAATTATATGAAATCTACTTGATGGATCCCACCAGCCCATGCTTGTCTGTCTGCTCAGGGTGCCTCGGGCGCGATCCTACGACCAGATGCGGAGCAATCGCTGCGAAATGCCGTGGATACTGGATACAAAAGATCGTATCCTCAGCTGGCAGAGACTTAGCTCAGTGAAGCTTAACATGTTTTTTTTCAGATTTTTTTTCATGTTAAGCTCCATCTCAAGGGCATTTTTGTTCATTTCAGATTGTTCAGTGTTCCGAGGGGGTATTCAAGCTCTTGATTCTTCAATTGTCAATGTGTACTTGTATGTAAACATATCATACGATTCGTAGATAATCATAGATACATAGATACATAGATGCTTAGATGTATAGATACATAGATACATAGATACATACATCAAATAAAAGTGTAGACAGTGTGGATATGTATACGCAATAATTTTCACCTAAGCCTCTGACCTTGGATCGTCCAGGACAAATGTGCCGTTCACGTGGTGAGAGCTTGCAAGGGCGTAGAAGTGCTGGAAGGCTTGTTGTGAGGAAATGCCCTGAACTTGGAACAGTGAAGCAGCAAACTTGTACAGCTCACAGCTGCTATGGCACAGACTCATGGCTGGGTCTTTCCAGAAAGCTTCACAATGAATGCTGTAGCCTATGCTGTAGCCTATGCTGTAGCCTATGCTGTAGTCTACATTTTCGTTGGAAATTCCCAAATGAGATAGGGTCCTTTGCGTCTCTGGAAGCACTCTTGCTGTGTTGTCTCAATCTCTGGCCGCCTATGGCATCAATAATTACAAACCTAACGAGTTAAATGGCTCTGTTTTGTAGCACACGGCAGCGGCCAAAAAGGCTCGTCTCCTCTGCATTGAGGGCACTACCGTCGCCATTTGCAATGAACTGCTCATGTTGGTTTTTGCTAGCAAGGAAGATATTAAGGTTGATCCCAGCTGTGGTTGGCGACCATGCCAAAACATCTTTGGATCTTGTCACCGCAGTTCTTTTGACACCATTTTTTACACGCGGACTGCCTTAGACCTTACATTGCGTCCGCACTTTTGGTGAAACATCCAAAGGAAGACTACTGTGTGCACTGTTCTCTTCATGCTTGGGGATGTTCAATGTTCACCAGGGGTAAAGGGTCTAGAGCTGCACTCACATACACTTGAGACACAACCAATGACAATTCTTCGGGTTGTTACTCTCCATTGTCAGCGTACAGAGCCACTTCTCGTTCTGAACACCTAACCTTTTTGTACTTTCCACCTACTTTTGATTATCTGAAAGAAGATCGCTAGCATTCTTGTTGGCAATCATGCTTGCTGCACTTCTTCCAAGCTAGGACACTATGTTCTTCTCAGTAGGAATCACTCGTAGCAAGATGCCGATATACGAATAGGTTTCCCACTCCAAACAATGCAATTTTCTCATTCTTAATTCTTAATTAATGCTTCATTTTTTCTGGTAGTTTTCCTTCACTGAGGCATTCCCCATTGAATCGATTGAATGATCATCGGTATACGGGTTTATTTACCAGCTCCGTGCTTCGTTGTAGTTTTAGACACAGAGCTGTCATTGTTGTGAGTTTCTGCAGAGCACCTGGGCGTCCAGGAGAGTATCTCATGGCGACTGTAAGAGCCTGAGGGCTCACTGCTTCGGGCGTCACGACCTGGGGATTTTCGCTTCAGATTCTGGGATCTGAGTATCGTCAAGATGAGCCAAGTCATTTGTTTTGGAGTGGAAATTCACTCAGAGGATCTATAAATATCTCACTTCACCTTTTCAACCCTGAAGTCCTATCTGCGACCCACGGAACCGCCAGGGAACGGTGTCGTGATTGCTACTGCCTGCGAGGCTGTCACCTCGGGTGTTGCCGAGATTCAGCGACAAAGAGAAGGAGGAGCTGAGAGATGTCTGTGGCATAGAACTGGTTATTCATATTTTTTGGTCAAATATGACAATGTAAAAGAATGTCGTATCGCTATGCTTATATATACACATACCTTGTTTGGTCATAGTGTCATTGAGAATTCTCAGTGATAAGCAGGGTTGTACGTATGTATAGATATATACGTATGTGAATGTTTGTGTATATATAAATATGAATAAACATATATAAATATACATATACATATAAATATAAATATAAATATAAATATGAATAAACATATATATATATATATACATACATACATACATACATACATACATACATACATACATACATACATACATACATACATACATACATACATACATACATACATACAGACATACACAGACGGGGGTTTCTCAAAATAGGACCCCCCGAAACTGGATGGTTTATGAGGAAAATTGACAAACAATAGATTCGCACACGTCTGCCGCACCCAACATCCCGTCCAGCTGCTGCAGTACTTCTGTGGCTGGCCATTGGCAGGCACACAGAAACAAAAGGAATGGAACCTAACTAAGCTGAAATACCACACCGGAACACATCGAGTGGGCATCCAGTATATCAAACGAATTATGCGGTGATAACTCCATGTTTGGCTACGAAAGCCTGCAGATTCTTCAATCGCTTCCTTTTGTCATCATAGGACAAATCATCCAGTTCAGTGTAAATCCTTTGGAACATAGCCTCTCCACCAAAATCAGCAGGGATACCCAAACTATTCGTGGAAACTAGCTGTTGCAGGATTTGAAGTACCCCTATTTTGAGCAACGACCATATTTGCACATGCCAGTACATATTTGAGGTTATATTGCTACGGCAAAATATTATGGGTATACAATGGTATGGAGAGAGCATCCATTGATCGTGACCATGGATCCAAAACTTCGCATGGTGCTCTAATCATTGGGAATATCAACACCTATCCAATCCTGCAAGGCGCCGGAACCGCATTGTAAAGGTATCGTGACCCAGAGATGCAGACCAGATTATTTATAGCGGGTTACCCTTGCGATACTCCTTGGTATTGCAGAGAATCTCACAACCCATGATGAGATTCAGGAGACTAGTTTGATTGATTACACCTGTTTCTTTTCTGCCACTGCTGTTTGTTTCACCCCCCGCCGTCTTCCAGGAAACCCAACGGGTTTTCCCTAAGATCACAGCCAGCCGCTCAGATTTCTCTTGGGAGTTGATGCATTGAAAGAATAGCACTCATCAGCAACCTCAGGTGGATGAACCACAGGAAGGTTGGTTGGTTGGCTGGTAGGCTGGCTGGCTGGTTGGCTGGTTGGCTGGCTAGTTGGTTGGTGGGTTAGTTGGGTTGTTGGTTGGTGGTGGGTTCCGTTTTGGCATCTCTGACCGGTCAGTTGTAGCCACTGGGTCTAAGGCTCAGCACCGGTCACTGGATGCACCTGAGCCCATTCGACTGCAGCCAAGGCTGGAAAAGCTGGGCCACGATTAAAACCTATTAATGCTGG
Source organism: Symbiodinium kawagutii (assembly GCA_009767595.1). Taxonomy (NCBI): domain Eukaryota; class Dinophyceae; order Suessiales; family Symbiodiniaceae; genus Symbiodinium; species Symbiodinium kawagutii. Next base: position 62,615 of record VSDK01009952.1, read on the forward strand.
TTAATCGTGGCTACTACCGAGTAATAATGCTCAATGATGGTCAGTAATGGTTTGCAATGCTCAATCAATGATGCTTCATGATGGTCAGTATTGGTCAAGAATCATATGGTTGACAATGGTGAGCTATAGGGGTTTATAACCAAGAAGAGCCAGCAAAATGGTGTCCATAGCGACTAGTCATGAGGCTACCCTATCCTCTAGGTAGTTTATTGCATTCTTCAGGGATGGTTTGGGTTTCACCCAGCACTTTGAGGCAAAAGTGAGTAGTTGATGGGTGGATCGTCACTTATCTCCTGTTCATGTGCAGACGGGCTCCACTGGAATCCTTGTGTTCCCCGGGTTGCAGCCTTGATTTTCGAGGCCGATGCCTCTTGCTTCTGCTTCATGCTGGTCTTTTGCCACCATTGCGGGTGTTTGTGGGCTCACGAAGGCAGCGCTGCCAATCCTTCACACTTGAACGTGGGCAGATTACCAAAAGATTTGATCGCTAACATGGGCACACCAAAAGATGAGATCGCTATTGCATGGAGGATGGCAACCTGTGCCAGGTTGCAGCAGGAGCCTGTGCTGCGGGCTGTTTGGCTGGAGCCACTCAGCTTTGTCACAGCGTGGTGCGGAACGTCATCGATTCCATCGGCCACGGCAACACCCGACGCTGGTCTTCAGCAACTTGGATGCCGGTTGAGCTGAGGAGAGGCCGAGTGGGGTAGGTCGTGCATGGTTGTGCTATGTTGTTTTGGTCGTTGGGGACTGAGATATTGTGGCGACCGGGTGGAGTTCTGCGATTGGCAAAAAAATCTGTAGGAAGGTGCTAAACCATTTGTGACCATCTGGGAGTACTGTGGTCAGTAGCAGTTGCTCTAGCAGCAGGGCTCTTGGTTCACCTTTGGATCAAGTGTTTCGAAGATGAGCATTGTGAAGGCGCTCTGCTGTGAGTATTTTTTTTGATGGTTAGCAATGCTTGAATATATGTGTGGATAGTACATTTTCTACTCGTTTTATTTCGTCTATACAAATATTATGTTTTGCACATGCATATATGTGTATATATATATATATTTATATGTATGTATATGTATGCATGTATGTTTTTGCATATATACAAATATATGAAGATGTTCACAGCAAGCGTTTACCTGCTGAAGCCGAATATCTTTGAGGGATCCCCGGTCGACAATTCCATGCAAGTCCACAAACTTTCACTTTCACCTCGCACAAGCTGGGCCCCCAGCAGTTATAAGTTGGGTGACAACCCCCAGAACTGGTAGTTAACCCTGGTCAAGTTAGTTACAATCCAATTTATGGTAACTAACTAGTTAATTGGTTACAATCCTGGTAGTTAATCCAGTTAGTTGCAAGGTAGTTAACCCAGGTCAAGGTTGGGGCCCACCTTGCAGGTGTGTTCACTCATGGTACCAGCTGTCACAAGACCAAGCGCTCAGGTAGTCGTTGCACCGCAGCCACCGCAGCCACCGCAGCATACAGCAAGCCCGTCAGGAGAGGTTGCCACAGCATGCTACGGGATAGAACTGCAATCATACGCATATATATATGTATATGTATATGTATATGTATATGTATATGTATATGTATATGTATATGTATATGTATATGTATATGTATATGTATATGTATATGTATATGTATATGTATATGTATATGTGAATATTTATACATATATATATATATACAAATGAATATGTACAAATAAATAAATAGATATACATAAATATATGAATATATGAATATATATATATATATATGAGTATATGTAGATGCGCGCTTGTCTTGCACGCTCTTACTGCAATCTTGTTGCTCTGGATTGCTTCGACACGATGCAGCTTGCCTCCGTCATTGAGGATCCAGCAGCTCAGATCCACCAACCTTGCATGAAGGCGAGAATTGTAGAAGCGAGATGGCTGTGGGTCAAGACCCCTGGTTCCCCCACTATTAGCCATTGTTTCCCGTATTATTCCCCATTAGTTGGTTGATTAATATTGACCCATAGCCAGATCTGCAAAATTGAGTTCATAAGAGTCCAAGTTTCGCTGCTCGAGCGTGTCCGCTGATTCCTTCGGAAGGGTCTTCGATGTTGTTCAGTTCCACCCCGCAACGTGCGGAGTGATCATCAATCCTTTCCCCCTTAAAAACAATGAACACATAGGATGACGCATAGGTGACACATAGGTGACACAAAGGTGACATAGGCCTTCATTTGGATCATTTGGTAGGCAGTTGTGGTATCAGGTGGCACCAGGTGGAACCAGGGGCACTCGGTGGCAACGGCTCAGCTGGACGCTGACTAGGGCCCAAAGAAGGCACCAAAGAGGTTGGCGCTGGATACGGTACTGCCACAGCCTCGGTCCTCCTGGAGTCGTGGCTTCCAGGGGGAGACCCAATGATGACCAGTACCACTCTGAATCATCATCACTTACCCACCTGGCTATGGGTCAATATTAGCCAACCAACCAATGGGGGATAGTCACTAACAATAATAGGGAAAACAATGGTTTATGATAGGGGAACCAGGGGTACGGGGTTTTGACCCACAGCCATCTGAAGGATCACTATCAGCTACTTTTTTTTCAATCAACCTGCGGCAATTACCGTTTGGCAGTCACTGCTATCCATTTTCATCACCATCAGCCAACAACTATATCTAGATTGTCAGATCCCAGGAATTATTGTCAAATCGACTCAATCAATGAAATTACGTAATCCCAACAATAAATGACAACATGAGTGAATATACATATGAATATATGTACATGTTCAATTTCTATTCATATTACAAGTACCGACCAATCACAGCGCCAAGGTGCTGGAGCTTCCCAAGGCAGAGGTGGACAGCCTTAGCCCATACGCCTGCGACTATGTTCTCCGAGCCGTCTAGAGCTCAGAGCCAAGAAAGAGCAGGTGAATGTTGGCAGTGGTATATAGATAATTGGTACCCAATCTGGCAATGAAAAAAATTGGTCTTGGTAAATGATGAAGGTATTCTGTATTACATCTTCTTACCAGAGGTTGAATCTTATGGTGCGGATCAAAGCCGAAGATTTGGCTCGTCATCATGGGGTGTCCAAGCAAACGGTGCTGTGTCAAGGTTCTGTATCGACGGAGATCTTCTTGGCGGAGTCTGACACTTTGCGTGTGACTGCGGTTGGGCTACAGTGGGCGGTTGGGTCATCAGCGATGTTGGGCGGTCACAGTTCTCCGAGGCGCCATTTGGCAAATGCTGGGCCGACAGTGGCTCATGTCCGCAGTCCATTCGGCACCTTGGTGAAACGCTGCGGTCAATGTCACACCAAGAATCATGGATCATTGAGGAGCATCATGGAGCTCTATGGATCATCAGGATTCACCATGGATCATCAAGGAGCATCATCGTGATTCACCATGGATCATCATGGATCATCATGAAATCCAAACAGTGATGAAGTTGTTCTTGACCCTTTGGAGTCTGGTGAGGCCATTGAGGAGGGCCAATTGCTGCCTTTGGTCCTGCCTTTGGACTTGGACCCCTGGGAGGCCCGCGCCGAGCCCAGGGGGTCATCAAGGGGGAGCCACCTTCCTTGGGGACCAAGGAATGACTGCTTGCGGCATGAAACCTCAGGTATTTCGAAGTTGGTTTTAAGGTGGTTTCTCAAAATTGGGGACCCCCAAAATGGTGGGTTTATCACTAGAAACAATTCATGTGGGATGCTTTTTGGGGTCCCTGATTTTGAGAAACACCCGTTTATAGTTTAGAACTAACACAACTAAAAGCAGTTCAATAGCTCGGTGAAAGTTTCAAACAAATATATTTAAAAAGTCTATAACCAACCTAAGTGTTTTTTTCACTACTAGTTATGGAGGCTCATACCACAACTTCTAATCCAAGTCGTTGATGAGCACACCGAAAACAATTTTGATTCGCAGAGAGTGACTCATGTGGGTTCTGTTCAAGGCCAGACATATTACGTACTAATACTCTGCGGAACTTGAGGTCGAAACAACCATCGTTGACACATGGGGATTCTCCGATATGCATAGTGTGGGTACGGGTCAATCACCGAAGGCCACCAAAGATTCGTCCAGTTTGGATGGATGGTTGGTTCCGGATCACAGCTGACGGATCCAGAACCGCTTAGCCAAGTCTGTGTAAATATGTCTACCTTGCTTGTTTTGAACAGTGTCGAAGGAAAAGCAGTGAATATAAGGGTTAAGTACAATAAACTCCTGAGTTAGTTGTTTCTCATTGGATATCAAGCAACATGCGACCAACAACACTTGACTCTCGAGTCAATATTTTTAAGTGCTACCACTTCTATAGACAGTTTGGCGTCAATGAATGGTTTACCATGTCAAAGCGACAGAGAGAATGGAAAGCAGCATTTCTCATCAGCATGATATCCACATGCACGAACCTTTTGTGTCAAAGCTCTGACATGTGACGGTTGGAGCTTTTCCTGGGGACAATCATGATGAGTGACCATAATGGTGCTTGTGGTTGTTGCAACCCTCCGAACACTCTTCATTATCCTTCATGATGCTTTCCGAACCAATATTTCCAGGCCGTCTGAATATCAGCCACTGCCAGGTTTGCCAAATCCATAGCCTACTATGCCGGGGTTGGGGTTTAGGTTGGGCTTTGATTTTGGGTGGAATCAATTACTGCTGTAGAAAAATGACCTGGGTCCCCTACCCGCACAGGTTGAATTGGATGGATACAGCTTCAACCTGCAGATGCCCAGCATGCGGCCAAGCTGCACGAATTTTGTCGGAAACTGATGTGGTTCCCATGGTGTCTGGTCGCCCATGAGTAATGTCCGTCATTGATCTCCAGGAAATGGGTGAATTTAGAGGTGGACACCGGGCCATTTGTGGCTGATCCGAGGTGAGATGCCACACCCACACCGGGGAGCATCCAGTGTAGCGAGTGAGTGCAGCTAAGAACGTTGATTTCTCAACTGGTTCGAGTCACAAATGAGATAAGATTGATCAATCGTTGCTAATCAACTACCTCAAGCTGCTAGTCAGCCACCTCAGCCACCTCAAGCTGCTAAACACCAGTTGTCTATGGCAAAGCTGGTGGTTTAGGGTTGACCGATCGACCCTCGGCACATACAGTTGATAGCAATTTGGGATGACAGCGCATCATGGCTGAGATTCTGATGGGGCTGGCCTACTATACAAGCATGATATACCTACTACTAATTGCAACTGATCACTATTTATCACCATCATTCACCATTCTTCATCCAAATTCATCCAAATGGTGGTTTCTTAAAATCAGTTATCATCCACTTTATGAACCATTCACAGTAGTAAAAGAACCATCGCGGTCTGGGGCTCCCTATCGCTTGAGACACCATCGAATTCCGCATTCAAATTCATCCCATCCAAGGCGCTTCGCTGTGGTGTTTCATGTGGAATTTTCGGGCACGGGATGCCGCTTTGTCCGGGCGTGGCAGCCTCAGCGCTACGATCCAAACGCCACGGTGTCCCATCCAAAGGTAATCCTGGTCATGGCTGTTTTGGTTGTCCACCAAGTATCACCAAGTCTCTTCGTGAGGTCTTTGCTCGAGCATTTGCGGATGCCCTTTGTATAGCTGTTTGTAGTGGTCTGATGGCTCACTTCATTGGTCAGCCATTAGCCCGATCTCACGCGCTGCGACATGAGGCGAATGTCCGAGAGAGTATGATATATGCGTATATACAGGGATATCATTCATATCATCATGCGTGCATATGCGTTTTATTCATTTTGTCAAGCACACATGATTGTATATCGTGATGATACAGTAGTATGTGATCAATATAGAGCTAAAGGCACACACACACACATATATATACTGTATATATATCTATTCGTAGAATTATATTGATGTGTATAAATAGATATGTGTTTATGTATACATATGTTTTTCTAGGTATACATATGTTTTTCTAGGTATACATATATGAATATAGATATAAATATGATCTCCGTATTTGCGTTTCGCGTTGGGCCCAAGTCGTTGACTCCGCAAGTTCCAGGTTTGCTGCGTTCCCCGATGAGTTGGTGCAAAACTTGTCTCGCAGCCTGCAGGCGGTGACCGTGAGGGTCTGCGCATTACATTTGCATGTCTAACGCTGATGTTTTCTTATCACCAACAAGGTGTAACGTAGACATTTATCAGTTTCTTATCACCAACATTGAATCACAATCAATCATGGCATCATCTTCCAAGGAGTGTCAGGTCTGGACAGTGCACCAACAGCTCTATAGTACATCCCTAAAAACAAGCATCAATGCTATACAACCCTAAAAGTGGTGGTTTCCTCATATGGGCGTCCCTTACATTCTGTTCTTTTGTCCGTTCAGGAGCAAATGCAGCACTGGGATTTGCGAGAGCCAGCAGCCTCGGTGACAAAGTGAGGTCCAGATCACCCATACAGCTCAGCGTAGATCGTGGGCAGAAAATTGTGACAAGTTGTGGCTGTTTGATATGGATCTTCCACGCCCCTAAGCGGCGATAATCATTTGGTTATAACCAGGGTAACTACCATTAATGGTAGATATACCTGCAGTACTGGTACCTGTTTCGGCATCCCTGACCAGTTCGTGGTCCATCTCTGGTGGCAAACGATTTTGTCGATGGTTAGAATGGACTTCAACATGGGAATATTTTCCAACAATGCTTCTCAAGAGTGGTTAGTAATCCCTGGTCAATGGCAAATAGTAGACAGATCGTGTTTATCAATCTCAACTACAATCAACCATCATATCAAATTGTTACACAGAAGCAACCATACCAAACTAGAACTAACCATCAAAATATTCAACTGTGAATATATGTCTCATACCATTGGTGGTAACGGCAAACCAGCTGCCTCATTTGCCTCCCTTGAGGATGGACCCGCGTTTGGCTGGCTTCACACAGTCCGCTCGCGTGGGTTTTGCCGCGCTGGCATCTTTCAAGCAAAGCGGATTGGCATTCTCTAGATTACCAGGAACAGTACTAATGACCCATTGAGCCCATGGAAGATTTGCATTGGTCATGGCTTATGTTCACCGTTTTTTGACACCCACGCTGTCCATGCTTTCTTGTTTTGGACCAGTTGCGAAGTATTCCAATGAGTACTCATGTGAGTGTCCTTCAAAATAGGGGGACCCCCAAATCATCCTTCAACCATTTTCAACCATAAACCAACTTTTTTTGGGTCCCCAAACTGTCCTGAGAACCCTCCATGCAGTACCAAATCCGCTGATCATGGCTCTTCGAAGGTGGGGATGACCTCCCCTTGTTGCCAGGATCTAGCAGTGGACTGGACTTCAGACAAGGAGTTACGCAGAGACCCGAGTGGCGCGAAGTTGCATCGGCAACGGAACTCGACTCTGATGACTACGAATGGATGACTATTGGATTGGTTGATGATTTGATTAATGATCAAAGATAAGTGGTCAAGCATGAGAGCAGGTTAAGGATTACTCGTACGCGACGGGTATTGTGATCACCTGGCAAGCGGGTCTGGCGGCCACGAAGAATCATCAATGGGAAGTGTATATGCAGCAAGAGCGACATATCCATAGGGATGTATCAGTTATTCCAATAGACAACGATAGTAGGATCCTCAGTCTTAACCAACTAGCAACCAACCGGTATAAGCATTCTTAGGCATTCATAGCCATCAATATCTACTAGGCTCTGGTAAACTCAACAAGAGGTGGAAAACGAAAATCCGCCATAGAAAAAATGGAGATCAACTGAACGTCCGGGTTATTGACTACCAGAGCTAAAAGCCATCAGTTTGCACAACCGGTGCCGAGGCTTTGTTGCGAAGGGCTTGAACTCTCGCCGGAAACCTAGCAGCTGCAGCTGGTGTTGTGAGTTACACCCCTAGGGGTTGTCCATGGTGATACACGGGTGACTGATCCATATGGGATGCTAGAAGGATGGTTTTCTTCAATATGCTTTTTTCTGGTACCCAGAAATACCAATGTTCTCAATCCATTTTGGTACCTATGAAACAAGCCATAGAAGCACTGATCAATAGGTGGTAGCACCACGAAAATCGATCCATAGTAGGAATAGCTACCAAGGATTGCTTGCTGGTTCACACCTTGGGATGAGCACATGAATAACCATTTTGAATCAGCATGAAAAGTTCCTGGTCATTTTTGATCATCAAGAACCATTATAGAACGCCAAGAACCATCATTAATCATCAAGAACCATTATTAATCATCAAAAACCATTATTAGTCATCAGAAACCATTTTTAATCATCAATAACCATTGCTAGTAATCACAAAGTGTTGTTGATCATCACAACCATTGTCACAACGATAAAGCACCATCCTAGCAGTTTACCACCTCGTTCTCTGGATAACCTAGTTCGAATTTAATGGTGGTAGCAGAAAAGTATGAACTCCCTGGGAAAATTGACAAAAGTATGAACCTGGTATCATTTTAGTGATTGATTTTCTGGGAGAATTGACAATTTTTTGATTGTTTTTGGCGGGGCGGATTGGGGGTAGTATCACTTTTTCAAGCCAGATGGCACCCACACAACGTGCCAAGGTTTGGACCTTCCAGCTTCGTGAGCCGCCGTTGCACCGGTCTGCAGCACAGGGACCCTGCACGAAATTCGGGTCTTTGGGGTGACCCTCGGCGTGTGGCGCTTTCTCAAAGAAATCTGCCAAGTATTCAGATTATTCAGGTCATGGTGTGTCCATCCCTAGTGTACCTTCAAATCTTCTCAGTTTCCTCCAGATGACATCATTGATGCTGGGAGCTATGGACCGACCAAAGCAGCTTTTGTAAGGCGAAGTCGTGGCTTAGTCGCTTCACCTTGAAGTGTAGACTCATGGTCTGACACGATAAACAGCTCGTTTGACGCAAGCTGTGTTGGGAAAACATGAGCGCTAGACGAGATTGCAGGTGGCTGCTCTTGCCCTAAAGACCTTGAAGCGCTTCAGCAGTTCACGCTGATGGTGAAAGTACCATGGTGCTTTTTTACTGGTCCAGGTGCTAGTAAACTAGATTATGGTCAAGATCATGGCAGGTGAATGTACCAGCAGTCCCCAATGCCCTATGCTTGGTGATGCGCGACGACAAGACTCTGCGTTTCTTGAAGTGCCCTTGGTCAAGCAGTTCCAGTGCATTACTGTTTGAATGCAGAAACATTGAGTACACACTGCATGGTCCTGTGTTTCCAACAACAAGTTCAGGTACTTGAGCAGAGATGCTCCTTCATCGCGAGCAGATATTTCCGCTTCTTATCGAGTGGATGCCCCTGAAGATTCTGAAGGATCGCCTGAAGACTAGAGATGGGAAAAACTGAGTTTCACATCCTGCAACTCTGCTGGTTGATGATGGCAGCATTTGTTCCATTTTGTTCAGTGATTTCAGGATTCGCGAGTGAAAGCACTTGCCCCCTGCAAGCCGAATGGCTCTAAGCTTTAGTTGAGAAGTCCCAGGACACAGGGGAGCAATGGAGCTGATATGAGTTGATGCTGAAATCTTCTTGAGCAGTGCGCTGTTGGGAAGCTATTCAACGGACCAGTGCGAGTTTGGCTACAAATCCCATGGACAATAAGCTGCTTTATCCCTGTTCTCCTTGGTAGAATCCCAGTTGTGAGATGCCGGTCATCACCAACGCTCAGAGTTTTGGAAGCCATGGACGATGCTGGAAGTGCGGGAACACTTACCTTGGAGGACACTAGCTCAGCGATGAGAGTCCGGCTTTCGGGATTTGTGCGTTCTGGTGATTGGGGGTCCACCAGAACAGTAGGCTGCCCCGTGAAGTGTTTATGAGGGTGGCTTGGTAAGTACCTGAACAGTTGTGTTCTTGTGTATCATGTATGATGCCTCCATGGTTCGGTCTCACTTTTATGTGTGAGGTTCTTGTTTGTACGTTTGATATCATTCAATTTTGGTTTCTCAAGTCATAGGGGTACCCCTAGTTATCATCCTTTTTTTACATCATTTTTAGCAATAAACCAACCATAGCTTTGGGGATTCCCTATGGCTTGAGAACCACCAGAAATTGGTTTTGTTTGAATGGCTTGCGGGCGGGTTTTGGCGCTTGAACAGACCTAAAGGTGATGCCGGTGATGCCAAGTTTGGTGTCGATCCTTTGTTGGCCGACCAGCATGTTGCAAGTGGCCAGTTCCGTTTGAGTCTTGCTGAGCAAGGCAAGTGCATCAGGTCTCATGACAACACCTAGCTGGACCTAGCACCAAACGAGAGCTGACTCCTTTGGACAGGCAGAGGCCATGCAAAGGACTCGTGGCATCGCCACATGCCGCGCCGTGGATCGCTGTCCAGGAGGAGGCCGCCCTGCTCCCGAAGCGTGCAGCTTGCGGGGAACTTCCAAGCGATTGCCGTTCAAGGCCTGGACCAGATGTTTGGCATGTGATCGAAGTCAAGTGGAAGATGACAACGAGCAGCTACTGTCTTGAAAAAATCCATTTCTTAGGACTGAAGAGGATTAGAGTTCCAGGATGTCACTTCTCGCAGCTTCTGCTCCAGCTTTGGGAAAGGGCACCATGGAAGACAGGGGGACTTGTTTGACCACAATTGACACTGATTGGAGTGGTGGGTTTCCCTACCAAGGCACAACCACTTCTCAGCAAAGTCGGTTGCAAGGTCTAGCAGTTGGACCTGAGTCACTATGCAAGAGATTAGCTGCAAAAAGTCACTATTGAATGGTCATGCCATGTTTTTTTTTTTTTTAAATCATTTTTTATCATTCAAAAGATTAGCTGCAAAAATTGGTGGCAAAGTCGCAGTAGCTTAGCAGTTGGATGATTAACAGTCACTGTTATTGATAAGATCTGCCATGTAGTTGGATGCTTAGCAAAGTCACAAACTTTTGCCGCGAAACTCGATGTGGGCTTCGCCAAGAGAGTCAACGGCTGTGACCGAATCTTTGGGAGTTGCAACTTGGCGTCGCCAGGGGCCAGCGCAATTCGATGTGTGGTGTGAAATGGTGGATATGGTGGGCACTCTCAAGCCATAGGGAGCCCCAAAGTCATGGTTGGTTTATTACTATAAATGGCTAATAACTCGATGACTTGGGAGTACCCCTATGACTTGAGAAACAGCCATATAGTTATGGCTAGTCATGGTTAAAGACTAGGGATTCATAGGGGATAATCGCCAGCAGTAATGGTTAACCAACTACTACACGGGAGTTTCTGAAGATTGGGAACCTTTCCAAAATGGTTGGTTTACTGCTATGAATGATTTTGTAATATTGGATGATTTAAGGGCACCCCTATTTTCAGAAACCATCATATGATATACACATGTTTGACATGAGGAACAACGGTCGACAATGGGTATGTATATGGGTGTTGGTTCAGTCATATACTATTTATATCACATTATAGCCTCGGCCATTGAGGCTGTCCAATGGTTGTATGCCAGTTGATCAGAATATTCATGGTCATCCCATCCTGGTTGAGATTCGTCGTACACAATATTCAGTGACGCTGAAAGACCGACAGTATCTACGCTTGTTCATTGTTCCATATTCGCTGTGGGGATTTATCATGCTAGTTGAGAGCGTTCAATCATGGTTGGTGGTCAGTTCGTATGGTCAACTGGTTGCCATCAAGGCTTCCAACATGTTGAGAAGCACGGCTCAGAACCAACCAGAAAAATGGATGGTTTCCAAATGCCCCAGGGGGTGACTTTTATGGTGCCCCACATTTTTTAAGCCACAGCCTATCTTTTTTGTAGTTCATCTACACTTGCTTTTTGCTGCTTAACCTGCTGCATACAACCTGAAGCGACAACTTGTCAACCTAATGGATTTCAAGTTTCAGTTGAAACATTCCACCCGCCGCAAGGTCTTGGAATATTCCGTTTGAAAGCATCATATGTGAGTTTGAGCTTGTACACCAGGTTCCATTTTGGTAGGCTCAGAGACTTTTTAGGAAGAATATCACGTGAAAATACCTCAAGTTTTTTGCGATGTAAATGAACAACAAATTAAAACATTGAAGCACATAATTCCAGCAAACTTGCATCGTAATCTTCTGGATCTTTCTAGATGATTCTAGATTCGTGTGCTGTCATTGTGAAATCCTGTTGAGAAAACATATTTATGATTTTTGGGCAGATTGATGATCCCACTTCTCACAGAATTGCATATCAATTGGGCATTTATGATTTTTGACCTGCAATCAACTCGTTGATTTTCGGTTCCCCTCTTACCACCTGATTATTAAGCACTGTTCCCTATCATTAACCACTACTGAGCTTAGCTGTACCGCAGGTACCGACGCGAGAAGCATCGCGAAACGCATGGAGTGTACATTCTCCGCAGACTGTGAGGCCGGCCATTGCGACCCTGGGGGATGGTGATCTTGGTGGGGTGACCATGCTTCGTGATGGCTTGCTAAGTGGGCCACCAAGTTCAGTGACCACCTAGGCCAACGGAAACCCGCCAAGCACCATGGTGAGCGTTGTCAAATAGCAGTAAGCATCATGATGAAACCATCCACTGATCCTTGATGAACCATGGTTTATAAATCATGGCGGATCAACAAGCAATTATGATTGATCAACCATGGTTCATGAGTTCCCTATTATGATTCATTATATATAATTATAGTTGAATGTTGTTGATTATTGATTATGGTTAATTCGCCACCGTTAATTAATCATCGATTAGTTAAGTATTGATTATGGCTGTTAATGAACCAGTGGTCATGGTCAATCATGGCGAATGAGTAGCCTGTAAACCATTCACTGGCCATAACCGTTACACATGGGTCAATCGTTGAACCATGATGAGGTTTTTTCCCTGCTAAGAAGGGTTTTCACCAGATAGTCGTGTTTCTCAAAATAGGAGTCCCTCCAAATCATCCAACATTAACCACTCGTAGTGACAAACCAACCATTTTTGTGGCTCCCCCAGCTTGAGAAACGCCCAGCCCTTCCAATCTGAGTCACACAACGGGTTGCCATTCGCTCGCCATGCTCCGTGAGGCACAAGAGTCTCTTGCAGCAGTTGGACCTTCGCTTCCAGCCTGATCAGGCGAGCCCAGTGGCCGGGGCCAGTTGTATGGCGGAAGAAGTAGGTCAATTAGTTTCGTTTAGTTGAGCTTCGTTTAGTTAATTACTTAGTGAGTTAGTTAGTTTAGTTCGTTACATCAAGTCTGGGGAATTTGTCTCAGCTAATACAGCAGAAGTCATTCAGTGCAGTAATGACATCTGTATGTCAACCATGCGTTGCTCCGCTTCGTGCGATGCTTTTTTTTGATTCGGACCTCATCGTGCAGGAGCAAAGATACAAGGAAGGCCTGTGCTGAGCTTGAGATCGCGTGCGTGGTTTCAGGGTCCATCCAGTGGTCATCTTCTGCAATCCTAGGAGCTTCTCGGAAGATTCCCAGGCGGTTCTGGCAATACGGGTAGTCCCAAAAATGGTCCATTGATGACGAATTTCTTCGATGATAAGTGGGGTTTACCTCAAACTGACTAGGTCGAAAGCACCATATCCATATGATTCACCTGATCCGAGCCGAGCGAAAAGGGGTGGTGTCACACCTCCAGGTCTTCAAGGCGCTGTGGTTCTTGGAGGATTGGCATGCATAGGGTCAGGGCGTCTCAGGGCTGTAGGAGGGGCTTTCAATTTGTCATCGACCTTGGAACTGCTCCAGCAGAACCGAATGGCAGTCGACCCAAGGTGTGCAACTGCTGCAACACTCTTTGCCGTTCTTCCAACAATGTGGCTTGGGTCTTGGTGGCTCCTTGTGATCCTCCTTTGTTGGACTTCTTGCAGATTCTTGAGATTCATAGTCTCAAGATTGGGTAGCTACAAATGCAGGGGGTTGCTGCTGTTGCACTAGACAATCCAAACTTATGGGCAAGCCCAAGTCATAGACAGCCCTTGATCTTGCTCTGCTTCTGAAGAGTTAGAACTGCTGCGCGTGTCTCAGCATTAAGTCTCTCAAAAGGGAATATTTGTTTCACTTCCTTGGTTCGCTTGGGAAAATTTCAGCGAACCCTGGACCAGCGGTGATGGCCATGATGGTTCCCTACTTGAAGAACCCGGCGCCCTGTGAAAGAACACCTGCGGGATTCAAGCCTTTGGCAGATGACCCAGCGATTTGTCCAGGGCAGATCTTCAATAGCTACGGTGCTTGGTTTCAAGCCCACCAGCCCAAAGAGACCCCACCTTCGACCACGGTTAGAACTACGAAAGCTTCGTCTTATTGGCCATATGGATCTGGTGTAACTAGTGTCATCGGCTCTCGCAACAACCATGACATCCTGATCATTGACAACGCGCGGAGTCGGGGCACCTTGCCATACAGACCAAGAGATATTGAATCTCAGAGGCTGGGAAAAAACAGGGGAAATTGCTGGGAGATCAATTGACTGGCAAAGCAGTCCGCTATTTGACTGCAAAGGATCTACGATGGTCTAGGATGGTCTATGATCTATGTCTGATTCGTAAACGGCCTCGTTATGTCCCATTGGTTGGTTGGCTCATGGTGATTCGTTTGGTCCCATACAAATATATTAAGCAAACCTGAAAGGTATAGCTGAGGTTTGGGACAACGTTGTTCTTTTACAGAGGGTGTATAGCTTGGGGTTTTGACAAACAATAGTTTTGGTTTGTTAGGGTCTTGTGGACTGACATTTTGTCTGTTTCATTGTTTTGTTTTTACACTTTTTGGATCAGTCTGCCACTGGAAAAATGACACTGTAATTTACAAGGTTTCTGCTCTGCTGGCAGCGTTTTTGTGATGTTGCCGGCAGAGACAAAACCACCCAAATATCAGTGCTTTTGCGCCTGTGGTGCGAAAACAGTGCACACAACGCGGTTTCTGACAGGGATTGTAAGACATGTAAAACACATGTAATTCTTGGAGCGTGGGGCGAAATTCTTTTTGTTTTCCTTATTTCTTTCAGCGGGGGCCAGGAAACCCTCTAAATTATATTAAATTATAGGATTCTTGCAACCTTCGCGCGCATTTTAGTGATGTTCCAGTTTCGGGCGGAGATATAACCACACAAATACTACTATTCTGGACACGAGGTGCAGAACCCCGTTGAAAAGCATAGTCTTTTGAGGTCCTGGCGGTTGAAAATCAAGACAAGGGACTGGGGTTTTCGTCCCTCCCTTCTAGCGCGATATATACATGCATACGGTTAGGTATAAATAAGATCTGAACATGTCCACAAACACAAATTGACAGACACACCCACGCACATGTCTGCATGCCGGCAACCAATGCAACACAATGCCATATCGTGCAATGTCAGGTGATTTCATGCATCAACGTACGTTCACAAGCGTATGTGTCTACACATGTCTACGATAGATGTCTCCCCCTTTCTATGTGTATATATATATACATGTGCATACTAGAATCTTCTCTCTCGCTCTCTCTCTCTCTCTCTCTTTCTGCGCGCATGTACATGTAAACATGCACCGTATCTGAGCATGAGAATGAGTAAAAAATGAATAGATCAATTGACACATATGAAACAGGTAATCTGATAAGGAAGTTAGAAATATCTGAATTAACATATGTATCTAAATGTATGTGTATGAGCATATATGTATACACACACATATATATATAGATGTGTACATATATCTGAACAAATCAATGAAATAGATAAACACCCCCCCACACACACACACAGATGTGTATATATATATATACCTATATGAGTATGCTCATATTTATGCACAAACACAACCAGGATTAGGTCACCGTCGATGCCGGGGGACACCAGTTCTCATTGCCTTCAGGTCCAATTCAGCGTCCAGCGGCACGCTTCAACGTGCAGGATCCGCTGCAGCTCTGATGGGGAGCAATCACGAGATGACTTTGAGGGCCAAGCGGGAGACCGGTGAGAAGCACTTCATGCAGTTTGTCCTTTGAGGAGTTTCACTTGGCAGCAGCCACGGCTTGCCTGAGTTGCAGCTCAGTTTCACGCTGATCCCACTCTGGAGATTAAAGTTGGTGTGGCTTGCTGTAGCTGTGTTTCTTGCAAATGTTCTCCTTCACATGTTTAGAACGATGGGATGGGACAAAGAGCCTCGTCGATTGGAGCTATTAAGGCGCGAAGTCGCCAGAGAGGACAATTCCTTCGGGGCCACTTTTGATGCAAGAGCCTGGGTACCATTGGCTTGTTTACTGCAACGTTTCTCGTGCCAATACACGCCACAAATTCCTCCGGAACATGTCATTTCTGCCATTTGTGCGTCCAGGTGTTCTTGGTGTGGATACTGAACTTGCTTGTCATGAATCTTGGCAAAGAATTGTGATGTACTCCAGGATTTCGGTGTAAAGATTGAACTGGCAAAGAATTGTGAACTCTAGGATTTAGATTTTTAATGTTTTGGATTTATCATGGGACCCTGTTCTCTTTCTCTTTAGAATAGATGAAGTGCCCCCCTCCGACGGGCCGATCCGAATGGTTCTGTGCCAAGGCTAAGCTATCTCTTCCTCAGCACCATGCGTCTTTGTCGAGGTGGCACTGCTCACAACTTGATATCCTGCAAGATCCTGCAAGTCCCTGAAAACTACTTCGGTTGAGCTGCAGAAAAACTTTGGAAGCTTACATTGATGTTGATAAATGTGAGATGGTCATGGTTGCCAATGATGGTTAATGATGATTTTTCAAATCGGAATTGTTGCTCCGATTGTCAAGGCTTTTTCTGCGGGTTTGGCTCGCAAATGCGCACCCAAAACCAAGGCTGAACATTGGAAATCCTTCTTCCACCAGTTTCACTAGTGACCCTGGATGACCACTTCCGGAAAAGATAACATTTTGTCAATCGTAGAGCAAATTCTCAAGAACTGCTGCCTCCTTCATCACCACCTTTGGGTCCATAAATCATGGGCATTCCCCCAGCCATGGACGCAGCTGCTTAGCATCAAATGATACATCAACTGATCAATCCCTCCGTACACCCACAGTTTCGCAGTATTTCAAAGCAGTCAATACCATTTCCCCGAGATCGATGATGATTAGATCAATCGGAGTCATTTTCTTATGAAGTTTGTGTATGTGCATTATTATACCCGTTTTGTTTCTTTGGACAATATTTGAACAATATCTTACACCATTGCATCATCATTTAATTCTTATATCTATCATATTTGTGGTTTGAATAGTATTTGAATATACCGATCTGTATCATTATATCATTATATCATTATATCATTATATCATTATATCATTATATCATTATATCATTGTATCATTGTATCATTGTATCATTATATCATTGTATCATTGTATCATTGTATAATTACATCATTATATCATTATATCATCATATCGTTATCTCATTATATCACTATATCATTATATCATTATCTCATTATATCATTATATCATTATATCATTATATCATTATATCATTATATCATTATATCATTCTATTGTTATCTCATTGTCTCATTATATCACTATATCACTATATCATTAGATCATTATACCATTATATCGTTATCTCAGTATATCATTATATCATTACATCGTTGTCTCCTTATATCATTGTATCGTTATCTCATTATATCATTATATCATGATATCGTTATCTCCTTATATCACTATATTATTATATCATTATATAGTTATCTTATTATATCATTATATCATTATATCATTATATCGTTATATCATTGTATCGTTATCTCATTCCATCATTATATCATTATATTGTTATGTCACTATGTCACTATCTCATTATATCATTATATCACTATATCACTATATCTCTATATCATTATATCATTATATCATTATATCATTTTATCATTATATCATTATATCATTATATCTATTTATATCATGGATTCTATCAGCTTGGGACCTGCCGCCCTGAACCACACAGGTCGGCTGGCTGGCTGGAACTGGGAAGCCTTCTTCGTGGTGGTCGTCAGCGGCCAAGTACCCATCCAAAGGTCTGGTTTCATGCGGAAAGCCTGGGAAAATGTCACCTTTTTGGGCTGCTACATTTATCTGATTTAACCATGATTATTAATGGCTAATAAGTTGGGGGATACCAAGCAACAATAGTTGTTAAACAGCTATCTGGATGGTGGTTTGATGAACATTTTTCATTCTCAGTGTTAACAAATGATTGGCTGAACAAGTTTCTCCATAGGGGTTGAAACCACCTATTGATCAGCTGGGATATCGTCAATTTTGGGGGCCTTGATGGACAGCACCCTGTTCTTGCGGCTCGGAAGTAAGATAAATGGTATAAAATGCAAGTTGATGTTGCTGTTGTCTTTGACTCAGGTTTCTATCTTTCTCTTCTCTCTGGCCGTAGCAAACTTTTGGCATTTCCCGATGATTGCGGAGATCTCAGCTGATTCTGCTTGAGTAGCGGCCCTTGTGCAGGGATTGAGTTGACAAGTGTTGCTCTTAGGTTGGTGAAGACCCACATGGGCTTTGGGCGCATGATGCACAGGGTTGGGTTCCTACTGTACCACCGTTAAACTTACTCAGCAAAGCTGATCCATGCAGCTGAGCAAGTCTGGGTATGGTGAGTGGCCAGGATCTGATATTTTTGTGCTCTTGGCTGTTGATGGCGTCCTTACAATGGCTGAGACCTTAGCACCGTTGCATTTGTTTGCCATCCTCGGTCTCCGGAGAAAAATCTGTGACTCTGAAACTACAACATCTGCATTTCAAGGTTGCAATGTATGTCGGGACCCTAGAGCTGAGGCAAGTCCCTTTTGCAGAGAGTGAGGGTGAAGCTTTCATGTTCCCCTCAGGTGCCCATCCGATCATCTGTCCTTTGGATTCCGTATGTGTTTGCCAGAATCTCGGAAAATCTCAGAATATCTCAGTTGATTTCACAACAACCACTCTGGTGCTTGTGTTTTGCAGGTTGCTTTCTTTGATGTGCTGCTGCTGCTGCTGTTGCTGCTGCTGCTGCTGCCGCTGCTGCTCTTCAAAGCGAGCGCAGAGATCTAAAGATCTTAAGTAGTCTCTTTCTGGATTTCTGGCAGTCACTGGTCTCAACATGGGATCCGCTGCCATTTGGCTCGAAGTTGTCAGAAGCAGGTTTGTCAAGATCGGCCTCCCCAATGGAGACTTGGATGCACCACGCTGCAGTGGTTTCGACTTTAGTGACTGTTTGCGGGTGTGGGGGTTGCTGGTCATCCGAGGAGAGTGCTGGTCCTGTACCTCCGTACGAATCCAGGAGCCTGCTCTGCGGCACTTGCTGAAAGAACCAATTTAGACACTTCAAGTGGAGATGATCAGATATGATCAGATATGTTCAGATAGGAAGATAGGTGGGTCTCTTTTCATACAGCATTCATGTTGTTCAGTGGCAGTGGACTCATTTCCTCAGTGGACAGGAGGCTTTGATCTTATCGGAATGCCTTCGGAACAAGTGCAATTGCACAGCACGGCTCTCGGATTGCTGCAGATGGAGCGATGGTGAGTCCAGCGATGCTATTTGCAGTTGTTCATCAGGATTGCAGTCGGCAGTTTTACTGGCTGGCGTGATGGACTTAGATTTGTCAGAAGCAATGCACATGTTTCCTCTGATGTTGCTTTGATATGGTTGTGGTTGTTGTGGTTGTTGTAGTTGTTGTGGTCGTGGTTGTTGTGGTTGTTGTGGTTGTGGTGGTGCTGGACGCTGTTGCCGATGATGTTGATGACTTTGCCGTGCTTGTTGATTTTTCCAACGCCATGGAGGCATAAACCAGCCTGGCTCAGGTGCTTTTCTCTCAGATTGTGAGCTGCGAAAGAAGCTGGGCTGAGATCGACTTGCAAGATAGGCGCGGCACAGCCCATGAGTGTTGCAACCCGGGCGAGCACAACCATCTTCAAGTATCACCAACCATCATTGACCATTCTCAACTGCCATAAACCACGACAGCATGATAGTACAATATTATCCATAATTCTCAGAAGACCTCCAGTGCGTGCACTTCATGGCTTTGTGGTGACTGGCTGCGAGCAGCGCTACTCATGATGTTGATTGAATTGGTTGCGAATAATGATGTTGCTACATTAACCAATAGCGATTGACTTGGTTGGGAATGTTGATATTGATTGGTTACATTACGATACGTTTACCATGTCTTCGTAAAACATTGACATACATTGACCTTGTCTTGTAGTCTTCTACTTGTATATATTCATTTGACACCATGAACTTGATAGTGTTGAGGATTGATCATGGTTAACCAGTATTGACATAGTCCCTAGCTGAGCGGGTGAATTCCCCCACGACTGCTTTTCTCCGTTTGGGACCTTGGGATGATTGTATAAGCTGACCCAGGGATGAGTTTTCGTTCACTGAGCATGTGAATCAAAGGTGGGACGCAAGGAAGGCCCAGCTGGTTGCCAGGATTGTCGACCGGCGCAGCAATCCCCAAAATCAACCCTTGGCTCAACCGGGCCCCAGCGGTGTCCCCAGAAACGGCCTCAGATGTTTCGGCGCAGGAGAGTGGTTGGTGATGATCAGCAGCAAGGTCCGGAGGGTTGGCTGTGGCGGCAGCAGTGGTAGGGGTTGGGGGAGGAGTAGCTGTGCACTAGGACTAGGAGTTGCAGCAGCAGCATCAGCAGGGGCAGTGAGTGGCCATCAATGCCTTGTCTCTGTTGCTCTGGTTGTGTCTATGACACGGAAATGGCAGTGGGTCAAAACCCCGTACCTCTGGTTCCCCTATCATTAACCATTGTTTTCCCTATAGTTTGTTGGGTATTAACCACTATTATTGGTTAGTTAATATTGACCCATAGCCAACTATGAAAGATAGCTCAGGACCCACCTGGCCTCGTTTTACTGCTTCGGTTTGTCCGGCTCACGGGGCCAGGTGAGAAGCCGAAAGGTTCCATCGCCTATTCGGCCCTCCATGCTCGGACCGAAGCCTTTCTGAAGGCTTCGCGCAATTACCAAGTTGCCGTGAATGGTCCGTTGATGGATGCCACGGACGTTTACCTGCAAGAGAAGGCAGGTGGGAAGCTGTGCTGACACTTGCTGATTGGTTGTAGGTCCTTTCTGGAAAGATGTTAGCCACGACCCAGGAAGACCATCTTGGGAGGGAGCAGCTATCAACACTCTCTTCGTGCTATGCATGTGGACCCCATGGCTTTGGCTCCGCATGCAGGTATTTGTATTTGGTTGTGATACTTGTTCCCACTATTGGGTCGACCAACCTTCACCCCCCAGCTTTACAGCATGGAATAGCAAATTAACTTTTTACTGACTGCTTCACTTTTGTGTTCAACCTCCAGAATGGTTGTCATAGGAACACTTTGTACTGTACCATGATCTCGTAGCTGGTTTCTCCAGGCTCCATGCGCGCCAGGAGCGGTATGAGCGTTTCGCCCACAATTTGGACCAGGGTGAAAGGCAGCAGCATAAGCTGATCCACATGATGCGCAGCAGCCTGCGGAAGCGCCACGGGTGCCTTGGCAGCCAAATGTCTGAAAGCTTTCAGCCGATTGGTCGAAGTTTCATCGAGGCACAAGATGGCGGAGTTCCAAAAGGCCTTGGAAGCCGAAACCGGAGAGTCGAAAGGCGCACTGCTCAGAGAGTTGACCTGTCACTGACTTCGCGCCTGGCCACATTTCAAAACGAAGGCAAAGACGAAGATGAGGAAGACGAGGAGATCATTTTTCGTGAACTGCCCCGAAGATTTGCGGACAGCACTTGATTGGTTGCCCATCTTCGGGAATAGAAACAAAACCGGCCACTAGAGTATTCCAGTGGAGAGTGCTAGGACGAAGATGAGGATGACGACAGTGACTTCCATTGCACGTGGTGGTCGGAGCAAGGTAAATGCAGCAAGAGCCGTACAGTCCTTTCGCACAGTCTGCACTGAGTCTGCACTGAGTCTGCACCTACCTTCATTTTGAGGTTCCGGTTCCTGTTTCGTAGTGAAGGGACTGCTAAATTCTGCTCAAGTGTTGCAAATGGTGGAATTTGATGCCTTCATCACTGATGGTGCGTGCGCAGAAGTAGAATGTTGTTTCTCAGGTGAGACAGATGACGACTCCAGTGATTCCAAGGAGCCAATCTTAGTTGACTCATCTTGCGATATCATCGGTTGATCCAGCTTCAATAGTTGGTGGTTTCAACAGATTGGAACTGTTGGTTGATTATCCCCTATATTTTTGATTGACAAGATTACTGCTGCAATAAAGTCAATGCAAGAAAACTTAGACAGATCGCAACATCGAAATTGACCAGCATTTTATGTGACAATCCCACCCTGCTCTTTGCATCTCCTCGTGACATACTTTGAGGAGAACAGTGACGCGTCATCTACAGAGTCAGATAGTGAGGCCACAACATGCTGTGCCGATGAAGCAAATCCTGACTGGCAGCTGTTCACTCACAGCCCGCAATATCCTCAAGTGTGTGTGTGTGTGTTTTTATGCAAGTGAGTGCATGCCTTTGATCTGTTTCTTATCCACACAAGTATTTCCCGTCAACTGTTGTGCTCATTCTTTTTTTGGTGCGTGTGTGGTTTCTCTGGCATCTTTTCACATGCCTGTGCATATGAAACTGTCATGCCCAGTGAACCTTGCTGGCAGGAACATGCAGAAGACAAAGGGGGCACCTCCAAAGATGAGGACACAGAAATCACAGCCGCAGCACGGTCATGACTTCAAAGTCAACAGCCAACCATTTCTGAGGGCAAGGATGCAAGTAAAAATAACAAACCAGTACTGAGGAAAAACCTATAGCCAAGGTGAAATACAAACAACAACAACACCACCAACAACAACAACATCAACAACAACACCACCACCACCACCACCACCACCAACAACAACAACAACAACACCAACACCAACACCAACACCAACACCACCACCACCACCTCCAACAACAACAACGACAACAACAACAACAACAACAACCACGACGACAACAACAACAACAACAACAACAACAACAACAACAACAACGGAGACGCAGGATATTACAGACACCTTGCTGCAAGGCAGTTCAACACAAATACTTTTTGTTGGAGGAGAGCGAGGTGGAACACAAAGAAGAAAGCAAAGAGACGGCCGCCCCGAACAAAGAGGCCTTTGCTTACACCTCCAGTGAGACAGTAATCTCGAGAGAGCAAGATATTTTCGGCATAAGTGACAAGAAATGTAACAATTGCAGCAACCTCGAACACAAAGGTAATCCAAGAACAAAACTACAGAAAACTCACGAACAAATGTGAACAACACATTGACATGAATATGTCCCTTCAAATCCTTTTGCAATGGTGGGGCCTGCATTCTTGGAAGCTTTTTCCCAACACTCTTTACCACTGGCATTGTCGTGTTTTCTAAATGTTAGTAGCTCTGATTTGGGAGGACAACAAAGAGGAACACAAAGAAGAGAGCAAAGAAACAGCTGCTCCAAAGAAAGAGGCCTTTTGCTTGCACTGGCTTACACTGTCTTACACTGGCTTAAACTGGCTTGCACTGCTGTGTTTGATTACGAGAGAGCACGCACGATTTCTAGCAGATGCAAGTGACAAATGATGTGGCAACGTACTTGCAGTTCCTTCCTGTATTGCGACATTAGGACATTTCCATGGCAAAATCTCAGAAGCTTTTGCCGCTGGCAGTTTCGATTTTCCTACATGTTAGTAGTTCTGTTCACCACGCTGAAAAGGAGGAGAGCAAAGAGGAACACAAAGAAGAGAGCAAAGAGACAGCAGCTCCAAAGAAAGAGGCCTTTGCTTGCACTGGCTTACACCTGCTTGCACTGGCTTACACTGGCTTGCACTGGCTTACACTGGCTTTAACTGGCTTGCACTGCTGTTTTTGATTACGAGCGAGCACACAAGATTTCTAGCAGATGCAAAGTGAAGAGTAATGTTGCAAGGTACTTGTACTTCCATGCTGTTTTGCTTTTCATGGCAAAATCCCAGGAAGCCTTTACCACTGGCAGTGTCGATTTTCCTGTCAGTAGTTCTATTTACCACGCTGAAAAGGAGGACAACAAAGAGGAACACAAAGAAGAGAGCAAAGAAACAGCTGCTCCAAAGAAAGAGGCCTTTGCTTGCACTGGCTTACACTGTCTTACACTGGCTTAAACTGGCTTTCACTTCTGTGTTTGATTACGAGAGAGCACGCAAGATTTCTAGCAGATGCAAAGTGAAGAGTAATGTTGCAAGGTACTTGTACTTCCATGCTGTTTTGCAACACTAGGATGTTTTCATGGCAAAATCTCAGAAGCTTTTGCCGCTGGCAGTTTCGATTTTCCTACATGTTAGTAGTTCTGTTCACCACGCTGAAAAGGAGGAGAGCAACAAAGAAGAGAGCAGAGAGACAGCAGCTCCAAAGAAAGAGGCCTTTGCTTGCACTGGCTTGCACTGGCTTGCACTTGCTTACACTGGCTTTAACTGGCTTGCACTGCTGTGTTTGATTGCGAGCGAGCACACAAGATTTCTAGCAGATGCAAAGTGAAAACTAATATACTTCCACTTCCATGCTGTATTGTAACATTGGGACGTTTCATGGCAAAATCCCAGGAAGCCTTTACCACTGGCAGTGTCGATTTTCCTGTCAGTAGTTCTATTTACCACGCTGAAAAGGAGGACAACAAAGAGGAACACAAAGAAGAGAGCAAAGAAACAGCTGCTCCAAAGAAAGAGGCCTTTGCTCGCACTGGCTTACACTGTCTTACACTGGCTTAAACTGGCTTGCACTGCTGTGTTTGATTACGAGAGAGCACGCAAGATTTCTAGCAGATGCAAGTGACAAATGATGTGGCAACGTACTTGCAGTTCCTTCCTGTATTGCGACATTAGGACATTTCCATGGCAAAATCTCAGAAGCTTTTGCCGCTGGCAGTTTCGATTTTCCTACATGTTAGTAGTTCTGTTCACCACGCTGAAAAGGAGGAGAGCAAAGAGGAACACAAAGAAGAGAGCAGAGAGACAGCAGCTCCAAAGAAAGAGGCCTTTGCTTGCACTGGCTTACACCAATGTGTAGGATCACCAGCGAGCACACAAGAGTTCCAGCACATGAAACGCAATCCTCATGCAGTAGTCTGACTCCTGTTGCATGCAGTGAAGATCCCGAACTTGTGCCGTGTGCGTTAAAAGTCCCAGGGTGATTCTGAGGCAAACATGTAGATGTATGTACTCAGTACTGTTATTTCATACCTTTTCTTCGAACGAAATCGCTCTAGAAGAACTTGACATGGTGTCATTTGGTCTAGCTCAAGTTCTAAATCCTATTGGCTTTCTTTTGAATGGATCAGAGAGGAACAGGAAGAAAGCAAAGGAGATGGAGTTTTTGCGTCCCATTCTGAGGCCTTGACTTGCATTGACGTGACTGTGTGACTTGTGTCAGATTTGAAAACAGCAAGTTGAAAAAATGACTTAGTTGTCGCATTCATTCACTATGCACGGTGAGTGTTCTATTGGACAGGAGGGCAAGGATGGCAAGGATACTTTCAGAAAATGATACATATCAGAAATGAATACCAAAGCCAATCTGCTTGGATTCTGTTCAAAAAAATCATCAGCTTCTTGTTCTTGTTTGTAATTGTTTCCTCAAAGTTGGCAGCATGTTCTTGTCATGTTGGCAGCTCTATTCACCACGCTGAATAGGCGCAGAACAAAGAGGAACACAAAGAAGAAAGCAAGGACACCGCCCTCGAGAAGGAGCCCTTTCTTTACAGTGCAGTCTTAGATAGCAAGCGAGCACACACACACACAATTTCCAGCAGATGCCAAGTGATAAATAATGCGCAAAGTACTTGCACTTCCATGTTGTCTTGCAACATTGGGACGTTGCCACGGCAAAACAGATCAAAAATAATGATACATATCTGAGCAAATTATTTAGATTCATCTGGAAGAACACTGTGTCTTGACTGTGCATTTTCTTTTTCCCAGAATTTACTTACAGTCTGTGGAATTAAGCTCTCTCCAACGCTGAAGTTTTTACCATGGTCATAGCAGGAGAGCAACGCGGAACACAAAGAAGAAAGCAAAGACACCACTGCCCCCAAGAAAGAGGCCTTTGCCTACATTGCTGTGAGCAATGTGCGGGCATCACAATGAAGTGCACTAAGTGATTTGCAAGGTATCGACAGTCGCATGCAATTACTGAGCAGAGTTAGCTCCGTGTGCAACAGGAACTTAAACGCCATCCTAATGTGAAACTAAACAACGGTTTCAAAGACGCTTGCATCGCTTGCATCACGAGGCTTCTGGCGGAAAGGAAGAAACAAACCAGGCGAAAACGGCTTCTTACACTGTCTTTTGCCTGACCACCCATTGTTTTGGGTAGTTTATATGGATACAACGAATGTAAAAAGCGTATGTTTTTGCCATGCGATGCCGCGAGCGATGCCATGCGGGACATTGCCACAGGTGTGCGAGGCGCGGAAAAATGCCAAGAGAGGCAGGGTTTCGTTGAGCCAACAGCAGTTTCGGGGTGGGTTTATCCATCTGTTGGCGGTTGGTTCATAGTGGTAAGTGGCCAAACATAACCGATATAAACAGTTAGATATCTATCAAGGTATCATGACATAGTCGATGATGTGGATCGAAGCAACAACTGGATACAACAATTAAAAAAATATCACCAACATCAACAGAGATATTGATCTTTACTGCGCATAGTATCCATCGCGATGTCCACAACACCCACCAAGAATGAGCATTGTAGTGTGGGGTTGAGGATGCAGCATGGACGGAGCTATTGGTGTGTTTCTAGAAGATGATTCACGTTTGTACACAGCTATTTTGGGGTTTATCCTGAATTTGAGGGACAGGTGTATGAGGATAGTTTGTTTTTACATTAGGCTGTGTCCAAAAAATGCGTAGCCCTCTATACAGGTCTTCTTGTTGATATGTATTATTGGATGGTTACTAGGGTTAGTAGGTACCACCGTTTGTGGACAAACCGCTGTATTTGTGTGCTGCAACCATTACTTTTGGTTCTTATCCCCTATTATTCACCACTATGAACCGTTATCATGATTACAAACCCATTATCTGGTGGTTTCTTAAAATAGTGGTACCCCGAAGTCATCCTCTATATCAACCATTTTAAGTAATAAACCAACCATTTTCCCCATCTTGAGAAACATCCGGATCTTAGCCAGTGTGTATTATTCATCATACATGAAGCATCACATATTATTACCATTGTATGAATATCATTGTCACTATATGTGAACCCCATCACATATTAGTACCATGTGAATGATAGTACATGGGAAGAATATCATTGTCACCATAACCCCCCATCTGTAAAGTTGTCGGACTTCATCGACCGAGGCACCGAGGAATGGTGCAGCTGCAATGCGAATGCCGAACTCATCAAGACCCGGGCTCCGTGTGAAGATTCGGGCGGTGGTCGCGTGGATGTTTGTGTATGGTGAGCTCGGCATGATTTTCCGATGAACTGCACGGGCCTGACGATCTCACAGATTGCCATGTGCAAAATTGTATCTACTATATACAATTCCTATATATATATATATATATAAATGTATATATATATGTATATATATATATATATATATGTATATATCTATATATGCATATATATATATATATAAGTACATAGGTATAAATCCATATGATACCACGGATTTCCATATCATCTCTAGAAAAACAGAAATGGCTCAGCGCCTCATTTTCCCCCCCCAACAATTGGGGGCCAGGTCCAGTGAGACGAAATCCTGCGTGCCGAGAAAGCGTGGAAAGCCTTGGTGGCGGCCTCACCTGGACTGCTGTGTTAGCTTAGCATTCCCCAGCTGGAAGCGTTACGACCTTCCACAGTTGCTGGACCATGCGCCATGACGCGCTTGAGGAAGTGAGTGCCCATTCAGACAGGACGAGCGCCAGAGAAACTGACGGAGAAAAGACGGTCCGCAGTCGAAGCACCAATAACTTGGTTTTGCCAGAAAGATGAGGTTATCCAATCTTTAAAGCGAAAACTGAAGAATTAGCAACTTTCAGGATTGACTCCTATTACAATCAGCATTGTCTATCTATGTTGGTCCTGTGCCTCAAAAAAAGCATCGATCGCGACCTCATGCGTTTGGACAAGCTGTGCACCTGGGGGAAGTGGTTGACAAACCCAACTATTGATGGTGAATATACTCAAAGAGACAAGCTCTTGTTGGGTACACCGGCATTGGGGCAAGCATCTCCATCATTCGTCCGGTGGAGCAGTCACACGTGCATACTTATGGGTGTAGGGACGTATGGATGAGACACATTGACCCACTCTATCAGGATAGAAAGGAATCTATATGTATATATATATATACACATATATACACATTAGATTACATCTGCCGGTTCGGGGGAGCCGAACAAGCCTTCCGGAGGAGCCCAAGCATAGAGAATAGTCGGCTTGGGGTTTGAGCTGAAATTTCTTTCTCGCTCTTGCAGATTATGATTGCTTCCTTTCAAAGTCAGCCGCTACCCATTTTTGAACTGAGGCGGTGGTACCATTTTTTGTCAATACCATCATGTACCCCTGCCGCGCTTAGCAGCAAAGCCATCGCATTGATTTCTGCAAATTATCGGCATTAGGATGGCTTTGGCATAGAAAATCGCAGCGGCAAAAACTCAAAGTCGGCTTTCGTGGCAGATTCAAGAGCGTCTTCAGTGACTCTCACATGATTATCTTTGCACTCTTTGCCCTCAGCAGATTCCTCAGATTCTGCAGACTCCGAGCTGATTCGGAGCCACAGATTTCGCTGTTTTTTGAACTTGCTTGAAGAGACAAAGAGAACAGAAAAAGCTTACATACGGATATGATTGATACGGGCAAATCATCCACGATCATTGATATCAACCCTCAGCAGATGCTATCAACAACAAGCATTGATATCAGCCTGCATTCTATCTCATGAACAACAAACACTGATTTCCACCCAATTTCTATTTTATCAATATAAATCATAAATGTCTATCCTCAGGAGATGGAAAAAAAACAGCAATCATTGAGATCAACCCTCATGAGCTCCAGATGTGCAGTTAAATTTTGTGAGTTTCAGGTGGAATGGCCTACCATGGGGCTCTGCGCAGAGTTCAGGGCTGAGTTGTGGCATGGGCTCGTGGAGAATACAGTCGAATAATCTACAGGACTAGTCATAAAAAACACTTCACTTTTTACTATGTCTATTCACATGCTTTCGTGCTGCGCAGTCTAACAGCAACAGCTTGCTTGGAGCTGAAATGAACTAGTCAAACGTATGGATCATGAATCTACAATAAAAAATCATTAGTTTTGTTATTGAGCAAATTGAAAGTCTTGAAAGTGATGCTTCTTCACACGGAAGCTCCACTGTGAGGAGAAGACCCATCGACAGAAGTGGACTTTCGAACACATGGTGGAAGAAGCAGAGGCGTTCGCCAGGGTCCTTTCAGTTGCCTGGAGGTTCCCCCCAGCGGCTTGCGGACGATATCCCCATAGCAGTGTGTACCATTGGTCGTTTATTTCTGTATACTGTATACCATATAGTATTGTAAATGATCACATGATGGTATTAAGAATGTTTGTATACCATTTCATTCTTTAACTTATTGCTGTATGCCATATAATCCAATTGGTTATGCTGAAACTGTTTGTGCTTTGGTGAGTCGGTTGGTGGGTTGGTTGAAGTGATTTCCAGGAATTCTTGGAAAAAATAAAAGGAAGCAATAACTTTGATGGTCATTACGTTACTACATATGCCGCTCTAATTATTGGCTGCATCCCTAGCATTGTTGCTCATAAACCAGCTGCGTATTTCATACGTATCCCAAACATTGGTTTATGTGTACTATTATCAGTATCATCATTATCAATGTTATGCTTGTTGTTTTGAAAACACACACACACACACGCACACACACATATATATATATATGTATGTGTGGGTATATTGTGGTCAATTGCCCTTAGCAGGGTGTATCAACAGGCTATCACCCGGGGTGTACGACGTGGTCTCAGGGCCTTGTAGGGTTTAGAGTTTTCCATCTAGGGTTCAGGGTGAAGCGTTTAGAGGTTCAGGCTTGAGGGTTTTGGCATTTTAGGTTCAGGCATTTTGGTGCATGGCTTTTACGATCTGATCTGTGCTTTTGGGTTGCAGGCCTATCCCGGTATACCGATACATATTTTGTACACGTATGTTGCTCATATATACAATATATGTTCATATATCTACACATATATCTACATACACATATAAGTAAACATATATTAATATATGTATATATGCACACCTACATATATATATATATATGTACATACATATACACGCATCATCACACATCTCTCCTCCTCAACATTGAAACCATGCTCGTCCCTGCTGCGCCTTGCAGGAAGTGATGCGCGAGCAAGACAACACAATTCAGGTAGGGAATCAGTGGGGTTAAGGCCAAGGATGCTTGATTCTCTAAAACTCTGAGGCTAAGAACAAGGAGGGTTTAGATGGTTGAACAACAGGCACAGAATGCTTAAGATGGTGAAGAATGATGCTCATCATCTGAAATGGGTAAAGATAAATAGACTCGGATCCATGATGGTTGAGAATGGTAACTGGTTGTAAATAGCTGGGAATAATTCCAATGACAACCAGCAATAGCCAGCTGTCCATACCACATCAATCCCACCCTTAGCTGGGTTCTCCAGGCATCTATACTCAAGCTGTTGATGGTTGCTGGTTACTTGAAGTATCAAACTTTGCAAACCATGCTTGAAATGATGCTCCTTTCTTTCCTTGATCGTTTGTTGTTTTTTTCCTCCCGTTCTACTTCCCGTGAACGCATTAGACATGGTTGGAGTATTTACGAGATACTGTTGGTGTGTTGGATTTTTCCGTGATTGTTTGCACACAACGATGATGCTTGTTGCTGTATATGTAGTCATTGTGGGCAATCATCATCATGATGCCAAGTTGTGTTTTTCTTAAAACCCTTTATCGTTTCTGGTGATGATCATGTTCGTGTCGTTGTTGGTAATTGATTGACAGTGGTCGTGGTGACTGTTCGTTATGTAAACCAGTATTGACCATCACTATCAATATTTATACATAAACCATCATGGTTCCCATCAACTGTTCGTTATCGTTATCAATCTCCACTATTCATCATCATGCTTATCATGATCTGCTGGTTATCGCGATCCAGCACACTTATAAATCATCGTGGTCACCCACAACTGTCCTTGGTTTGTTACTAGTTGGTTGTACTGGTTCTACCCCCAAGAATGAGTAGTTACAGTAGGAATCAACAGCAATCAACCACGCTTCGCCAATTCTCAGCAGATCCCATTGATTGTTTTTTTCTTTTGAGCTCCACAACTCAGGAGACAACAGCGCAAGTCAAAGGTTTGCGAGTGGTTGCAGAGGCCTGCGGTCGTGGGTGATACTTCTGGACTTGTTTCTTTTAGGAAGGCACAGATTGGTGAATACAAAGATTGACACCCAAAGATGGTTCATCGTGGTTGCTAATGATCGCCATCTCAGTTTCGGACTTTCAGTTTTGTCACTTTTTTCAGCGGCTCAAACTGCGCTTCTTACGCTGACCGGCCCAGTTGCAACGAGGCGCTTTGTGATGTCATCGTGAAGCTGGACAGCGAGAAATGCGTGCGCCCAGCGACCGAATCCACCGAGCCATTTCTTAATCACTACATCAAGCTGTATACCAAGGTAAACCATGTCCTAGACTCAATGAATCTGTGATAACCTCCAAGGACATCACCTCAACTTTTTATTTGTTTCGGAAGAGGTGATGGTCAATGCAAAGACCACCTGCACTGGGCATCATTCATCATGAACAATCTATGTGAAACGAACCACTGGTAGCCATCATTAACCATGAAGTATTGACCACCCATTTTGTTAACATCAATCCACCAGGATATGAACCACCAATCATTGACCATCCATTGATTCCCATGACCATTCATGCTGTTGAGCATCAGCAAGGCGCATCACAGCACGCGCAAACCAATCATCGCTCGCATCAGCTCCAGGTCTATGGTGCGGATGTTCGTCAGGACGCTTTCTTCGAGAGACTTGGCGAGTGGATGGGTCTGGTCCTGGTGATGGTCCTGATTTAGGAGCGTTTCCATGCTTTGCAAATATCTTCAAACATCGCATAGGTACATGAAAAGAAAAGGCTTCCCTTTTGGATTTTTCCAAAATGTACTTCATTCTCAAAGGACAACCATGTGGGGGGTATCTCTTGTGGAATTTCCCAGCTCCATCCGGCGATGACAAGTTAGCTCCCTGATATCCGCAGCACGTTTACTAAGGACTAAACTCGAAGGGAGATGTTTTGAAGACTTCTTGTCCGAGGAAGACAGGAGCGTTGGGAGCGAAGCCAAGGTATGTCAGCCATGAACAGAGCAGATTAACAACTCTCATGTTGAATAGTGAAGAATTAATGATGCCGAACAATGGTTACCACAGCTATTAGGGTGTCATGAATGACTAGAAGCACATACAAATCAATTGAATTCATTCTACTACTTGTTTAGTAGATATTCATAGATATTCCCTTCAAAGCAGCTAGAGGTTCGCCATGAACACCAACGGCGGGGAGCTTGACAGCTGTTGAACTGGTATTTCAGAATTGTCGACTTCCTTCGAGTTTCTTCGACGTTTTCCAGTTCTGGTATTGAGACGTGCAGAACGAAAGAAGAACTTTCATATGATTGCACCACTCACAGGTTGGCACATTTTGGGGGCGTGTACCGGTCTGAATCTGATTGAATTGCAGACCCCTGAACTCGACAGGGCTCGCTTCAACCACTTGATGACCAACATCAAGGAGCTGAGTGCTGCCACAACACACTGATGAACGTGTGCACAACCACAAGTCGAAACAGGAAAACAACATGTCATGTTACAAGTGGCTGTGCAGTGGCATGAACCAAATCAGATACCGTTCCAAGAATTTGTGTGAAGTAAATCTTTCAAGTTGTAAGTTGGTGAATGAGCCATTGAACAAAGAAAAAACAAGTGTAGTCAATGAGCTATACTAATGATGGTTTCTTAAAATAGAGGTACCCCTAAATTATCTCATATCAATGGTTTATAGCAATGAACCAATCATTTTTTGGGTACCCCTATTGTAAGAACCGCCCAATGAATTGGTTCTCCAAACGCTGCCATGCCTGACGCAGCACCACTGGAGTGCCCGGCGGGAGGTAGGATTCCCAGCGTGCATGCCGGTGACCATCAACAAAGCCCACCTCAGCTCTGAGGCTGCGCGCAGTTGTCCGGTAGTGGCTGAATCGTGATGACCAGGACGATGGCAAGGACGATGAGGATGACGATGAGGATGAGGATGAGGATGAGGATGATGATGATGATGATGATGATGATGATGATGATGATGATGATGATGATGATGATGATGATGATGATGATCAGTGATCAGACATTAGTTGCCATGTGGGAGGATGTTGTTGAATGGAAAGGGTACCACTTAAATGCGACGTCACTTGGCGGTTCCACTGAGAGACAAAGCTGACTGCTGAGCATCTGTACACGTTGAACCCGAAGGAAGGTTGGTCAGCAACGACCAAACTAGGTCCACTATGGGCTTGAGTCTTGAGGAACTACCTGTGGTGCTGTCCGTTGGTGAGGCAGTCCCCCAGCATCCCAATTCAGTGACTTCACATGACTTCACCACATTTGGTCTTGGAAAGTCTTCCACTCACCAACCCATCACCCTGGTCCACTGGGAAGCCGTTGTTCCAACGACGATTCGTTGACCTCCGGAAACGAAGACGAGACCAGGACCCAGCATCACAACCGGGAGGGGCAGTGCTTGCTGCTTGCGCCAGGTGAACCTGCTGGCCGTGGATACAGGAATCACCAGGCACCTGCTGGCCGTGCTCAGATTTCAACATCAGCACTTTTGGTACAAGGAGGGGCTCCCAATTGTTAGCTAAGTTGGTTCATAACTAGGGTGAAGTAGGGTAACTAGTCATGGAAGAGATAGCAATAGTATGCAATAGTTAAATGGCTCATTGACCAGCTTATATTATATATGACTAGGGGACCCGTCTTGTATCTTTGTGAGATGTCATTTTGCTTCGCCCAGAAATGCTTGGCACCCTGACGTTATTGGCAGTTTTCAAGTGTCAAGAAACGTATTTCAATGACTCCGGGGAATAGTTTACAACGCAACCATCGCAAATATGATCAAATATGGCATATGGTTGCAGCATTTGTTTGATTGTGATCTTACCTCCCAAGCCACATTCGGATCTGTTTGGTGAAAGTATCAAAGCAGTCATTGAAAGGCACAAGCTTTTTTTTTCTCCGAATGAAATCATCAGATGTACAGTTTGTATTTTGATGTCTGTGATGGATGTGGCTATTGGATGTGGCTATTGATGTCGTTGGAGTCCGTTGGAGTCCGTTGGAGTGCTCTGATTCGCAGGGAGCCGCGGTATTTGATCGGCATGCGAATTGAAGCGGAGCATTTCACAGCTGTGGAAGAGGAGAGTGGGGACAGCTGAATCACAAGGGCCCCACGGGACCCCACGGCAATAGCCATGGGACCATGGGACAACCATGGAACAATGGGAATGCAGCCATGGGAAAACTGTGTTTTCAATACACAACTGAGCACCACTCCTTAGTGAAGTAGCTACTCACCTTTGAACAAGCCCTTGACATGGGCTCACTGGGCCCTGGCCAAGCCCTGATCAGATTGGTTGCCACTCACCACCATGAGTAGCAAGTTCGATCCCAACTGTTGTGGCTGTGGATTGTTGCTTTATATGATCATCGACCGATTAAGAATATGTTTATGATTGTCGATGCTTATATAAAACATATATATATATATATATTATATTTTCATCAAAACATTTTTTAAATTTTCATCGATCCATTGAGAATATTTTCATCAATTGTCAATCATTACCATCATTGGCCAGGGACTATTGACCAGTACGCTTGTCCTCCCAGAGCACCAGCATGACAACCCCCAGGACGTGCACGTTCAGCGACATCTGTCCTCAGAGTCACCCAAAGGCACGGTGCACCCAAGCAGGAGTTGCTTCGGCCAGCGAGCATGTCATTTCTAAATGTGGCTATGGGTCAATATTAAGCAACCAACTACTGGGGGATAATGACCAACAATAGTAAGGGAAACAATGGTTTCTTAAAATAGGGAGCCCAAAAAATGGATGGTTTATTACTATAAATGACTAATGTGGAATGATTTGGGGGTACCCCTATTTTGAGAAACCACCATCTGCCCAATGGGTTGGGTACTCCTCAGGTATGAGCTGTACCAGATCACAAGTCTTGGAATCAAAATCTGATTACAAATTGAAGTCCCTGCACGAATGACCCGTACCCTGAGGCTGGCATGGTAGTGACACCAGTACAGTAGTCACGTACCTCGTGCTTGGACGCAAGGTTTGCACATGCTGCTCCCCATATACATGGGCACAAGTGTCGCCCCTTTGCATAGATGTCGTCCTGGAACGACGTGCGTATTGCCAGCTACGACCAAGTAGATGGTAGATAATGGATTCATGTGTATACTTCCAGCTCGACTATCCACAACAAAGTTTAAGGGGTTTTGTAATATTTGTAGGGTGCGGTGGGGTGGGGTGAGCTGGGGTGGGGCGCTGCGCATAAGTGCGCTTGATCTTGCGCACCTACTTGCGATGCAATACACGGCCGCAACTGGCAACCGTGAATCATGTACATTTGCACTAAAACTATAGTATAATCAATAATACAGGATTATCTGATGACGCTGATTGAATCATGTACATGGTTAACAGGTGCATGAAACATAACCTTACATGACCTTAGCATATGCTAAGTCAGCAGATGTATAAGTCACAAAACATACACATGCTGTATGCGAGCTAAGTCCTTATGAGGAGATGAAATGGTTCGGATAAGGTCAGCAGCCTAGCGCTCGCTCGTTAGGAAGCGGCAGTTGGGGCCTGCGAAGACCTGTGAAAGTGGACTTCGAGGAGCGGAGCCAACGGGCCACCGGCCTGTCAGGCTGCTGGAGGGGTGCCACACAGCTGCTCCAGGATGATGACATCAGCTGCAGGACGAACAACCGAATCGTTGGAGACTTAGTGTAGCAAGGTCATATGCTGAGTCACTTAGCAAGGTCATATGCTGTCTGAGTATGAAATCATATATTGTTGTTTGTCGAATCTGGTCTCAGACGACGGAATATGATGAAATCAGCTGTCTGAGATGAACAGTTTCAACAAAAATGAAGCAGCCACACAGTTTGGGTTCGCCCGCGTTCGCCCGGCGCGGCTGCGCGTGCAGAGATGTCCGGTGGCGGATTTCGCGGATTTCTGGGTCGCTGAGGCACAGACTGGCGTCCCTTTGGCCACACCAGCAAGATCGAGGGCCTTATGCATCAAGAAATTGTCCGGGCCTTTGCTTCGGAAAAGCTTCCAAGATGGAACCAGTTCGAAGATTGGAATGAACTGTTCTCAGATGTACGAATGTAGTCGTTGCGTGTATGAAATAAAACAATATCTGGGTCTATGCGTATGATCACATGTGAACTGTGTATGCAGGTAAGTATATATATATACATACATGTGGGTGCACGTGCAATATGTATCTATCTATCCATCTATCTCTCTTTTATTAAAGTCTATCTATGTATCTTCAAATCTATTTATCTATGTTGTTAATCTATCTATCTGTTGAATATATCTTTTTAATCTATCTGTTTAATCTATCTTTTTATTCTATCTATCTATCTACCTATCTATCTATCTATCTACCTATCTATCTATCTACCTATCTATCTACCTACCTATCTATCTACCTACCAACCTATTTATCTGTCTATCTATCTATCTATCTATCAATCTATCTATCTATTGATCTATGTATCTATCTATCTATCTATCTATCTATCTATCTATCGATCGATCCATCCCTCCCTCCCTACCTCCATCCCTCCATCCCTCCATCCATCCGTCCGTCCGTCCGTCCGTCCGTCCGTCCGTCCGTCCGTCCATCCATCCATCCATCCATCCA
The DNA here is from genome assembly GCA_009767595.1 of Symbiodinium kawagutii. NCBI lineage: Eukaryota > Dinophyceae > Suessiales > Symbiodiniaceae > Symbiodinium > Symbiodinium kawagutii. The sequence goes on from VSDK01009952.1 coordinate 99,571, forward strand.
TCCTGTAAAATTACATGGTTCTACAATACCCATGGCAGAGTTGTACATACAAGCGCACAGTCACAAAGCCTCAACAATGGCTTTGGCTCAAGGCTGGCTCAAGGACAAAAAGAACAGAGTCACAAGTGCGTGCAGGGTACAAGCGGTACGATAAGCAAAACCACCCAGTGATACAATCAGGGTAGAAACAACAGTGAAACTTTACATGGTAGCGGAGCAAGGATCCTGGTAACGACAATACCAGGGGAGCTCAAAGCTACAGCACAACACTGCGCCACAATACAACACACCACGACAACAAGAGAGAGTGCCTTGACCCTACAATAGGAGAGCACTGCATCAACAAGACAACAACACAATGGCAGAGGAACCACCACAAGAAGTGGACCTAGCACAACAACTCGGAGCAGCAAGCAGATACAAGCTCAGACCACCGATCTACAATGGCGACTACGGCCAATTCGAGGAATGGCAATTCAAGTTCAATGCATTCCTTGGATTACAAGACCCTGACTTCCCTCGACTCTTGGAAGCATCACAAGCAGCACAGCAAGAGCTGACAGAAGCACAACTGAGAGCAGCAGCAGCAACAATAGAGGAAGGAGAAAAACACATCAGGTTGAGCAATGACCTGAAATACATCCTGGTGAGTGTCACAACTGGCCCAGCA
>VSDK01009952.1:105476-144839 GCA_009767595.1 Symbiodinium kawagutii
CTCCGCAGCCTTTTGTGACAAAGACGCGGACAAGGGGCGAGACAATCGCAGACAACAAGCCAGTCAGTGACAATGGCTGTCCAACAGGAAGTGCTGGAACAAGAGATTCCAGACTATGCCAACTTGCTGTTGCTGCCACATGGCGCAACAATGTCGCTCTGGGAGAACAAGGCGACCCTTTACAATGAGCCGGAGCATGTGGCTGCCGAGGTGGTTCATCCACCACAATGCGCAAGCAAGGCTTGGACAAGCCTCAACTGGGATGACAATGGTGGTTCCTGATGGTGACAAAGGAAGAGTACGACAAGATCGTCGACAAGGAGACAGGCACCATCAACAAGATCCCAGGAGGACTCCGTTCTGACAACGGATGGGAACAATTGGTGTTCCTTCCCAGCACGGAGGAAGCGGCGCAATGGATGGCTTACCACATGAGCCAATTCCATGTGAAGTGCAGCGCAGACAATGTGCTGCTGGCAATGAAGCCCTCAGCGCGCAACTTGACCTTCCACAACGCAACCAAGAGGACGAATCATTTTCAGAGAGGACAAAGTGTCCTCTACCTACAAGTGCATGCTCCATACTCCTACAAGATGACGGAGGAGGAGCAAAGCACCCTCAGGGTGATGACAATGGCCTACAATCCACTGCAAAAGCTGAAGAGCTATGTGTGGACAAAGGGCTGGATGTGGATCTTCGGACATGCAATGCATGTGGCTACAATGGCAAGATGCCCGGAGACAAAGCCCCACATGACAATCCTGTCACAAGCTCTGACGCACCTGGCATGTGGCCACAATGGCAAGATGTCCGGAGACAAAGCCCCACATGACAATCCTGTCACAAGCTCTGACGCACCTGGGACAAGAAGGGGCAACCTTCTTCAGCGCTGAGGTCCAGGCCACAATCACCCAGCTGAGGAGCAGCATGGGCATGGGGACCACAATGGTCCAACGCCCAATTGAGGCACAACGTGGACACCCTGGCCACGCAGACTGGGTGGCCACAAACAATCCACTGGGCAAAGTGGAAGCCACAACGGCGCAAGATGAGGCAATGGAGCAAGAGGGGAAGAACAAGCGCCTCAGATCCGAATGAGTCCCACAAGAAGGGACAAGATGGAAGTGAACAATCTGTTCACAAAGGCATCGAATGCTGATTCGACAACAAGGCCCACGGCGCCAAGAATCTTGCGCCACGAGCCGAAAACAAGAATCAGCTTCGACAATGCAGACTTTTTCTTTTGGTCACAATGACCATGGACTGTACAGGAGACAAAACAGAACATCTACAAGTGAATGTAAATAGACAACAATTTATGGAGACAATATGTGATGTCAATGGATGGTCAACAATGTTATTAGCATACAAGGCCCATGGGTTCAAATGTTTCAACAACGGTGTGATTCAACAATGAATCAAACCGAGGGACGGTGTAAAATTACATGGTTCTACAATACCCATGGCAGAGTTGTACATACAAGCGCACAGTCACAAAGCCTCAACAATGGCTTTGGCTCAAGGCTGGCTCAAGGACAAAAAGAACAGAGTCACAAGTGCGTGCAGGGTACAAGCGGTACGATAAGCAAAACCACCCAGTGATACAATCAGGGTAGAAACAACAGTGAAACTTTACACATCCATCCATCCATCCATCCATCCATCCATCCATCCATCCATCCATCCATCCATCCATCCATCCCTCTATCTATCCATATATCAATGTATCTTTTTTTCCTGTCCTTTCTATCTATCCTTTCCATCTATCCTTTTTATTTGTCCTATTTGTTTGTCTGTTTGTCTGTCCATGTATCCATTTATCCTTTGTCTAATTCTATCTAATTCTACCTAATTCTGTCTAGTTCTATCTGATTCTATCTAGTTCTATCTAATTCTACCTAATTCTGTCTTATCCTGTCTGATTCTCTCTAATTCTATCTAATTCTATCCAATTGGGGGTTTCTCAAAATAGGGTTACCCTTAAATCATCCAATATCTATCATTTGCAGTAATAAAACAACCATTTTAGGGTACCCCTATTTTAAGAAATCGCCAATTCTATCTAATTCCATTTGATCCTATCTCATTCTATCTAATTCTATCTAATTCTTTCGATTTCTATCTAATCCTTTCGAGTTCTATCAATCCTATCGAATTCTATCTAATCCTATCGAATCCTATCTGATTCTATCTATTTCTATCTGATTACATCTGATTCCATCTGATTCTATCTGACCCTATCTGTTTCTTTCCAATCCTGTCTAATTCTATCTAATTCTTTCTAGTTCTATCTAATTCTTTCTATTTCTGTTTGATTCTATCTAATTGTATCTAATTGTATCCAATTCTATCTAATTCTATCCCATCCTATCCAATTCCATCTAAATTCTACTTATCTACCTATCTACCTATCTACCTATCTACCTATCTACCTATCTACCTATCTACTTATCTACCTGCTTATCTACCTACCCACCTACCTACCTATCTATCTATCTATCTATCTATCTATCTATCTATCTTTGTACCTATCTATCTATCTATCTTTCCATCTATCTACCTATCAATTATCTGTCTATCTAGCTATCCATGTGCGTAAATGTATGCACACATGTACAGGTCTATTGCCTTGATGCAGTTTATGTGAACCCATCAACCCTCACAGGCTGATTTGCCAAGTTTGAACCAATTCTTGTTGGCTTGAGGCTACCAGTTGGGATAGCTTCTCCCATCTCACTGGTGGTGATTGATCCTCAAGGGGATACTTCCAACATCCATCAACCGTAGGAGATCGCCAAGCTTGAAGTTCTTACATCTCCATGTCTGACTGGAAGATGGTACCTAGGCTTCCACGTTGGCAAGTGCCGCGCGACATGAATTCCTGCTGTCAGGACGGCAACTGCAAAAGCAGGGACATTGTCAGTGCAAATTTTGGCCTTCGTAGAACAAAAACCGATGATGGCCAATGATGGCGAATGAAATTGGGCCCTCATCAATCAGTAATCACTGACAACGGTTAACGCTGTCTCATAATGGCTAGTGTAAAGGGCAAATATATAGCGGCTAAAAATGGTTCCCGCAGAGAATTTGTAGACGAACAATGCCTTGTGCCTCCGGAGAGCCTGCAGCCGCAGTATCACACCGTGATCGACTCTGTGGTGGAAGCCTTGTCTTGGACCCAGTAACATCGTCGATCCAATTTCCGCAATGAGTAGTGTCACATATGGGTTTGTGCATAAATGATGTGCCCTTACTTATAGCTGGTTGGTTTCCTTAGTAGTGATGGCTATCATTGGATAGTTGGTAGGTACCACCATTTATGGCCAAACCCATGTAAACCATTATCAACCATTTTGATGGTCCTGTTCGATGACTATTGTGGACAACAAAAGTATTCCTTGAGATACTTCGAACCATCCACATTCTTTGAAAGGAGAAAACCCAATTTTTTTGCGATGCTGACCACATACTGGTTGCCCTCTAAGGGAATTGTTGCGAGTAGCGTTGTGCATGTCGGTCCAGGTCCCAGGTTAGTGCAGCTGAGGGAAGTGTTAGCCACCACTGGCTGCGAACCCCTTTTCCAAACCTTCGGTGGAGAACAGTTTGGAACTCAGCGAATTGGAAGAAAGGCCCTGACTGCTGAACCTTGCTGCACCATGGCTCTCGCTGCTGTTCATCAGCTGTTTAAACCATTGCAGCAGCTCCCTGACTTCTCCACGGGGTCCTTGCTTTCCAGTCGCTTCAAGCAGTGCCAACTCAGCAATGACAGATTTTCTCGCCAACTGAGCACAGATTTTCTCGCGTTATTTGTGCTTGGTACTAAGCATTGCCATCACAACCTACGTTGGTTAGCAATTCATGAACCATCCTAAGCGACCATTGCTATTTATCATTCACCACTCATGATTAACAACAGTTGCTGGCAGTTGCAATTCACCCGTATTAGCTTGCTTTCACCACTTGGTAATCCCCAAAAAACCAATTCACCCGCAGTTTGTGTGAGTTAATTGAGTTAATCAGCGGTTTCAGTATTTGATCTGCAGTTTTGGTTGCCCATTCAGTCACCATAAGTCACCATTGTCAGCAGTTGTCCGCAGGTGCCAGAGGTGTCTCTGTATGTGCAATCGTGAGCAGAGACGGCACCTGGGCCGCCAGCGAGCCTTGAACGGGCGAAAGCATGGGAGGCAGAGAAATCAGAGTTGCAATATGGCTAGGGGTCAATATCAATCAACCAATATTAGGGGATAATAACCAACAGACTATAGGGAAAACAAAGGTTTTCAATGTGGCTATGGGTCAAGCAGTTAACCAACCAACTACTGGGGGATTTCCACCAACAAAACAAGGGAAGGTCAACATTGGCCATCAATAATGGTGGATAATGACCAACAAACCATAGGGAAAGCAATGGTTAATGATAGGGGAACCAGGGGTACAGGGTTTTGACCCACAGCCATATGGCTATGTGTCAACATTAGCCATCAACAATGGGGGATAATGTTTCCGGTCAGTAATGCTTAATAGGATTAATAACCAAGAATATAGTGGATGATAACGTTTTGTAATTGTGAACTGTGGGGGGGATAATAACCAACCATAGTAGGGAAAACAATGGTTCATGATGGTCCAGCAGGGGTACAGGATATTGACCCGCAGCCACATCAATATAATAGGTGCTGATGTTGAACATCTAAGAACGAAGCATTCGACTGGCAGTACATTTCAAAGAAGCAAACGTCACCTGGGTTCTTTCTGCCACATTCCTTTTCAGGGTCTCATTTTGGGGTGCACCAGCTGTGGTATATGCCAAGTAATCTGTTAGGGCTGCAGGTGGGCCCTTGTCTTACAAGCCCGGGATCACCGTCACTTTGGTCCAGCAGTGGAACTGGGGAACCGAAGGTGAAGCCACTCATCTTTAATCAGCCGGTGCTGCTTGTGGTGTCCTGCATCCGTTGATGGGCGAATGACAGACATGAGAAAGATAACCATCAACGGGGTATAATCACACGTCATGGACTAGTTTTGAACCATTCATCATCGGTATGAATACAACTATTGTTGGTTACTACCATCACGATGAACCATTCATCATCGTGGAGCATCATGAAAAGCATCATTTTCAGCCGTTGATACCCGTTTGACCAACATCATTTGGATATATGTATATATATATATATACACACATCTATATCTATAGATATATATATACACACACCCAGAATACACACTGGTGTTTCTTCAAATCCCCTTTTGCAACCCTGAGGTGCGCTGTCTGCGGCTTTTCGTTGGAGAGTCATACCCCAGCAGACGACCTGACATGAAGGCCGTTCTCTGTTGGCTTTAGCTGTTTTCTCAGCTGTCTAGCTGCTATCCCAGTGTCTTCAAAGTTTGCAAAGCCATTTGGTGGTCTCTCAAAATAGGGGTACACCTACATCATCCAGTTTATTGACCATTGATAGTGATGAACCAACCATTTTTGTGGTTCCCTATTTTGAGAAACACCCATCTTGAAGAAACCTTGGAGATGCGCATGTTTTGGTCAAACCATGAAGCTCCTGTGGCAGGTGTTGAACTGGAGGGTGGCTCACCGACCTGCATCAGTGAATAGCTGGTTCCAGCGAACAACTGGTTGGTTACAGTGTTACAGCATTCCTAGCGATAAACACAGGGGATGTTTGGACCAAGATGGATCACGATCATGGCTGGACTCAACTGTTTGATGCTGCCGTGAAATCATAGGATCAGAAAGAATCATCAGGAGCGTTTGGGAGCTAGATTTCCTGTTTGTTGGGAGCTAGCAATCAAACTGAATATGCAAATCATGGGAACCCAATGTTGATTTCTATGTTAGTAGCTAGAAATCGAACTGGCTTCTTGTGGGTTCCTACACCCGGGGATACTTATCACAGGGGCAATGATCCTAGTCTTAGCAGGGACTCCACCAAGAAAAGGGGTTTACCCATCCATCCACTATGAAAGTATGCCATGTATATATGTTATGTTATGTTATGTTATGTTATGTTATGTTATGTTATGTTATGTTATGTTATGTTATGTCATGTTATGTTATGTTAATATGTATGTAATGTAATGTAATGTAATGTAGTTATGTTATGTTATGTTAATATGTATGTAATGTAATGTAATGTAATGTAATGTAATGTAATGTAATGTAATGTAATGTAATGTAATGTAATGTAATGTAATGTAATGATAATGTAATGATAATGTAATGATAATGTAATGATAATGTAATGATAATGTAATGATAATGTAATGATAATGTAATGATAATGATAATGTAATGTAATGCAATGTAATGTAATGTAATGTTTTGTAGTGTAATGTAATGTAATGATAATGTAATGTAATGTAATGTAATGTAATGATAATGTAATGTAATGTAACGCAATGTAATGTAATGTAATGTAATGTAATGTAATGTAATGTAATGATGATGTAGTGTAATGTAATGTAATGTAATGATGATGTAATGTAATGATGATGTAATGTAATGTAATGATGATGTAATGTAATGTAATGATGATGTAATGTAATGTAATGTAATGTAATGTAATGTAATGTAATGTAATGTAATGTAATGTAATGTAATGTAATGTAATGTAATGTAATGTAATGTAATGTAATGTAATGTAATGTAATGTAATGTAATGTAATGTAATGTAATGTAATGTAATGTAATGTAATGTAATGTAATGTAATGTAATGTAATGTAATGTAATGTAATGTAATGTAATGTACTGTAATGGTATGTATGTATACATGCTTAAAGAGCTACCAAAAAAAGTCCGAACCAATACACCAACCAGCTCTCGATTTTTCTGCCCACCATGGCAGCAGCAGTGCCTTTTTGCTAAGCTTCAAAGGAGCATTGCGAGGAACGCATGGCGTGCGGTCAGTGGCTTCCCCGAAATTTGGAGGATGGCCGACCGCCCAACTCGCTGGGTCGTGCGCCAACTCTCATAGTCAGAAGCATGGGCGGTAACAACAGAGGTGCTGACTATGAGAGTTAGGTGCTGAGTTATCATATATTACAGTTATATATAGAGTAATATATAGGGTTGTCATTGTTCATAGACTTATGATTGTTCATGTTGATATTTGCAGGAACAATCATGGTCAGATCAGAATCAACTACGAATCAGAATTTTGCTCGAAGCGTGTTGTCACGAGCGCGTCGACCCGCGCAATTTTGCGCAGCTGGGAGGTCTTTTTTTTTGCATTTCCACGCACGGCTGATGCCGAGAACTTGACCACTCTGGGAAAACAGCACTGGTCACGTTTCACTAGCAGCACTCTGAGCAGTTTGGCTTGGTGAAAAACTTGGTGTGGGGCGAAGCTGGGGCAAATTACACAAGTCGTGACAAGGTGCGGTACCCTCTATGCTTGCCTCGTTTGTCACTTCGTTGGTCACTTTGCTTCCACACATTTTGTACAAATGTTATAGGATCTGATAGGGCCTCTTTCAGTAGATCTTGTAGGCATATAGATCTATCCACAGGACCTATTGGATCTTACAGTATTTTTTCGGCATCCACCAGCGAAAAGACCTGACAGCAGCTCCGTTGGCCTTGGATTCGGTGTGCTCCATGCGGTGTGTGGCAGGCCGAAAGTTGTCGCCTTCTTCGAGCTATGTCTCTCTGGCGCTTTGCTGCCTCCTTGGTCAAAATCCAATGGTACTCCTCGTAAGCATGCCGGAAACAATCTTTGTTGGGAATGTGCACTGGATGTTCACCTATCAAAGGTTTGGTTCTGACCTCTCCATTGTGTTGCCAGGCTGCAAACTCTGTTTTGATTCCGCTCGGTACTTAAAGCCTCATGACACCATTGCAAGTTGCAACCCATATCTGTGCAGCTGAGGCCTGTTTGCGGAGCCAGCAGTTGTTGGACTTAGCTCAGGAGCCAGTGCATCGATGCAGACATGTGAAGCTGAGATCGGCCGAAGAACGAAGTGAGAAAGTAAGCGGACTGTGCCTTGTTGGGAGTGGCAGGTCTGAAATCTTTCTATCCTCTAGGTGTAAGGGTGCTTTAAAAATGCACTTAGCCTAGCCAACGCCTGTCTGGGTGTTCTCTGTATCCGGGTCGGATGAAAATAACCTCACAAAATGGATGTGGATACTTGCGCGTGCAGGGGCTTGCATGAAAGGAGGAACAAGTTGAGAGACCTGCCCCCAGACACACGCCAGTGGGAAACGTTTTCCAGGAATGCAGGGTGTAGCAGGACAATGCGTTTGGGGGCCTTGAGCGAGATTGTGCCAGTTTGGATGAAACATGTGCCGTGAATGTGGGAGGTCTGTGCTGAAGGAGGGTAGGTTGAGAGGACGAAGGGAAATTTTATTCTTTGGTTAAACGGTGAGGAGCGAGCTGTCGATTGATGCAGATGACCGAATTACCCAATCAACCGATCGGCCAATCACAGGACATGCTGTCTTTTTGATGTGTCATGATTTGTCATTTCATAAACCATCAGAAGCTAGTACATTGAGCCACATAGCACCTCCAAAAAGTGAATCCAGACAAGGCTATGCCAAACATCTCACTTCAGGGGTCATTATAGCAGGTTCACTATGATCACTATTGGCCTATCAAATTTGGTTGATTACCGCATTAAACAAATACCAAGAATAGCCAACAATAATGGTTGATCGATTATCAAAGATAATGTGGCAATGATCCTTGGCTCACAACATCTAGCTTCATTCATAGCATTGCGTTCCTGGAATCATGGTAATTATGGCCTACAAGCATGTTGACATGCTGGTTCTTCCTGTTTTCCCACGGCAATTTTTTGATTTCTGGGTTCGAATTGCTTCAGTTGCTTGGCTGCAGCTTCGCCAGGAAGTGTGGCTCCTTTGGCGTGAGCTCGTGGCCGGAGCAGTTTCGTGTCAGCCGCTGCGCCCAGCGAGGAATGGCATCAAACTCGTGTTCTCGGTGAAGTGGGGATGGCTGCGATGGTGAAAATGGATGATGATGCCCAATTTGGTGGTTTCTCAAGCCATAGGGCTACACCAAAGTCATGGTTGGTTTGATGCTATAAATGGTTAATAAACTGGATGATTTGGGGGTGCCCCTATTTTCAGAAACACCCCAATGGTAGCTTAGTCTGAAGTGGTTTTCATATGAGCATCCGACAAAATTATCGTCAATTAGTTTTATCATCGTGCAATCATTGGTTTTAGAGAAGTAGTCAAAACCCCCAAAAGCGAGTAGGTCCGACTGAAAAGCGAGTCCCTGGAAATTCAAGTGTGTCCCAAAGCGAGTCCAAAGCGAGTCCAGTTTCATCAATTCCAGGGCTCGGGCCACCAGGTCCCCTTTTCCTGTCCATGCTTTATACAAGTGAGCTTGTTGATGCGGCCATGACGGCCCAAGCCTTTGCTGAATGCTTTGGTCAAAGGAAAATAGAGTTTGCCGTTTGTTCAATGTCTATTCTTAACTAGTTCACGATGAATGAAAGAAACAAATAAGATCCAAAGCATGAATCATGCTGAAACGCAGAAACCCGCAAAAGCGAGTAGGTCCGACTGAAAAGCAAGTCCGGACCAAATGATGGTTACCCAAACAAATAATTTCGCCCGCCGCTCATATGGTGACCATGGTGCTTCCAAGGGATAGCAACAATGACAGGGATCTCAAATGGTGCCAATCATTTGCCCGAAAGTGATTAGTTGTCCTCTACGAGAATTTGTGATTTTCCTGGATGTGTAGTGAGGGTTCTTCGGGGGTTTGGGTTAGGGGGTTGGAGGTGTGGGGACTGGTCGTACCGTCACGGCGTACGAAGCTTGTTTCACTTTGTGGCCGTGCCTTGCAGAACTTTGTCTGGACATTTCCCTGGACGCATTTGTCAGTCGTGGGCGACTCTGGAGTCTTCCAGGCGCTTTGCAGACACACTGGTAGTCCCACGTAGGGGGCGAAAGATTGAAGAAACCCTGGAAAAGACATGTTGCTCTTCTGCGTGCGACTGGCTGTGTGGCAGTGCACTAAGTGAGGTTTCAGCCGTGCCAAACCTTGACTTTGTGTGGCAGGCGTGCTAGTGGTGGTGGCTTATGGTGGTGGTGGCTGTGATGTTTTCTGGTGGTGTTCAGGTTGTGGGTGATGCTTTGTTGTCTTCGGGTGGTGTTTTGCTGATGTTTTTTGCAGCGGGGTTCTGGTGGTGTTTTCTGGTGACAGTTTGGTGATGGGGTTTTTACATGCTTTACTGGTGGTGTCTTGGTGGCAGTCTTCTCAACGGTGGCGGGCCTCTGCAGGATGTCACTCCAAGTTTACCTTTGCACAAGTACAAGAGTGAAATGCCGAGAGTGTCTCAGGAGAGTGCCGCTCCAAGAGTGCCATGCCAGGGGTGTCTTAGAAGAGTCCCTAATATCAAGAGTGTCCCAAGTTGCCAGGAGAGTCCCATATCAAGTTTGTCTTGCAAGACTTTCTCAGAGGCGTGTCATACACAGGATCCTGTGCAAAGCTCCAAGATTTTCACGCGAATCTCATCGCAAAAGTTGCACACCAGGACCGACTCACGCGAGTGGCACTCCAAGAGTGTCATACGAGCGATGTCTCAACACGGCATGACCCCAAATGTGTCTTACAAGAATGCCATACCACAAGTATCTTAGAAATCTTACCAAGACTGCCTTGAGCTTCATATCAAGAATGAGTGTGTTGCCGTGTCTCACAACAGTGTCTTTGGAGATTGTGTCACAATAACAGTATCTTACCAGAGTATCATACTATCTCAAAACAAAAGTGCCACGCCTACAAGCAGAGGGTATCACAAGAGTTCTTTTTACAACAGTTTGTTTGTCCATAAATGGTGGTAGTGGTACCTGTACAAACCATCCAAGTTCATAGCCATTCATAGCGAAACCACCAGGATTGCTTGATGTCAGCCCACCTGTGACAGCCCCGAAGAGCTGCCAATGCTGCCACCAGTTTTGGGGCTATGGACAAGCCTGTGTCATGCAAAAAAGTCTCATGTCGTTTCCTCCAGTGTGCGGGAGTTTCTCCAAAATGCTCCAACTGTTGCTGCGTTGCTTGCTCAACGAGGATGTGGGCATTTGGGTTGCCGCGCTGGGGGAGAATTCCAGCCGAAGGTACTATGGGCAGCCGATGAAGAGATCCGCTCTTATAAAAGCCCTAGTTGGGGGTTTGAAGCGCTTTTCTTTTCCCCAGTCTGTAGGGGTGGTTGAACCACCAAGCCGAATGTGTGACCCCACAATGGGATTTTGAGCGATCCCTCAGGTCAGCCCTTCTGGCTTCAGCTGCTGCTGGGACTGAAACTCTGGGGACGGCTATAGACGATGTGGGAGACATCGTTGACCAACCGCATGTGGGGATTGCTTAAATGGTTGGTTTATTGATAAGCAATGATTCATATTAATTTGGGAGTACCCTTATTGTCATCCATATTAATATCAACCATTTATTATATAAACCAACCATCAATAAATGATGATTTGGGAGTACCCTCATTTTCGGAAACCATCATGTCATGAAGATTCCCTTGGCTTGTGCCTTCGACGAACCTGGGAAGCGATTTCCCAGTGCACCCGGCGCAGGTTGTGTTACTTCAAAGCCCGCCTACGTCACAGGGCTTAAAAGACAGAGGCGGCGGCAAGGGCACAGAAAGGGCACAAAACCTGGTTTTCTGCAGGGAACTTTGGTTTGAAAAAAGCAGTGTCGCAACTGTCGCCTCGCCAGGGGGAGCATTTTTAAAGGACTATTTGCAGAATGATCTCACCTGGGCCTGGTGCTCAATCTTGAGTTCTTTTTCAGCACAAGTTTGACGGCTGGATTTTCGGATCATTCTGGCTGGTTTTTTCCATGTTTTTCTGGTACCAAATCAATCATTGAAAGCATTAATCATTGCATTTCCTAGCCAATCAATCATGGAAACATATTGAAACCACTTTGGATCGCTGCTGTTGATCATTGGACCAAGCTCCACCAAGTCTGCGACTTCTGGCGCTGGAAGTCTACCAGAGGCGCTGACATCTGGCGCGTAGCAGCGTGGCACGTCTCCCAGCTGTTCGTTCGTTTCGCCGTGGCAGTTGTATCCCTTTCCCTTTGCCGCGGAGTTCTTGGTCTTGTACCAGAATTTAGTGCTCCCCTGTGCTTGCTTAGCCAACACTAGACCGCAGGCCAACAGTTTTGTTGGCCAACAGTTGAGGGGATGCTGGCAGTTTCAGCAGCTTGATTTTCCAACATCGTTGCGACCAATCTTTGTCACTTGTCACACTGTTCGCAGCAATTGTTCTCCTTCTTGGGAACTGTCAAAATCCACTTATGTCAGGTCCATACGAATAAACCACCATCAGTATAGCCGTAAATAGGTTGTGATTTTCCATCAAATATGGGGGTGGATCTATGGATCTTTGTTTATATATTTCTCTATAGATCCGGACCTCAGCGCCGCAAAGAGGTACCTCAGTCCATGCTCCCAAGCTGTCAGATCGAGAGCTATGATGGCAGTGATGATGCATGGCAGCAGTTGGTGAATCAGATTGTTCGTTGGAGATGACAAACTGGTCCAAACTGGCCCAAACTGGTCCAAACTGGTCCAAACTGATCCAAACTGATCCAAACTCTTCATTGTCAGAGACATGAAAGGATTGTTGTGAGATACTCGAAGTGTTGTCGGAATCTGAAAGAAGCTAAGACGATCGCATCAAAGAGGCAGAAACACAGCCCTAGCTTCGAAGGGGCAGCTGAGAGAGGTGACCTGGGAGCAGCAACAGAAAGCAGGAGAACTTGCACAGCCGTGGTATCATGACGACAATGACAACCAAGAAATCATAGGACATAGCAACAGCAGCTTGACACTGCTAGCCCGGCAACAACAGCACACTTGGGAAGAGGAGTAGGAAAGCGCAACAAAACCATGTCCACGGCAACAGGCATCACAACATTTAATTTCTTGGGTGCTTTCACCACGCTTGTTTCCGTGGAAAAGGTTTTTGTTTCGACTGCATGCTACTTGTGCAGCCTCAAGAATGGCCAACGGCCTGTTGCATATGCATATGTATATATAAATACATATATATATATATATGTATATATATATATGATTATATTTATATATATATAGTATAAATAAGTGTCAATATAAATGTGTGTATGTATATACATATGGATATCTCTTTCCACATATACACACATATATTACACATCTTTTGTTTCAGCTACCATTTGGTCCATTTGTGCAGGGTTTGTCACTTTGATTGAGTACTTTGACCCTGATGTTGCTCACTGGGGCTGAGGTTGAGTACTTTCGAGTGGGCTGCAGCTCTCCAGTTTAAAGCTCAGTCGTTGGTTGATGACAAACTGCTACGACACTGCTATGGCAGCCCTGTGGATATCACGTCCACTCGCATGCCGCGGGGGCCAGGAAGACCATGCTGATGGTTCATCGTCCATTTGCTTGGAGGTGGATCAACAGACCCTGTTGAATCATGCTTCCAAACAAAACGCATCTACAGAAAGGTGGCTGTGGGCCAATATTAACCAACCAAAAATAGTGGATAATGACCAACAACAATAAGGGAAACAATGGTTGATGATAGGGGAACCAGGGGTACGAGATTTTGACCCACTGCCAGGTCAACAAACAAAGCAGATATCACCCACTTTTCGCGGCTCAAGTCATGGCTCTTTGCTCTTTTTCAGATCGTCATTGCCTTCCACTGTTTTCCCTTGGGCAGGAACCAAAGTTTGACCGTTGGAGACCAAGTGGGACGTGGGCGTTTCTTAAGCCAGTGACGGTTAGGGACCCCAAAGTTATGGTTGGTTTAGTTTTGGGGGTACCCCTGTTTTGAGAAACCACCATGTGTTGAATGTTGACGGATTTTGTTTCCGGTCAATGCATGAAGCTTTCTTTTGCTGGCAGAGTAAGGCACGGTGCTGTTGTCTGGTCCTCGAGAAGTGGATTGTAAGGACGCATTTCTAGGACATGATAGTTTTGGGTGGGAAGTCTGGATATGTCAGTACTTTTTTCGAGAGACTGTGTAGATGGCAGGAACTTCCATTTACAATACCAAAAGCTGTGTCAGAAGATGCAGTGTGGACTGTCCACCAATCCCCCTGAAACTGCTCGGGTCACAATGTCAACTGCGGTAACCACGTGGTTTGTGGTATCAGATTTTCTTGTTCGTGTCTTTGAGGCCTTCAAGAGGAAGTCTGGAGAAGGCGAGGTTTGTTGCTCGCAGTTGGATCAGAAGGCATTGCCATTCACCAAGCAGTAGAGTCACTGGCTGCAATTTGACCGTCCATTGGGGTACCCCTTTCCGTCACTGGCACCCTTTGTTTTGTCGGAAAGGGAGATGGATCACTCGAAAGTTCATTGTTTATGAAAAACTCACATTTGTTTTGTAGCTTGTACCATTCACGATCCCCGTGAAGTAGGAGTGCTTGCATGAACTGACCGTGGCCCAGATACTGATATTCGAGACCAGGATTGGTTATGTAGCGAATTAATTCTTGAACACGTTTTGATGACGTTTTGATAATATGAATTCTAGAGCCGATGCGGTGTTATTGTTGGAGTGTTCATGCAACAAGTGCTGGAGTGATTGGCAAATTTGCATGAAACCATGTAAAACAAGGAAAACCTCATAGACCTTAGGTTCCAAGTCAAAAGAGCATGAAAAGCCACGAGACTTGCGCAATTTGCTAGTGTACTTTGCTAAACCAAAAGTCTTGACCGCACCTCGACTTTACCAAAAAAGGTGCCGCTAAGTGCCTGTCCGCAGCCTTGCTCCTGTTGCAGCTTCAGGTAGGCTGTATTTTTCGCGGTGACGATCAACTGCTGGCCTCAGCCTCAGCCGCACTAAGTTGGTAAACGTTAAAAGACTTCGCGGTTCGAATTCGCCGTTCGAAAATATTCAAAACGAATGATATAACTTGCTGGTTGCCAGAATTCACCATTAAATACCATGGCAACTTTTCTTTTTCACAAGCGTGGTCCAATTGCCAGTTGACACGTTCAACTCTGGGATTGGTCACAGCGTCAGCGATTGCCAGGCTTTGCGGTGTCGGAGCAGGAGGATGGGCTGTTGCCAAATTATGTGGGTGAACGTCCAGGGTAGGATGTTCAACGAAGAGCACAAGGTTTTCACATCCTGGTACTGGGTGGCCAGCAACATGCGCCGCCGTGGCTGTTGTGGCTGCCCTTTTTGCCACGGCAGGTTTGACTCTGTGCGAATCCGACCTGAAGTGCGAGAGCCACCGGTGACTTAGCTGCGGTAAGCAGTCTCTGTGTTTTTTGCTGGGTCGCATGGAAGGGATCGTGGTTAATTAATCATGCTTGTTAGTGGCGAATCATAGTACTTGAAGGCATTAGTAGTGGTGAGATGTGCTGAGTCATACTGGTACTGGTGGTTTATAAGTGATCATGGCCGATAGGAACATAAGCCAAGCAAGAATGGGAGAAGAAGTCGCGCTGGAGTCACAGTAGTACGAAGAGGTGCGGCGGTAAGGAAGCCATGGAGAACTGCTATGCAATACTTGGTAGTTACACATCCGATCCAAATCTTCGGTACGACTGGAACTCATGCCGTAGCCGCACTTGTTTGATTGGTGGATGAGAGTCTTGGTGTGTGTGACATCCATACTTTTGAGCGTCATCCTCCACCAGTTTGCTCAAAAATGATTTGTTTCTAGCTGATTTGATCATTATGAATTGATCTTATGAATTTCTATGCGTGATGTTATTAGGTGATTAACTGTAATTGATAATTGATATTATTTGTTTCTTGTTGATTTCACAGCATCAAGTGTTGTTTCCGTAGTTTCCAGGCAGAACTGCCACTGCCAGGTTCTTCAATGGAGCTGCCCATCATCTGAGTTGGGCGTCAGAAACAAGTGCCCTACCAGGTGCAGATTTGGAACAGATCAAGAGCCACCAGGTACAAGATCCATACCCCACAGACACCTGGTCCAAGCAGTGAACATACATAGGCTCCGTGCCAATACAGACCATTTTATGACCACCGGCTGCCGGTTGTCAAGTGACCGCCTGGTGCGCCCGCCCGCTACACGGGCCCCAGCGGCTATGCCGCTGCCGCTCCCTTCCTACACCCACCATACGGGGCGTCCATTCCCTCCGTCCCTTGCGGCGCCCCACACAACACCCAAGAAGCTAAGACGCTATCATCATGTGGGGCTGGAGTGGGGCACCACCGCTCCGTGTAGAGTGGTAGAGACACTACGCGTCACGGTGCCCCACTCCCTAGAGCCCTACATGTGTCACTCGCTTGGGACGGTGGAGAGAGGTGGAGCGTGAGCGCAGCGCCTAGCGATGCGGCCCCATGGGCTTCCTTACGCTCCATCCTCCCAGTTTATCATTTTGGGGATGTCACCAGTGAGAATTGACCAGCGAGAAATAAACGAAGCAATTCTACATGTACAGTTGGCGAGTGTAGTGCTGTCATTCAACATTCAATTTGGCCGTTTGCGGCAGGTAGTTGGTATATAGCTGGGAAATATCAGCGAGCAGGTGAAACATGGTGAGCCCTGCAAAATCAAGCGTTTCTCGTGAAAGCAGCCTATGAAATCATGGACGCTGGTTCTGCATTCTAGCTGGGAATTTTGAGAACCATGCTGCAAATACCTGATGACCACTCAGTCTACATATATCATAACCGCGAATCATGTACATTACATATCTGTATATTCACATGTGTATATGAATATGTCCTTATATGCAAGTAGCGAAATACACTACCAAGAACATGGGCTACAGCAGGTTTTCCCGAATGCTCTCTCTCTCTCGCTCTCTACATGCCTTGGGATTGGATAGTGTTTGTGCGTGCTGATGGCCTTGTTTGCCCCTTTGATATCTAGGAGCTTCTCGCCAGTGTAGCCTTCTATTTGCTGAGTTTCTTTCTGAACATCCGTGGATTTTTAGCCATGTTTTTTCCTGCAAAGTGAAGCCGTTTACACAGTGATCGAGATGCTTGCTGCAGTTTTGCTCCACCAAATTTCTCAAGATCTGAAAGGAATTCCGGCAAAAAAGGTAGAAATACGAAACATTAAAACAGAATACATATCAACGTCCTTTTGCTGAACATCTGGGTAGATCCATAAATTAGGGACCCAAGCTTCAGATGACTATTTTGGATGGAAAACCAACAATCCTGTGAATCATTCAGTTCATATTTTCAGTTGATTTGAATAGCAAGCATTGACACTCAACTAGCTTATTAACGATGATCACTACTGACCATTGCATTCAAGCCTTATTCTAATCATTCAGTTG
This sequence comes from Symbiodinium kawagutii, assembly GCA_009767595.1. Lineage (NCBI taxonomy): Eukaryota > Dinophyceae > Suessiales > Symbiodiniaceae > Symbiodinium > Symbiodinium kawagutii. Next base: position 122,740 of record VSDK01009952.1, read on the forward strand.
TCCCCGTCAAACCGACTTGGACCTGGCAGAGGTACAATCTGCAGACGTTTCGAACCTGTGCTGGTGGATTTGGTTCCTGGGGCTGGGAGCTTGGGATTGATTCTCCAGCAGGGTCCAAGCCGTGGCAAGAAGCCATGGAGAAAGCCATGCACAAATCAGACATGTCATTGATTTGTCAATCTGGTCTTCAGATTGACAAGGAAACATGTTCCGAGGCGCGCTTGTTTCCATGTCAGGCTTAGTGTTTCCCAAGGGTTCAGCACTCCGGGTTCGTTGGTTGGCTTCCCCATCGAAAAAATCAGCATGGAATCACGGGATGTAGGGATCCGTGGCTATGGATCTTTTGCTTGAGAAGACCCATAAACCAACCGCAGCCAACTCTGATCAACAAATGCTTCACATATTCCGTTGGCTTAGTCATTCTGACCAGTATCTTTAGTTGCAATGCTTGATCACAGCTGTTGAACATCCCATGATAGTCAGCTCACGTCCAAGTTACCACTGAAGTCGTTGTTCCTGTGAGTACTGCGTTGCCTCCGGTTTCGTGGCCCATGGTGAAGAGTTCTTCTCGCAAGCTTGCCGAGCTGATCGTTGCTGTAGCTGTTGTCGCATCTTGTCGCCTCCCTGCCTTTGTTGGAATGGAAACAAAAGGAGAAGGGCGGAAGTGATGAGAATCTTGCAGATTTAGTAGCTGATAAGGCAACCACCAGCTATATGATCACCATTTTTATCTCTATTTCTCCTCGCAATGTGTCTGCTCGCCAATGCGCTGAACCCAGAGTCAACTCTCCAAACGACGGTATCATTAGCCATATTGCTTGTACCATTGCCAATGTCGGTTCGTGATACATGTGGTACCGCACAGTGTACCACCACCATCAACCTATTTGACCAAGCCTTAGATGTACCACTTCTGCTGGTCTATTCTCAATGTGACTAAAGGATCATTCAGTCTGTCATTGTGGGCACCCCATCGTCACAGCTTGTTCTACCCGGACACCAGGACCATCGCCAGAAGCAAAGCGCAGCAGAAGCGGCATTGCACGGAGCGCTTCTGCAACTGAAGACTCCGCAGGACCTGCCTCGCAGTTGCGAAGCTCTATAAGAGACAAGTAGACAGAACATATGGTAATGCAAAAGGTCTAGATGGATGGTTGCGCAAAAGGTCCTTGTAAGGATTTTGAACAAACAAGACATGTTTATGTATTCTTATGTCGGACATTATTTAGAAATCATCATTATTTCGTGATAGCTTTTTGCAGGTCGACAAATCATGGTGAGTAAAACCACAGAGTTGGTTGCGAAAGTGGGGCAAAAGTTAGCGAAGAATCTGCGAAAGAAGAAGCCTTCCGGACCAGCCATTGGCTTAGCCAGACCTATAATATAAGTTAACCTGGCACCAACCATCAATGAAATTCATGTTTCTCACTTGTTGTTGCAAGTTTATGTTCTAACATCCATTCGGGCAACCGGATTTACATTGGACTGAGGCAAAACACATCCCAAAATGGCCTCGAAAGATTTGCATGAGTTTGCAAAAGATGCGCAAAGGTAATTCGTGATATATACAAATCAGTTCCTGTGGGGATTCTGCAACTGAAACAGGTGATGTGAATATTTTCTTGATTATGGGTGGCAATGCTCTTAGTCCAAGTTAATTTGCTGGTGCCGCGCAAATCTTGCTCTCAAGTATCAACGAAGGTGGCTGAGTTGTAGTGCAAGCCCGAGTCGAAAACCCTTTTAAGATGCTTTTGTTGTTTAGGTCTTTACTACATGTATATACACGCATATAGAATAGGTGATTCGACACACGAAGGTCCATTGTTTTCTGATGATTTTCAGCTTCAAAAGTGTCGATGGAAAGCAGCACCTCCGTTGGTTCCACCAGGACGAGTGGTGATCCTGGGAGCAGGTCTCCACGGTGCAGCACTTGCATATTACTTGACCCGCCGGGGTGTCAAGCCTTTGATCGTCGAAAGGGAGAAGGTCGCAGCAGCCGCCAGTGGAAAAGGAGGACTGAGGGCCAGTGTTCAACGAAAAACCAGGTTGGGGATCAGCTGGGTGATAGAGAAGCTGTTGGGCGACCCGACATGAGCCATTGGAAATAACGATTCTCAATGGGAAACAGCGATTGTTGACTGCCCAGGAGGATTTTTGGCAAGAGATTGGGGAGACAGCATTACCAGAAAGCTCCACACCGTCACTCGGCTGCACCCAAGTCACCAGCTGACATCATGCTTTGACTCAGCCTGGAAGCTTTGATAGCTTTGAATTCAAGGGCTGAAAGAAGCGAGGTTGTCCATTTTGCTTTCTTCGGTAAGCTCGACTACTTCATCAATGTGGGTGTTTCTCAAAATAGGGGTCCCACAAATCATCTACTATTAACCATTTAAAGCAATTAAGCATTCATTTTTGGGGTTCCAAAATTTGAGAAGCCACTATGTTAATCATGTAAATCTTCATCTCGGACACTTCTACCACTGGCTCCTCCTGAGACGGTTCCCATGGCCCCAACTGATGTTATTCAGGGTTCGCAGCACGTCGCGCTGCGCTACGCAGGTGAGTTTCAAACTCCATGAGGAACTTGCCGAAAAACTGGGCATCGAATCCTATCGTAAGCTACCTGTGCTGTCAGTTTCACCTGGCAAGCGAAGCAGCAGCACTGCTGACATGTGCGAATGGCTGGATGGTGATATTGAGGAAATTCGGATGATGGATCCAAATGGAGCCCAGGCAAGGTTGCATCGTTTGTTGAAACATGTTCGCGGGAACCCTGACGTTTGCCCGCGCTTGACTTGGAGCATTTCCCTACGTTAAAATTCCTGCGCAGGGCCGTTGTTTTTGAGTTTCTAAGTTAATAAACCTAAACCATAAACCCTAAAACCCTAAACCCTAAAACCCTAAAACCCTAAACCCTAAACCATAAACCCTAAAACCTTCAACCGTAAACCCTAAAGTCCTAAACCACAAATCACTGCGTATTGCCAGTGGTTTTGCAACTTCTCTAAGCCATCTTGACTTCGCACAACATCCTCCATTGCAGTGCCGCTTTATGGGTGTGGGCGAACGTCCGGGTTGAGGCGAACATGTTGAAACATGCAGGTTCTTCGATGGCCAGCTATTAGCCATCATTGACCATTGACCATCACTAGCCATAAACTCATCTATCAGAATCATCATGGCTCATTAATGGCTATTGGACAACAGAAAAAAATCCTGGCAGTTGGCTGGTTAAACTGGATGACATGAATGGCCATTGGCCAGTGATGATTAATGGTTAATCATATTCATCATTATTATGGCTTATTAATGGCTATTAACCATCAATTCATCACTAACCATTAACCATTACTATCCATCCAACTAACATTCACTTACCATCAACTATTATCATGGCTTATTAGTGGCTATTGGATGACAAAATCCCCATCTTCCAGGTGGCTCCATTGGAGCTGTGTACCAAACTGATCGATGCTGCGGTTGCAGAGGGTGCAGAGCTTCTCATTGGAGCTGCGGAAGGTGTAGAAACAGAACCGGATGGTGAAATCGAGCGGGTGACAGGTGTCGAATTTGCGCGCCGTTTTCACAGCCGTTGACTGCTTCTGATTTACTGATTTACTTAGTCGTTCTTAACGGAGTTGTTTTCTGAAAATCAACTTGCTCATTTGCGCATTTTCTTCCTTCACAACTTTATGTGTTTTAAGATTTACTGGTCTTTGATGTCATTCTGTCCAGTATCCCAAGCAGAATCGGCTGTATTGCACTCACCTTTGTTGGATTCTTACCACTATCTATCAATGCTGCCTGGATGTTTGCAATGAACTTGTGCATTGAACTTGTGCATTGAACTTGTGCATGAGAGGGAATCCCACCCTTCAGTGTGATCTTCCACTACTCTCTTCTTTCCTTTGCTTTCCTTATCCTCATCTTTCTCATCACTTTTGTCCACCCTCACCTTGTCCTTTCTGTTGCTTTATGCTCATCTTTGTCATCATTGTTTATATCATCCTTCTTCTCCATTTTCACCGACTGCGGATGAACACCTCAGTGTTGGCAGCTCCACTGTCTTTGCCCTTCCTCGTCATCTTGGCTGACCCGGCAGCTTGAGCCTCACGGCTCGCAATGCCTTGAACAACTGGAGATGCTATGAACCCATGTTCAGTTGGCAAGGGTGCCCCAAAACGTATGACATTGGTGCGGCAAAGAATTCAGCTCCGAATAGGATACCTGAAAAAGGGACATTAGGCCGACCCATCCGACACTTGTCCAACTGGGGTGTGACTTGACTCTGAGCCCCAGCTGAACAGCTCAACGCTTAACTTTGTGAATTTGTTTGCATTTCAGTCTTAGAATGGTCGGAAGTGTTTTTGACTTGGTCAGTACACAATTTTCATGCAGAGACACTCAAGATTCCTCAATTTGTCCCAATTCTTGAGCTTTAGGGTTTTCATGATGGAACACACGTGACTTTGGCACAGAGCATGCACACCATATTCAAGCTGTATTTGCATATCTGCATCAGACATGTAATATATGTATATATATATATTTATTTATGGATATATAGATGCACATCAATAGATAGATAAACCAATAAATACATTATCACATACATAGACAAATGAATGCAATCAGTAAGAATAGATAGATGAATATAAATAGACAAATAAGCAATCAATTATGTATGCACATGTTTATGTCTATTCAGACATGTTTGTGTAGGTATATGTATGTACTCATTTACGCATGGACATAGCAACGCAAACTGTCTCAACAGGGCATCTGCGACGCAGGCGTCATCGTTGATGGCAAAGTCGTGGCCGCGGAGAAGGTTTGTGTATGTCTTGGTCCATGGGCTGCACTTGCCCAGGATTGGTTCAACATGCCTGTGCCGATGACCGGGGTGAAGAGCAGCAGCATTGTTTACAAGAGCATTGAACCAGTGAAACCCTTCGCAATCTTTTGCGGAGAGGACTCCAGATATGGAACGCATTTGGAAATCTATCCTCGCAACTCGGGCGAAGTTTACATTTGTGGCATTGGTGGTTCTGAGTACGTGGATGGTTCCCAGCTCCGCCGCGGGGAGTTTCCACCATCAGATGTGAAGCCCGATCCTGCTCGTGTGAAAGCTGCAACTGCGTGCTTTTCGGAGATGAGTCACAAACTCGGAGGTGAGCCAGATGTGGTGCAAGCTTGCATGCGGCCTTGCCCTCCGGATGCTTTGCCCATCATGGGCAAGGTGCCTCATGTCCGAGGGGCTTACATTTCTGCAGGGCACAACTGTTGGGGAATTCTCTGGGCACCAGTCAGTGGTTTGGCCATGTCGGAGCTGATCCTGGACGGCGCTTCCAGTTGTGTTGACCTGAGGCATTTCTCACCTGGCCGTTTCGCCCGTTCGGGTTCCGCTGCGGCTTTGCGGGGACGGAAGATGGGATCTGTACCGGTGGGTGAGCAGTGGTGAGTGGTTAAAACGTGGAGGTGGGGATCAACTTGGGAAAAGACATCGTGTTGCACAGGGATCAGTTGCTGCTGTTGCTGGCGATGTTGTTGTGCTTGTTGCCGTGGTGCGGTGGTCGTTTTCGTTGCTGTGTGCTGCCACTGCTGCGAGGTCAGAATATCGGACCACACTTGAAGTGCGTAGCGGCCAGCTGCTTACAGCGAGAGGACTTCAGTGTTTCCACAGCGGATCTCCAGCCCCCAAACATATGTCAAACATATTTTTCTTTGAGGAAGGCAGGCACTAGGAAGGCGGCATTTTTTTTGGATACATGGATGGCAAAACCATGACAGGCCGACATGACATGTACATGAATTAAAAGTGGCATATTTTGGGTGGTTGTTTGGTTGCTGGGTTTGAATTTTTACTATTTTCTCAAATGTATTATCCAGTGACTGGTTGGTTGACTTGCACCTATTTTTCATGACGGGGGGGGCCGGTGAGGAACCACCAAGCAGTTGTTGCGTGCACATTGTTTTAGACAGATCCAATTGTAGGACCTATCATCCTACTGTGCCGCCTGTTCATCAGGTGCAGGTGGCAGAAACTCTCCAGCTCAGGCTGGATCAGCGCCACACACAGTTTTGGATTGCGAACAGCAATAGGATCCATGTGACCATTTACTGCAGACCTATATATGTAAGTATTTTATATACATATTGCTGATTTTTTGCATGTATATATATACATATCTACATGTATATTTGCATAAATATAAATATAAATATAAATATAAATATAAATATAAATAAATAAATATATATATATATATTATACATACTTGTCATATAACATTTATGATATTTATATATACACATATATGTACTTATATATGTATATATGTATCTATTACTATCTATCCATCTATTACTAGTAATTCGTGGGACTGCAAGCACACATAGGTGACACTGAAGATGGAAGGATGTATAAATAGGCTTGTCCCACCCCTTGCAACTACACTTCACCTTCCAACTACCTTTCAACTACTCCCGCTGCGTCATGCTCTTGGGCCCACTTGCTATTCTCTCGACTTGCTCGTGGGGCATGTTAACGTTCGTGTGTACTTGCATCATGAAGTGCATGCTACGTCACCTACGGCTTGGGGTGGGGGGCATGTTAACGTTCGTGTGTGCTTGCATCATGAAGTGCATGCTACGTCACCTACGGCTTGGGGTGGGGTGGGGGGGGTGGCAGGGAATAATTGGGTCTATATGATTATGGTTGTTTCTGAACCATTGATTCCCAGGATGTCCAGCAACATGTCTTAATGGCTCTTGTTGAACGTTTTCCTGTCCCCTTCTTGTGTTTGCCTGCTGCTACTGGGGTGAAAAGGTTGCCCTGTGGGAGGTGATGGCAAGAATTCCTTGAAGCAACCTTTTCTCCTGTTTTGAAGTTGTTTGACAGCTCCTTGTTTATGTGTTTTAGGGTAAGAAGGTATGCTTTTTAGGCACCTTGGGCCAAGCACCATATGTGCATTGAAATGTTCACGCTGTCTGTCAATCAAATTTTGGGCCTTCACATTTCACATTGTGAACTGCGCATTGGTATGTGTCAAACATTCTGCGTCAACGATGCCTTCATATGTCGTTGGCTGCATCTTCCTTTTAATGCCTGAGTGGGAGGGTTGCTTTGAGGCGGCGAAAAATTTTTGAGCAGTGAGCATTTATATACTTTAACATCTTCGCTCAATCGCACATACCATGTTTTGTTGCAGCTCGCGGCAGCTGCTTTGGAAGGGCTGGCTCTCCGAGCGGCGGGGCAAGACTCTTTTAGTGGCTCTTGAATGTCTGCCTGTCTTCTTCTTGTCTTTGCCTGCTGTTACTGGGGTGAAAGGGTTGCCCAGTGGGAGGGGATTACGCGCGTGTTTCTTGAGGTAGCCTTCCTTCTTTTCTTGAATTTGCTTTATGATTCTTTGTTTGCGTTGTTGGGGCAAATGGTATTGTTTTCGGGCTTGCGGGGACAAACATTCTCTCTCTCCATTGAAATGTTCCCTTGTACGTTTGGCGCATGTCGTTTACATTTTTTGGTGCCCAAGCAAGGCTTGCTTTTCATGATAATGCGAAAAACAGTCGTTTTTTTTTCTGCTTTTGCAAGTCAAAACGTGCATCTATCTGCGGCTGCTGCGGTGGAAGGGGTGTCTCTGGGGCAGAAATTTGGGCCTTGCTTTGTCTGCTGCGTTGAAATGTGTTTTTTAGATTTGGGTGGCCCAAGCATCTTTGCTCAAGAGGAGCCCCTACCCTTTGATATGGGTTCGTCCGCTTTGGGTGTTTTGTTTCAGTCTGGTGTTGCTGCGGTTGAGGGTATTGCTTTTCAATGGCCGTGGGCCAAGTTCTCTTGACTATGCTCTTGTGATGAAATTTGTTCTTCGAGCTTTGGCGAATGTCCACGAAAGAGACTTAATAGACTGAATGAGATTCTTCTTTGTATCTGTTTTTTGTTGCTGGGCTGGGAAATCCAAAATCCTCGGACAAATGCGTTCTTTTGTTGTGGCAGGGAGGATTGGGGCCTGTGTCCCGCGCGCGCGAATTTTCTTGCGGTTTTGCTCATAGAATGTTTTGATACGTAAACTAAACACCGTAAAAGGGATATCCTAATACGTCTGCCTTTGCTGGACAAAATTCTTTTTATAACGGCCCTTCCTTCGTCCTTGCTGTTCTTGTACCTTTTGTTTCTACCGCTTTGAAAGGGAAAACATTTGAGATAACTTTCCCTGCTTTGCATCTCTGTCATGTTTATGGTGTTCCATGCTGTGTATTCTCTTCAAGTTGCTCGGGTCAAATGACTGGTTTTTGAGATGATAGCAATGATAAAACAGGTTTCTATCAAATCTATTGTCAACAATTTTTCCTTGTATATGCTACTTTCTTGCATCTATTTGCTGCTGCGAGGAGGGGTAAGGTTCTCTTGATCGTGGTGTGTTTTTTTTACTTGCTGTTCGTGTGCCCGCCACTCGTAAAGTGGCAAGGTTGTACTTTTGAAAGTTAATGGGGCAAGATTGCTCCGAAAAAATATCTCCTTTGGATATCTTTCATTGTATCACGGGGCGGGTTTTTCCCAAATCATTGCTGAACTACTTGTTCCTTTTAATATCGAAATCTGTCATTTTCTACCCCAGCAACTGGAAGAAGACACACAACATGACATGATGTGACATGCCAAGACATGCAATGGAACAGAGCGTAGTTGACACAAACTATTTGATTCCAACTTATTCCATGATTGGATAGAAAATGAAAGGTATCCGAAGGAGGGAAGGCTACCCCAAAGAAATCTGGTTTCATACTTCCGCGCCGACACCAACGAAGAAAAGAGCCGAAAAAACAAGAGAAAAACACAATAATTAAGCAAACCGCGCCTCTCCTTCTAAGAGCCAACCACTTCACATCAGAAACATCAAGTAGAAAAATCATGATGTATAGGGACAACATGTTTGGCAGCGAATGTTTCGATTTAAAAAGGATGTGAAACATGACGAGAGCCATTTCAGTGCAGCAAAAGCACATCGAAACAAGACACGACATGAAGAAAAAACATGTTTCAGCGTGTTTTCACCAAAGAGCAGCCCCATCCACCCCAGCAGCTAGAAGAACGGGACTGTCTTTAGGGAAGACACGCTTAAGGATCTCATGCCCTCGTAGACTCTTAAATGTGAGTTGTTTTCAATCATTTGTTTATTCGTATGAATGTGCCGTTGGTTTGGGGGAAGGGCCGGCCTGTTAGGAGGCCTGAAGCTACAATTTTTTGCGGTAATTTCCTTTCATGGGTCTCTTGGAAATAGCATTACAGTCGCCTTCCTAACTCTTCGAGGTGGCCCTCCCTCCTTTGGACCCCTCCCACGTTTTAACTCTTGTCGATAGGTCGATTGGTTCACGAACCCTGTCATGTCACATCAAGTGTCGCCAGGTGTCTTCGTCTACTTGCTGGGGTGAACGATTTTTTTCTTTGGGAAAACGCACCCAAAGGATCTCATGCCTCTCAAATGCAAGCTGCCTTTCACTAGTCCGTCTCTTGTGCGCATTTGTTGCTAGTTCGATGGAAGAGTTTGTGGCTGCTGCTGGGTTGGAAAAAACGAGATTAGTTTCCTTATCCTTCCTGTAACAATTTCTTGCGCTATACAATATTTTGTTGCTGCGTTGAAAAGCGTTGCTTTCCATCAAGGTAGGGCTCAATATTTGCTGTTTCTTGCCTTCTTGATTGTGCTTCCTTGCTTTCAAAATGGCAAAAAAGAATTAATCAGGAAATCCCGAAGTAAATCGGGGCTTACTTCAGATCAATGCCAAGGATGCAATTTAACAGAATCAAATCAGGAGTTCATTTGTCCTAATTCCTGATTTTACTTTCTTCGATAGGGTGGGTCAGGCCAAAAAAGTACGGTTGGGATCAGCCAACACTTTCATTCAATGCTTTGTCTTCCGTCCATTGGGCTGCTGGCACAAATGAAAAAACCTTCCCAGTTCTTTGAAATGGCCTTGCCTCGATTGGATCTTGTCACACTTACAGCATTTCATGTTTTGCATCTTCATCTACATACTGTTGCTTGGGCGAAAGTATGTGTTTTAAAAAAGGTAAAGGAGTTATATAGTGTCAAGGACAATCTACATCTTTACGCATTTTACGTTTTTTTGCAACTGTTTGTCACTGCTGAGGTCGAAAGGCTGGCAGCTCTTCAAAGGATAGCGGCATGGTTTTCTGAATGACGGCGTTTGTTTTGCATTGCTGTTCTTCTTTGTTGCTCCTGGAATGGAAAGGTAAGGCCAGGATTGCTTGCGGTGTAAGAGCTGGCTCCCCCAGGCAAGTGGGGGCAAGGTTCTCCCATCTTTCTTTGTTCCCTGCACCTTCTGTCTATTGTTTTTGGCCGGATTTTTTTCTGGGAATGTAAGGGTTGGTTTGTTGGGAACGGGCAGCTTTTCAAACGAATAGGGACAAACCTTTCTTAGCTATTGCATCTTTATCCGTTTCCTGGCGATGGTGTTTCTTTTGCCATTTTTTTCTTTCTTTCTTTCTTTCTTTTTTTTTTTCTCTCTCTCTCTCTCTCCCTCTCTCTGCTGCTGCTGGGGTGGAAGGATGAATCCATCTTTTTTGGCAAACCTTCCCTTCTTTGGATACCTCTCACTGTATCATGGTGCAGGCTTGACTAAGTACCTAAATACCTCCGGTCAATTACGTTATTTTCTTTCACATCTCATATCACGTCATATCATGTAGTGTCTTGTGTCTTGCAAGAGCGTCGCAAATCTTTCCGAAAAGTGTTTCTGTTTAACGCACCCTAGCACACTATGATCATGATTTTTGGAGATCCATGCAAACCTCCACTGAATAAATGATTTTCTTAGGAGCAGGGTTGGCAGACCCAGCAAAAGAGAGATGGCCAAGTTCTCTCCAACCCCCCACCTCCTAATGTCAGAATATAATATATATATATATATGTCAAAACATGTCAGCATAGCATGCCAGAATTTGCGATGTTTAGAATATGTCAGAATAGAATGCCAGATTTCACAAGTGACCTGGGCAAAGGCTTTTGGGTCCTCAAAAAACTATTCCAGGTCACTTGCAAAAATAGCTATGTAGCTGCCAGATTTCACCAGGCCCCAGGGGGTTCTTTTGCTGGCCATGTTTCATTTTGGGAACTTTCTTGTGTAGCCTAGCAAAATCCCAATCATTCTTCACGGTCGATGCAATTCTCCGCTTGACATGAGCTTGGTGGACTATGCAAAGGTTAGGCAGCTAGAAAAAATTATGCTCAAGATGCTTAATATTCATAAAAATTGTACTACTGACAAGGTGAGTTCGTACTTTAACTGATCCTACACAAATTGCTACGGTATCTAAGGATGTGAAACATATTAAAAACAAATCATTGATGCCTAACCCCGTTGCTGTCTTCTTTTGTATTGAAACATTTGGGGATAAATTGAAGCGCCTGACCCTTAACAAATCAATTCATACACCCAGCCCTTGGAACACCCAAAGGTTTAAGATGATTCATCGTGCATTTCCAGGTGCGTAGCCCTTGTTTTGGATCGTTTACATGGAAAATGAAGAAAATAGTTTTCTGAGATGCTTGCGCTTTGTTGGGGGCATGAGCCCCTGTGATTCAAATTTTAGCAGGCAAGGGGTATATTGGTTTATGCACGTAACAGCGCAGTCACCTATGAGCACAACACTGGAACAATCTACGGACTTGAAACCGAGCAAATCTAAGTACATGACTCCATGACATTGAAAAACCTCCAGTCATAACGGGCGCTAATTTCCAGAAATGATGCATTATTGAACTTATTAAATTTGATGGTTTACCTAACTAATTATTCAATATATTCGATAAATGAAATATTTTCCAAGTTAAAGATATTCAATTCATCTAAGTCATTAAATTGTTGCAGGACTCCAATTTCCAGAACTAATTTAATATTAAACTTAATTAATTCATTTGATTCATTTAATTCATTTTATTAATTGAATAGTTCATAAAGTAAATATTTTCCAATCTAAAAATATTTGATTTATTTCATTTACTTGATTCATCAAAGTATTGCAGGGCTCCAATTTCCAGAACTAGTTTCATTTTCTTTTTTTAAAATCTATTTATTCATCCCTATTGGAATTACCGGGGAGATGTTGGACCCCCCCTTGTTGTAGACCTGAACCAGGTGGTCACAACCCAAAATTCCTACAGAATGATGTGTCCAGGGCAAATCCAAAAGTACTACAAGTAGAGGGTGTCCAAAGTATGATCGACATAATTTTACACTACAAGTTGATGATTGCAAAAATGAGCATCAGCAATGGATCTGCAACATAAAAACGAAACAGCAAGTTGTAGTACTCATGTTGGCTGACATATCTTATGTACATGTTTTTGAGCTAGGCTTGTCCACTGCATGTTGTAGTCCTAATGTGTCCTCAAGCCTCCGTTTCCAAGCAGCTGCCACTAACTATCCCTAATCGACACTAATTGACACTAAATTGCCACTAAATATCACTTATCGACACTAAATGACACTACATTGCACAAAGTGAGACTTATTGCCACTAAATATCACTTATCGACACTAACCGACACTAGTTGACATTAAATTGCATCAATTGAAACTAAACAACGTTAATCAGCACAAATTACAAATGACATTGGTAGACCCTAATTGACACGAATATTATGTACCATGCTTGAGTGACAAGCGTTGGACTTTCATATGATCGCTGGATCCCAGCTCGAATTTCAGGGGAGGGGTTGAGACCCTCTTCTTGTGGTTACAATCTGGGGGCTAGCTTGACTCACTACAAGAATAGCTTTACAATGAATCAAGACTTTCAAGACTCCAAGACTTTCAAAAGTTCAAGGCTTCTAGGATCTACATAGATCAAGACTTTCAAGACTCCAAGACTACCAAGACTGTTGACGACCGAACAGTTTCCATGAAAGTGCATTTTGTAGTGCAGTGAAGTGGCCTCATCATTTTGTAGCGCGCAATCATTGGATGGGCAGACCTTCCTTAAATTCAAATGGCTATACCTAGAGATTTGGTCAACTTGAGTACGTAAGACACTAAATGGGACGAATTCACACTGATTGAGACTAAATTGGCTAATTGCAGTAATTGCCACTAAATTCATGTTAGTAGCAAACACTAATTGATACTATATGACATTAATTGACACTGAATTGCACTAATTGCCACTGAAAATCCCTAATTGACACTAATTGACTCTAAATTGCACTCGTTGCCACTAAATATCACTGATCGACGCTAATTGCCAGTAAATGACACTAGTTGACACTAACTTGCACTACTTGCCGTTAAATATTCACTAATGGACATGAACGGACACTAAATGACTCTCATTGACAGGGATATTGTACACCATGTTGAAGTGACGGGCGTTGAAACTTTATGCCACAACTGTTTAGACTCCCGAGACTGTTGACCACCGAACAGATTCCATTAAAGTGCCTTTTGTAGTGAAGTGAGGCGGCCTCATCATTCTATAGGGCTGCATGATTTGGATGGGCAGACTACACAAGGTGTTCTGAGTACTTTAAGGGAATAGATTCACAGACCGCCAAGCACATCACTACCAAGAGGGATCTTTACATAACATGACGCCGTACCGCCGTACTGCTCTCCAGAAGTCCAATTTGCAGGATTGCCCACGGTTATGCCCTTCACTCCTGTAGTAGCCTCTCAAATACATAACAAGCTATTCTTGTAGTGAGTCAAGCTAGCCCCCAGATTGTAACTACAAGAAGAGGGTCTCAACCCCTCCCCTGAAATTCGAGCTGGGATCCAGCGATCATATGAAAGTCCAACGCTTGTCACTCAAGCATGGTACATAATATTCGTGTCATCTAGTGTCGATAAGTGATATGTAGTGGCAATTCTTCTCACGTAGTGCAATTTAGTGTCAACTAGTGTCGATCTGTGATATTTAGCAAGTCAAATATCTAGGTATAGCCATTTGAATTTAAGGAAGGTCTGCCAATCCAATTCTATTCAATCCATTAAGTCAATTTAATAATTGAATAAATCAAATATTTTCCAATGTAAGAATTCCCAATCTATTCAATTCATTAAGTTATTGCAGGCCTCCAATTTCCAGAACTGCGGCAAACCATACAATCATATGTCAAAGAAATCGCTACTCAAGAGAAAGCCGAACCTTAAAATTTCAATTTTCAAACTGGTTTGAAGATTAAAAACCCGTGTCAAAAGTTCAATCCGTTTCCTTTTGGAAATTTGGAACGCTTCACTAGTTTAAAAATAATGGCATGTTAAACATGTTCATTATACAAACGCTTAAACTGTCCAAATCTTTCCCCAACCCCAAATTTGGGAAATAGTTTGATATTAAATCTGTGATGTTTTGCAAGCATTTGATTTTTTAAAACCGTCCCAGGCCCCAGATTTAGGAAATACAGTAGATAAGAACTATTTTCAAACTTGTTTGAACTCTCTGGGCCTTTTTGAAAATTTGAAAAGTTCAATATTTCTCATTGGAAAAATGGAATTGTCATGTCTTTTTTACGTTTCAAATTCTCCCAAATCCATCCAGGGCCCCAAAATTGGGCCCCAAAGGTTTAAAAACTTTAAAATTTACTTAATTTTTTGAACTCCCCAAATCCGGCCCGGCCCACAAATTTGGGAAATAGTTTAATATTAAACTTTTGAATATTAAACCTATTAAACTCTTAAAACCCTTTTAAAAATTTGATAAGTTTAATACGTTTCCTTTTTAGAATATTAGACTTTCTAAACTTTTGAAACCTCTGGGGCCGAGGCCCGGGACGGATTTGGGGAGTTAAAAAGGTTTAATCAGTTTAATTTTTGTCCTTTTTAAAATCTTAAACTTTTTTAATCTTTGAACCCTCCCCAAATCCGGCGCGGGCCACAAATTTGGGAAATAGTTTAATATTAAACTTTTGAAACATATTAAACTTATTAAACTCTTTAAACCCTTTTAACAATTTAAAAAGTTTAATATTTTTCCTTTTTAAAATATTAAATTTTTGCAACTTTTTAAACCTCTGGGGCCGAGGCCCGGGACGGATTTGGGGAGTTTAAAAAGTTTAAAAAGTTTAATTTTTGTCCTTTTTAAAAAATAAAACTTTTTAAACTTTTAAACCCCCCAAATCTGACCCGGGCCCCGAATTTGGGAAATAGTTTAATATTAAACTTTTTAAATTTTTTAAATTTTTTAAACTTTTAAAACCCTTTTA
The DNA here is from genome assembly GCA_009767595.1 of Symbiodinium kawagutii. Taxonomy (NCBI): domain Eukaryota; class Dinophyceae; order Suessiales; family Symbiodiniaceae; genus Symbiodinium; species Symbiodinium kawagutii. The sequence continues at coordinate 137,955 of VSDK01009952.1, forward strand.
AAAGTTTAAAAAGTTTAATTTTTGTCCTTTTTAAAAAATAAAACTTTTTAAACTTTTTAAACCCCCCAAATCTGACCCGGGCCCCGAATTTGGGAAATAGTTTAATATTAAACTTTTTAAACTTTTAAAACTTTTAAAACCCTTTTTAAAAGTTTAAAAAGTTTAATTTTTGTCCTTTTTAAAAAATAAAACTTTTTAAACTTTTTAAACCCCCCAAATCTGACCCGGGCCCCGAATTTGGGAAATAGTTTAATATTAAACTTTTTAAACTTTTAAAACTTTTAAAACCCTTTTTAAAAGTTTAAAAAGTTTAATTTTTGTCCTTTTTAAAAAATAAAACTTTTTAAATTTTTTAAACCCCCTAAATCTGACCCGGGCCCCGAATTTGGGACCCTTTTTGTAAATTCAGAAAATTAGGAAAGGCGCCCAAGGACCAGATTTGGGGAGTTTAAACAGTTTAATATTTTCTCTTTTTGAAAAAATTACAGTTTTTAAATTTTTTAAACCCCCCAAATTTGACCCAGACCCCAAATTAAATTAAAAAAAGGGTCCCAAATTCCGGGCCCGGGTCAGATTTGGGGGGTTTAAAAAGTTTAAAAAGTTTTATTTTTTAAAAAGGACAAAAATTAAACTTTTTAAACTTTTAAAAGGGTTTTAAAAGTTCAAAAAGTTTAAAAAGTTTAAACAGTTTAATATTAAACTATTTCCCAAATTCGGGGCCCGGGTCAGATTTGGGGGGTTTAAAAAGTTTAAAAAGTTTTATTTTTTAAAAAGGACAAAAATTAAACTTTTTAAACTTTTAAAAGGGTTTTAAAAGTTCAAAAAGTTTAAAAAGTTTAAACAGTTTAATATTAAACTATTTCCCAAATTCGGGGCCCGGGTCAGATTTGGGGGGTTTAAAAAGTTTAAAAAGTTTTATTTTTTAAAAAGGACAAAAATTAAACTTTTTAAACTTTTAAAAGGGTTTTAAAAGTTCAAAAAGTTTAAAAAGTTTAAACAGTTTAATATTAAACTATTTCCCAAATTCGGGGCCCGGGTCAGATTTGGGGGGTTTAAAAAGTTTAAAAAGTTTTATTTTTTAAAAAGGACAAAAATTAAACTTTTTAAACTTTTAAAAGGGTTTTAAAAGTTCAAAAAGTTTAAAAAGTTTAAACAGTTTAATATTAAACTATTTCCCAAATTCGGGGCCCGGGTCAGATTTGGGGGGTTTAAAAAGTTTAAAAAGTTTTATTTTTTAAAAAGGACAAAAATTAAACTTTTTAAACTTTTAAAAGGGTTTTAAAAGTTTAAAAAGTTTAAAAGAAATCAATATTAAACTATTTCCCAATTTCCGGGCACAGGTCAGATTTGGGGAGTTTTAAAAGTTTAATGTTTAAAAAGAAAATAATTTAAGATTCAAATCTTTTTGAAACTAGTGTGCAGAGATTGAAATTCAAAAGGAGTGAAGATAGGACCAAAATCGCATAATCACATAGACCCTATTATTCCCTCGTACGGGTGGGGGGGTGGGGGGCATGTTAACGTTCGTGTGTACTTGCATCATGAAGTGGATGACAGAAACACAGTGTGAACCATGGTTGTCGCAATGGTGGACCATACTTTACAAAGAAGGCAACCCACAAACATCTCAAAGGACAACCCGTTGGTACGAGCAAAAAGACTACTGTGGCCGGACGCAAAGTCTCGACGGTTGGTGGAAATCGCCAAAATTAAACTTGCGAGGTGTCAAAGCCTCATGTGAAGTTGCAGTGGATGCACGCGTGGCTCAAAGCCAATGGCGTCACTGGATAGGAAACAAGGACCCCTGGAAACAGCAGGGCGAAGTCCTCAAACTTGTGCGAGACCTCCAGCTGCTCTGACAGAAACACAGGTGGCCACTGCTGGAGCAAGATGAGAATAAGAATGATTAGGATGATGACGATGATGACCATGATGACGATGATGATGATGATGATGATGATGATGATGATGACTAGGATGATCATGAGGATGATGACGTGGAATAAATCCGCGACAAAATTTCGTCATGGAATGGATAGTTCTCGCCATAGTAATTCAGGTTTCCGCAGTTGCAAGGGGTCGGACGAGGCAAATAAATACATACGTGCATATGCATGCGCAACGTGTATACTGTCCATCTATTCTGAAGCATACAAGAGAAAGTAGAGAAGAGAAGAGAAGAGAAGAGACGTATATCGTAAGTAGGCGCACGCTAGACAACAGAGGATAAGAGAAGAGGAGAGGGGCAGAAAAGTGAAACTCATTGTAGAAGCCACCGAACGAGAGAAGAAAAGGAGAAAGAGGAAAACCGTGAGACAAGAGGAAGAAGAGAGTACAGGTGAAGCTTCCTACACATGAGGTTGTCCCAGCTTGTACTGCATATGAGCACATCGTTGCACACTTGCACATTTTCATAGTGTGCAATGAAATGGGTACATTCATGAAAGGGGACATCCCTCGAAATAAATCCTGCTTGGTTCCTTGTTCATGTTCATATCATGAACCTAACTAGTGATACTTGGAGGTTAGCATCCCCAGGGATCCGAACTGGTAACATCCGCCATGCTAACTCGGGGCTGGTTCAGCTACTGTATAGGCTTCAGCTGCCTCACCCCAGCCGCACATGCCGTTGAAGCCATCAGTCACAGGCCTGGGGGGTGGGTTCTTGATTGGGGTGCCGAGCTGAGAACTTATGCAACACTCCCCAAAGGCTGAAGGAATATGATACATGCACGTATTACGTACACACGATTACGTGTATGCATATTTCATGTAACATGTATATGTATCTTGATGTATATACATGAGTTTAACATGAGCATATGCTTGTCATGCTTGTCAAAAGGATTATATGTAGATGTATGTGTGCATATGTAGATTTGACGACGCATCAATACCAACGAAAGGATACACGAGAGCGGAGCTAAAAATCCAGTCGTTGGTTGGGGTTACTCTCATCATGCATATACTGAGATTTCGTCAGGGTTTGCACCACAGATACACAGTGATTTGAATGGCTGCATGCGGGTGCTTGGCGTTTCCCCATGAAAGTGTGAAACAATTCTGCAACCATTAGGGCGACGGAAAAAGACACCTGGTCGACTTGTTCCTTTGAGATCAAGCTATTCGGTAACAGGTAGGGTTTTAACCAACGTAATAAATCTGATAGTTCAGCCACGGTTATCATCAGTAGTTTGTTTTTGATCAATTCTGATTGATCACCAGTAGTTTATTGACTCTACGAGCCTAACTGTTACTCCTACCAGTTGATTCTTAACCTAACAATTGATTCCGAACCTAACTATTGATTCTGATTGATCACCAATAGTTTATCCTAACTGTCACTCCTACCACTTAGGTTCACCCAACAACCACGTTCACTTGCAGCAGAGGTAGTGGCTGTGGATGGGCATTGACTTGGATGAGCCTCGGCTAACCCAGCAGTTCCAGCAGTGGATTCGGGCGATGCCGTTGTGAGATCGGATCTTTGGAGTGACTTGCAGTCTTTTCCAAACAGGGTCCAACAATTCTTAGCATTTTAAAGACTGCTTATTAACCATTAACGATGATTTCTTGTTATTAAGCATGATGACCCATGATTCACCATGATTAACCATTGTTGTTATGATTATGATTATTGTATCTCTTGACACTTTGTCTCAGTTTGTCTGGCTCACATTCATTGGGCTGCCAGCTGGTGGCCTACAGGTCAGCCCTCTATGGAATCCACGGCTTTGGCGTTGAGGCACTGGAAAACCTGTGGCTATGGATCAAGCAGTGCACCATGAATTTTCCCGCCGGATAACGATGATAGTTCCTATAAGCATTGTTAATTAACAACCATAATGGGATGACTACTGTTAACCATTATGCTTCCTGGTTGTTGATTATGGGGATTCACCAACATTAGTTGGGATAGAATGGGAATACTTCCTGGTTAATGACGGTACACCAGGGCTACAGGGTGACTCCCAGGGCCATCGGTGACCACCGGAGTCAACCCACTGCTGGCTGTAGATCAGCATCCACGGCGAATGAGTTCATTTTTGGTGTTCCCTTGACCCACAGCCATATGGGTGTTTCTCAAAACAGGGAATCCCCAAAATGGATGGTTCATTACTATAAACGGTTGATCATTAGATGATTTGGCGGTACCCCTATTTTGAGAAACCACCATATCACGTTCGAACAAGCAATCTGGTTTGTCGTTGCGTCACATGATGGGACAGACAAAAGGTTTGTTCACGATTTCTACGCTCTAGACGCAGTTGTGAACGAACTAGGCATTGTCGTGCGATCATCTCCCTTAAACAGTCATTATCAAGCAACCATTATCCACATAGAATGGATTTGTTTTTTGTACATGTACGAGACATAACTTTGTAAAGTATTTAATCACTATAGGGTGCAATCAACTGAGACGCTCGTCCTTTTCAACCGCAGGCGACAGCTCAGAGTGTTGCTTGGGCAAGACGCTTTTCACAAGGTGCGGCCAGCTGTGCTCAAAGCTCTCCGCTGGATGCACTTGCGAAAGCGGCAGGCAAATACTGCTTGTACAGCGGCTTGGACCTAGGCACGGCCCAAAGATGTGGACATCTGCTGAAAGTCCACAGGAGTTGAAAAATCTGTTGATCAATTCGCGGAGTGACTGGAAAAGAGTTTCATGACCTGCACAGATTGGATCCCAGATGAGTCATTTGATGCTGTAACAGCTTACTGGGCTTGGAGCTCAGATCCTTTGCCCCATGGGTGGGCTCCACAGTGGCAGAGCGTTGAGGTCCTTTACCACTACAACGTCACTTCCCAATGCTGGGAAGCTCGATGCTACCCCTAGAGGGTGCAAACGTGATGCCGGTCGTCATTGCTGGATTACTACAGATGTCCATTGGTTGAGTGGGGCACTTGTTCCGATGATCCTACAAGAATCCCAGTTGCAAAGCAAGGTGCTAGGACGTGGCTGGAGTGGTCGATCATGATCAACCGCTGATGGATGTGATGGATGCGTGTTTTCCGGGGAGATTCCTTTCGTTTTGGGAACCAAACCCATTCAGCTGTTTAAGACCTGTGAATTGCTGTGAGGCGGAATTGTCAAGCAACTGGTGCGTAAGTCTGCTGCTGAGACCGAAACTCTGACGTCGCTCACAACAAACCATGGGAAACCTGTCATCTCAGAGCATGAATGATGCTTGGATGGCGGGGATTAGATTTTTTTTTTGGGGCTACATCAGGCTACATCATGTGTACTCCAGCAGACTGCTTAGGTTGAGACCAGGTGGACGAGCCTGGTTTGGGGGAAATACGCCAAGTTCCTCTCTGAACATTGACAACTACCGCTTCAGGAGGGCCTTTGGTCAACTCAACACCTTTCGTCTCCAATCGACCGCAGAATTTGTGGCGTTGTTTTGGAACAAATTTTGCCACTTGAATTGCTGAGTTTCCTACAAGGTTCCTTTTGATGGTCCTGGGAACTTACATTGAAGTGTACCTTAATGTTGTTGAACTCACGTGGAAAGGAGAGCAGATTGGATTCGCTGCTTGAAATCCTTTGAGCGCGTAAGGCACTTGGAATCCCAGGTCAAGATACATTATTTGGCAGTGTGAATCATGAAAATCAGGAAGAAGCAGTTCACCATATAGTTACACCCTCGAGTTATATGATTGACAGCTATTCCCTGGCAGTTATGATTGGTGGCTGACATCCAGGCACCATTTACCCACTGTAACTTTTATGTGCTGCGATTCAACCAATGCTTGCCGAGGTCAAAGGAGGTCCATCTTTGACGGTGGACTTCATGTCAGACGCTTGTCAGAAAATCATGAGACACCCCATGGGGGGTTCTACCAAGCCATTGGAACCCGGCAAGTTATGGACGGTTGAAGGTGATCAATGGCTTGGATGATTTGGGGGTACCCACCTTTTAAGAAACCGCTGGGAAAGGCATGGAAAGCACCTTACCGAGGGAAAGAGATGGTTGCGAAAAGAACATTAAATCGTTGCTTGATTTTTGCGCGAATCCCTTGTGAAAACCCCTATTAGATCAGGCTACTACAGACTTTTGTAATTTTTTGGCAGATGGGCAAAATGATAGTCACCACCATCCATCTGCATCATGATTTTCCACTTCCTGAACATCAACGACTTTCTCCTTCCCCCTTCTCGTTCTCATTCTCATTGATCATCGTCGCAGGTTGATCACATCAGCATCATGTCATATCATCGCATATAATGTAACATCACACGCACAAATAATCTAATCAAGAAACATCATGTCAAAACATATGATTCAATATTATTGTAGCATACTATATCATACTGTACCATATTACAGTCTGTACAATGTTATATAACATCACATCACATCATGTCATCATAGTCAGGGTAAGTCGTCATTCTCACCGCGAAAACCATCCACCCTATTCATCAAATTTTGCTCAAAGGAAATGATATTGGCGATTTTGCAGCTGGATACCGGCATATATACAATTTGCTGTGCTGCAAGTAGGCCTGAGGTGCGTCAAAAATGCTTCTTCTTTTTTTCTCAGATTTGTGGGCTGTGAATCATCAGAATTCAAATCAAAATCCCAACAACAGCCGACCAGTAGATTTGCGCTTGACATGTTGGTTGTTGCTGTTGCCATCGCTTGCACCAGCGCTGTTAGCGTTGTCCCCTTTGTTACCCTTGCTGCCTTTCACATCATTGTTATTCATATTAATCATGTTGTAGCATCGTCATTATCGTGTGCGATTTTTCCCACAGTTGACTTGCGCTGTTGCTTGCTATCTAGCAAGCAGAGGTCTGCAACAGGAAACTATGTCAAAGCTACCTATACCACGGCTACTTGAAACATTTTTGATGCAGTTGCGGACAGAACTTGACCAAGGAA
>VSDK01009952.1:146875-182656 GCA_009767595.1 Symbiodinium kawagutii
TAATTTTTTATATATCAACAAATAAATATAAATAAATATTTATTTTATATTTTTTTAAAATATAATTTTAATTTAAATATCAATATATTTAAATTATATATAATAAATAAATATATATATTATTTTATAATAATTTATTAATTATTAATTATAATAATTTATTAATATTAATAATAATTAATTAATATATTTTTTAAATAAATAAATATATATATATATATATATTAAAAACAATAAATTTATAAATATATTAATTCAATAAAAAAGATTAAAATAATTTAAAAATATGTATAAAATAATATTTGGGATATAAAATTATATATAAAATTTTATTAATAGAAATTATATATAAGAAATATTCCAAATATATAAAGATATTTTTCCTTGGAAATATATTAAAATAATATAATGGGGTAATGTAAAACCCAAAAAAATTATATATTTTAAATGGTTTTCAACCAAGGCCCTGGGGGGGATCCAGTCCAGGGTGTGTAATACGCGCAGGGGGGGGAATTTTGCGTGAGATTCACGTCGTTGGCCCGCTAACCGGCCCCCCAAACCCCCAAGAAGTAAGAACTGCTGGACGTGGCTTTCCTGATATGGGTAGTACGAAGGTGATCCCAATGGCCCAGCGATTTCTGGGTGCACAATAGATGGAAACATAAAGGGGGATATATTCCATTTACCTGACAGTACGTAATTAAAATGAAATTAAACTACAAGTTGATAATGCACAAACCACTTGCAACGTAGTCAAAATGTTACCAAACCCTGATGGCACGCAGCATGCCACGACTTTTGGCAGCCTGCCACGACTTAGGGCAGGTACCCCCAAGTATGTATCTCACTATTTGATATTGATATATTTGTTTGATTGAAATTTGAAGGATTCGCGGTGAAACGGGTCGGTGTTAAATCGATGGGAGAGGTTTTGAACAATTCGTATTTGTAAGTTGGAATTGACCTATTTGAGTGAAGTTTACTCAGTTACTCGTACCCTCATGGATTATCTCACCGACTTGATGGCTACCAAGCGCGTCGCGTGTTGAGACAAAGTCATCGGGGAGAAGTGGCTCATTCACCACCAACCTGGATACAAGAAATTGTTAACAATGCAACCCAGCAAAAAGTTGGGTGAGTTCACTCCCTGTCACTGGTAGAACCCCAATTGTATGAGTTAGGTGAATAAAGCAACAGCTCACTCTAAATGATCTAAATGGTTGGGTACCCGGTACATTGTAGATGGCTTGCAGTTTGCCGTGCCTCCTTCTTCAACTGGTCCAGCCGCTTCTGGATCCGCGCTTGGCGAGTGTCCTTCCCACAATGAACAAACGACATGGCTTCACGTAGCGGTTTCCGAGGCAACTTAGCAGTTTCCCACGAAACACCGGTTAATGCTTGGCTAGTGATGGTTAGTTGATGGTCAATGATGCTTGACAATGTCGAATGACTCAGTCAGTGGTTGCTCAAGGATGGTCAATGATGATAATAGCCAACTGTCACCACCCACCTTCAATGATATAGTTATGATGATTGGCCAATTGGATCTACTAGTAATTGGCATCACTGGTAGTTCCCAGGCTGATTCAAACAGACTCCTTCACGAACAAATGATTCTTGGATGATGTTCTCCATAGGCTATACCCTGGTGGAAATCTTTGGCAGTTCCCATGGTGGGTGATCTCCCATGCACCCAGTTGGCAGTTCCAGTTGCCTTGCCACTCAAGCCTTTCCGCAGTTGCTTCTTCACGCTGACCTGGCAGGTCCACAAATGGCGCAACTTGATCTGCCAAGACTTGAACTTTCAGTGGATGCGTGATGGTTTCTTGAAATAGGGGACCCCCCCAAAATCGTTGTTTTATTAGTGTAAAGTGTAAATGATTAGTATTGGATGATTTGTGAGTACCCCTTTTTTTTAGAAACACCGACATGGCAAATCCATCGGTTCCAAAAACCATTAAACATCTAAGTTTGTCGCTGTAACCCACCCAGTGGGATGATGCCAAATTGGGGGGGATAGATCTAGCTGTTGATCTAACACCAGCAATGGAGCCGGTCGTCTGCAACCACATAATTACTTGGGGTGGTTGATCAAAAACTGGATCTTATTCGGTGAATTGTGGTGATTGATGGCAACCAACCACCGATAACATGGCTTGATCCGTGGGGTAACCTTATCTACCATTTGGTTACACCACTCCTTGTAGCTCCAAATCGCTCCCCCTTTGAAAGGTTAGAACGGGAGAGCCATGGCGTCTGAATTGCTCCCTCAACCCAGTTGTAGTTGCTGGTCACCTCCCAGTTTTTGGATCTCCAGCCTGCCAATTCCTGGGCACGCCATGGGGTGTTATGGCCTGGCGCAAACTGTCGATCAGTGGAAGAGGTTATAGGATTTGATAGGTGGATCAATGATGGTGTTGATGTTCTTGTTGATGATGATGGTGATGATGGTGATGATGGTGATGATGGTGATTATGATGATGATGGTGATGATGTTGATGATGATGATGATGATGATCCAATGACGATCCAATGACGATTCAATGACGATTCAACGACGATTCGATGATGACTCAAGGAAGATTCGAGGAAGTTCCTGCAAGTGTTTGACGCTGCTCATCGTAGGATGGTTCAGGAATGGTCTGAAGGCTTTCCAATTTAGTGACAAAAGAAACTCACAACAAAGGAAAACATGGGGGCATGGACGTCCACCCATCATGCATTCCACTAAACCTTCACATGAATCAGGAAACGGCACCGCCGAATCAGCCGTTCTTGAATGAACCACCCAATCATTGGCCCAAAACGTGGCATGCTTAGAAGCACCATGAACTCACTACAAGGCTTGATGATGAACCCCATGGTCTGGAGCTGCTTTTTGTTGAGTGAAGCGATACTTGTGAGTTTCCGCTACATGGGTTCCCCATCATTAACCATTCTTTTCCTATTATTACTGGTGTTTATCCCCCACGGAATTGGTTGGTTAATATTGATCCATAGCCATATACTTGGTATATATCTCCTATAATTGTCAGTTATCATCCCCTCTGATTAACCAGTATTAACCAGCTCGTTCACCGTTGTTGTTGCTTGCTTAAAGCCTTGATCCGCCACATTCATCCCGCCTCGTCAGCTTTCTGCCGGTCCGCGGTCTTCAGAGTCGCTGACCTGCGACTATGGCAAGGATATCAGGTGATACCAGGATCTATGTATATTACATGTGCATAATATACATATATATATATTTACACACACTATTATACACTCATAATGTATAGATAATCATAATCAATTATGACTATATGTTGTGAACCTTTTGTTGTTAAGCAACATTGAAATCTAGTTTGGCAGCTCCCGAAATGCGCTGAGGATCAGCTAAATCCTGATTGTCGTTGCTGAATTTCCGCGATGCTGAGCTCTGAGAAATGAGAGGGACAATGATCAACCAGAGTGATTTTGGTGCTCGCTGGTCACCTTTTGATGTTCCAAATGGCAGCGCTGGCCTTGCAAATCCACCAGAACCAAATGAGGATGCCTGCGCCAAGAGCACTGGCAAAACTCTGCCGCATGTCTTGCAGCTTGCAGATTCGCATGGTGCGGAGTAGCCAAAACCACTCAAGGCCAAAAGAATCTTGTCATGAAAACCACTCGAGAAGTCATTGGAAATGTATGGGCAAGGAATTTGTCAGGGGTACCAACGAGACACTTTCAGAGAAAATTCATGGCGACGGCGCAGCAGTGGCAACAGAGCGCCGCTGGGCCCAGTCTCGCCTTCTTTGGACCTCCCGCCGCTTCTTGTTGTGCTGCTTGAGCTGCAGCAAACCTTGGGACCCAGCTCTTATTCCACCCTGGCGAACCATGCTGCCAGAGGGTGCTTAGCCATCTCACATCCTGAATATGTTTAGCCTGGGAAACCACCAATGATATGGACGTACATGGCTGATTGGAGGATCCCCTTATCGATGCTCTTGGCGCCCCACAATGGCCATGTGCATAAATGGAGATGGACCGGTGATCCCAACCATCCCTGGTTGTGATCGTTGGTGGCCCCAGGTTGGGTGTGAAGCGACTGGCAGCTCTGAGGAAAAGGCTTCCGCAGGTTTTCTGCAGTCAGCTTGGCAATCATGATGTTCGATGTCTAAGCACAGACAGAACTTCTTGGCTTAACCCAAACCCAAGTGTTCAAGTTGTGGCAGCCAGTGGCAGCACAACGGAATCGGGGTAACAGCAGGCCCCACTTGGCATCATGAAATGCCAACGCTGTGAGGACCGCACATCCAGCTTTCCACTGCGACCCCTGCTGGCCACCCGTGTCCTCTCCGAGTTGTCCAAGAAATCTGCCGTGGTCGAGAGAGGTTCTTTAGAAAGATCTGTGGTATCTTTCGCTGCTAATCTGCCGCAAAAAAAGATGCAACAAGCATCTCAAGACTTCACACAATTCGTCTGCTATTTAAACTCGTGTCCTGTCTGTTTTCTTTGCTGTTTGCAAGGCACTTCCTGGCGATGGCTGGTCTCCAATCCGAAAAACAAACTCTTGGATTGTCGATATGCCGCGTACGAAACAAACAAAGAAACAACCAAACCCATAAACAAAAAACAAGACAAACAAATTTCAAAACAACCCACAAGTTGCTTTGAAAGAGTTTGACGCATCACGCAAACATGCATCAAGTTGTACTTCGCAATGCGTTGGTTCCGGGCGACACAGCAGGCAGTTCGCCGTTCCAAGCTCGTAAGGATGACGACTTGGATCTTCAGGAGGCCTGAGGGGGTTGAACGTGACACCATTGTGACTCCGCCACAATTGATCATGGTCAGTGGTAATATGTGGTAGTGCTAACCACAATTGATCATGGTCAGTGGATGTCAGTGGTAATAGTAGTGAGATAACACCGTGGTAATTATCAAACATGATCACTCGCAGCGAAGCTCACCATCATTGATCATCTTAAGCCATCACTGTTGAATCCCGAGGCTCGGACCTATACCGCCCATGCATCCCGGTGGCAAGTTGCCAATTTGTGCCATCTTGGGCTGAGGACGTGACTTCTTCTTGCTCAAAAGAGTGGCCTTCTCCAGGGTCGATGGCACGCCCTGTCGCCGGGGCCGCACATCCACCGTTGCCAGGGGGGCCATGTTGCCAGGGATGGATTCGCACGCCTGCGGCTGCAGTTTGGAGAGCTCTTCCTTAGTGACGAAGGGTTCACGGATGAAGCATGTGGTGGTTTCTCAAGCCATAGGGAGCCCTTTCTCAAATGGTTGGTTTATTACTATAAATGACTATTTTTATGGATGATTGATCGGGGTACCCCTATGGCTTGAGAAACACCCATGTCAAGAACGGTCACTCAGAATGGTCACTCTGGTTGGGTGCTGGGGATGTTGAGCTGCAAAGAAATTATGGACGCGCTACTGATCAGTGGGTCCAATATGAAAGAACGAGTTGTTTCTTATGACATCTTGTAACTCTGCTGAGGAATTTGGGCAGTGGGTCAAAACCCCGTACCCCTGGTTCCCCATCATTAACCATTGGTTTCCCTTTAAAATGGTTGGTTATTATACCCCATTATTGCTTGGTTAATATTGACCCATAGCCATTTTGGCTGAGAAAGATTGGGTGTGTCTGAGCCGAAGGCTTTGGACAAGGCTTCAAAGGCCTTTGTCAGATCTCCCTGCGATCCAGTTCTCTCGAACAGCAGATGCTCCACACGATCTCGTCACAGAAACGGCTGTCTCTTGCGCCTTTGGAGCCAACGTTGGGAAGAGCTTCTTGAGCACCGAAACTGGCGCAAGTCAGCCGTTGTTGTCAGCATGTTCCCAAAGTGCTGCTGTTGCTCTGCAAGAAGCCATAGGTGTGCTGGGGTCCAATTTGGGACGTGACGATTTTGACCTTTGCTGACATGACTGAGAACTGGTGTCAAAAACCTGCTTTTTTGCTCGTGGTTCTACTGCTTTGCAATCCCATGGTGGGTTAAAATAAGCCCACCAACTGGTCAACCAGGTATTTCTGACACCGTTCATGTCACGCAAAGGCCTTGGTCGAAGAAGACCAGCCAAGATCGGTCCTTCGTTTCGAGCCACAGATGCGTTCTACTGGGTGGTGCGTAGATGATCTCACCATGGGATAGTCCCCAACAAACCCAGTGCTGTGACCCACGATGGGAATAACCATGAATAACCCATGGCTATATCATGCTCGCAAAAAACAACTTGTAGCATCATGGCTCCCAGAATGCGCCTTGCACCTCAAGCACCGGTCTGTAGAATCATGTGCAAAGATTCACTTCCGGATCTGTGGATTGACCCCCCGAAAAACTACGAGCTCCATTAATGAGGATTGGTTCTAGCCTTGGGGTCCCATAGTTGATCAAAATCCCCACCCAGCAACCCCCGCTTGGCAGGTGATCTATCTGGAAGACAGGGAGTCCTGGACTTCAGCTGCCTCACCTGAGCCAAGGCTGACAGCAGCTACTTCGGCATCTGAGGGCTCTGCGGCTCTGCCTGGATCAGCTTCTGGAGATGCCTCCTGGCAGCTGCAACTCACAGGGCTGATGGTAACATGGCTGGCAACCTTGGGATGCTGGGTCACATGGGTAATCCAACCGTTGGGAAGCCACCTCATGGACGACCCCAAAGGCCTTGTGACCATGAAGGATGTCCCACTTCAAGCTTAGTATGACAGGTGGTGTGTATCGTAAGAATTCAACCATGGCACATGTGTCGGCGTCCCCTCTTGAGATTTCGATTTACTACGGCCATTTTAAGGAGAAACGGATCTTAATCACCTACAGAAGAAATCAAACACCAAACATGATGAGATGCGAAAAGTGGACCCTCGTTGCTAGCTTGCAGCAAATACGGTTGTGTTCTGGTGTTGATATGCCAACTGTGATTGTTCGCCAGTGTTTACATGCCACGTGTGGTTGATTAAATCAGCTAATTAATTTAATTAATTGTGGTGGATTTTTAGTGCCAAATATTGTTCTGGGCAGTTGCGGGCCCCAGTTCAACAACATCCGATCGCCTCTGGGTCATCGCCGTCTGCCGGAGGATGCCCGGCGTCTGGCTCCGCTGCTCCCATCGACCTGATAGCATTGGATGCCTTTGGTCAACGACAAGGCTGAGGTGATCCATCGATGGAGTTTCCACAAGTGGCGAATCTTCCCGCCGAGGTGATGACATGCAAATCGCGCAGAAGGAAGAAGCAGTTGAAAGGAGAAGCTTCGGCGTCTCATCCTGCCAGGGGTTTGCGCAGAACCATAGGATACTGTAGGCACGTCAACACTCATGTCGGGGAGGATGGTCATATCACCAAAAGTACTTGTCCTTTGTGCATAGTCAAAATAGAATTTCACCAATATCAACCATTATCAAGTGTCACCAACCATTGCTTAACCTTCATCATGCTACAATTTACAGTGCGAGACAACTAGATTAATAACACCACTTTTGAGGACAGCTGGATGATCCCTGAGCCTGCTCCAGTTTGATCACAGGCTTGATGACCGGCGCTTCACCATCCTGAAAGAGATGGGTGGGGTGGTGGGGCCGTCGTTTTGCCACCAGTTGACACCAACGATCAAAAACCGGGTGGCAAAAGAGTCAAACTGGTTGTTATTGGTTGGTTAGATTTGAGAAGTAGGTATCTTCTGATGATATTGGTTGCATAGTCTACTGATGTCTACTGATAGACTAACCACCGAATAGCGAAACTACGCGAAGGTGCTCAGCTCATTTCTATCAGCTACTTTTGGGGGTGCCATTTGTTCACAAACCCATCTGTGAGGGAAGGAAACCGCTGGTGTTGGGGCCTTTTCCGTGCGCTAATGCAAAGCACACGTCTTGGTCACGGCTGAATCGCTGAGATTCTCTCTGAACATCTCAAGACCAACTCCGGAAAGAAAGGCACACTTTGTTGAATGGAAAGAAACGATGCCCCTCCTCGTTCTCCGGCGTCTCTGCTGTCGTCGGTTCTTCGGGCGCACCTCATTCAAGCGTATTTCGCGTGCTCCGATCATGCATTTCGGAACTGAATGAGGCAAAGAGATTGACGCTCAAGAAATTGTTGCCCCCAATCGCTAAAAATCAACAACCAAACAAATGATTAGAAACCGTGAGCCATCTTCAGTTATGGGAAGACCATGGAAAACCCCCAACTTTTGCGCTTTCATTTCCGGATCTGAGTCCATAGCTCTCACATAGCAGCTTTGCAATCTGGCACAGGCATCACGACCGTTGCTGACAAGTCATGGCACATCTGATCTGTTCGTTTTTTCCTGTAGCTCAAGCAGGGCCCTTCTCACTACAAGGACTGCTGAACCATGCTTAACAACAGCTTCTCCAGCGGCTCAGCGCCACCTTGCAGCCCCTCTTGATGTCCCAGAGCCGCAAGCTGCCTCCCATGACTCAGATTAACGCACAAGGCATCAAACCTATCTAGCATTAAACCTAAGGACAAGGACCTAAACATCATTAAACCTTAAGCCAAAGACCTGATTGAAGTAAACAATGTCGAAAGTGAATCAGCGTTGCCATTTCACGTGTCAAGATTTGTTTCAAGAATGATCAAAATATCAGCTGAGATCAATCAGAATTCACCGCAAGCCTACCTTCTAATTGCCGAAACTACAGATTGTCTCTAGGACGCATGAGGCCAACAGCACAGGACAAGTAAATTCAAGATCTCGCAGTCGCAAGTCTACTTTGACGCACTTCTCGTCCACCATTTCGGAAGAAACAGGAAATGCCAACCCATGGCCAATGAATGAAATGGCAATCGTGCTTTCAAAGATCTTGCAACTCAAAAATCGAAGTGACACCGGGGAAACTGCCTTCCGAATCAAGAGTCATGGCCAACGACATTGTTTGGCATGCTGAGGTCCCCAAAACCTCAGGACTGATGTTGGACGTCAAGGGAGACCCTTTAACGAAGAACATCTGCAGAAGGCTCATAGCTTCCAGTCTGACCATCGGCTTCCGGGTTTACCGGTGTTTTTTTTCGGTGACCACGCAACGAACAGTGGTAGCATGACCACTGACCAACTGCTGCTGCTCCCCTTTTGCAGCTCCCCTTCGGTGCATCACTGATACCGAGTTCATCCGAGTTCTGGGTGTCCCCGGTGTCCCCGGTGGGATCTGAATCCTTGGTGGACCTGGATGACATGGAACCCACCATCTGTAGGGCCGTGGGGCACCCAGGTGATCTCAGGCCCCAACCACCGATGGCTCCGGTGGAGCTGATGACAGGTGCCGCGCCAACAACTGCCATGGGGCCGTTCCCTTCGGTTCAGTGGGGAATCAACTGCAGCAACTTGTCATCTCCGAGGTAAATCATCAAAATCATCTACCAGATTCTGGATTTGGGTCACAAGGTAGTTTATATAGTCTACATAGAATTTTAGGCTTGAACCTTCGTGATGGCACGTGATTTGGTACTGCTAACTCTTCACAGACAGACCCTGGCAGTGCCCTGGGTAGCTGCAAAGTGCCGGGACCACCGTATCTGTCTGCATGCAGTACTGGTGGACAAAGCCTCAATTCTGGGTGTGTCCAGGGAAAGCACGAGTCTGCAACATATGTCTTCGCAAAACTGCCTTTTCAAAGCAAATATTCCCTGATGTATGGATATCCCATTTTTGGACATCCACTTTGGGTACCCAGTCGTGTTTGGAAAACATGGGCAAAGGTGGCAGCTGTTGTTTCAATCTGGCTCAGGAATTGACAGTCTGCACCCACTGAAACCAGAACTCGATCCTGGTTGCGCAGCCACAGAAGCCGTGGCAAGTGCGGCAAGTGTCTCTCAGAACTTCAGTCCAAAAGATCATCGCAAACATTTTGTTTCTCAAACTGTGGCAACACTCCACTCCATGGTCTTTCTCACACAAACAATTTCTGGCAGAAAGAAATCAACACTTTTCCCAAAGGTTCAGTCTTGACATTTCCCTGTCTTTATTTTGTATGCTCCACCTATTGACATCCCCAAATGTCAAAGGTCTCTCGGCGCTTGGCTCTGTGGAAGGTTAGAGCATTGATCGCTCCATAGTGCCCCGGCAGCATCCTGGGGCAAACGTCACTGTGCCACATCAGCAACGACGAAAACGCTCCTTTGCAACATGAAGGTGGGTGCATGTGGGTGCCCAGCATTTTTATGTTCGGTTCACTCCCTAACTGTCCTAACTGGTAAGGCTGTCGGCTGATAATCCCCGAGCCAAATAGAACAACCCCCTGCATGCGACCAACAAGGAGCCTTGATACAGCTCAGCGAAGCACATAGTGATAGTTGCTGGTTGTTGTACTTTCTATTTACCATGGTTGGTCGGGATACCAACCCCCCATGATCCAACTTGCTGCCAAATCGCGTCCGTAGACTTGGTCCTGTTGCCGTATTCACCTCGATTCTCAGAATCAAATATCCAATCAGAAGACACAAAAAAGGGGGTGCATTTTTCCATGGATGGATGGATGGATGGATGGATAGATGGATGGATGGATGGATGGATGGATGGATGCATGGATGGATGGATGCATGGATGCATGGATGCATGGATGCATGGATGGATGGATGGATGGATGGATACGGTGGATGGATAGATAGATGAATGGAAGATAGATGAATGGGTAGATGGATGGATAAATAGATGGATGGATCGATATATTGATGGATGGATGGATGGATGGATGGATGGATGGATGGATGGATGGATGGATGGATGGATGGATGGATGGATGGATGGATGGATGGATGGATGGATGTAGATAGGTAGATGGGTAGATAGTTGGATAGGTAGATCGATGGATTGATAGATCCATGGATCCATGAATCGATCGATGGATAAATAGAGAAATGACAAACAGATAGAAGAATGAATGGAAGGATGGATGGATTGATGGATGGATGGATGGATCGATGGATGGATGGATGGATGGATGGATGGATGGATGGATGGATGGACGGACGGATGGATGGATAGATGGATAGATAAATAGATAGATAGATGTCTGTGTATGCTATATATACATGCCGTGTCCATACGAGCGTGCTACAATCTTCAAGACCACCAACAATGTCCACGTGGCATCCGCACAGCTGAGGCAGCCACCAAAGCAAGCGATCCCTGGCATCCACCCACAGCCTCGCTGGGTGATGCTAGTGAGCAAGAATCACGAACGAACAAAACCCTGGTGGATACAATGCTGTTCAAGCAAGATAATGATAATTATCTATATATTCAAACCATAAACAAAATCGCTTACTGACAATGCTGGTCAATGCCGGTGATGATTAGCTGTTTAAGCCAATGATGATTAGCAACTTAATTGCGATCATGGATAATGTTGTTAATGCTGGATGATGATAGTTTCAATGATGGTGGGTCATGGTTCAGAAATGTTATTTAAGTACAAAGCCATATAACAATGACAATTGCTGATCGTGGCTCACAATGCTTCATGATGGCTACATCAATCCAATGGAGCAGTCAATCCCGGGGTCTAGAGGTATGTATTTGTTCAATCTATGAGCTCAAGCACATTGCAGTGGGCTCGCAACATTTGAACCCCCAATCTATTCATCAACATGATGTTGCCATGCATACTACTCACACAACAACACTCTCTACAATACTTTGATGTGTAGATACATATCATACCTATCCATGTCTTCATTTATTGTTGCACGCAGATACCGTACCATCCTACATATAGAAAGATCGATAAGCATATCAAGGTACATTTTTTTAAAGAATCTATGCTAAATAAATCTACATACATGCCTGCAATATGTATATAGATAAATGTGCATACATATGTGTACAATTTCAAATAAATCTACATACTATAGATATTACTATAGATACACCATAATGAAAATTCAAACATATATAGATAAATATCCATGCATATTTTTACAATTTCAAATAAATATACATTATACATACTATAAACATATCATAAATATACACACTATAAAGCTTTACACTATACATATTCAACTAAATATCCATACATATCTATACCATTTCATCAACTATCCATATCGCTTCTCATGACTGACCATCGACCAGCCGCCCGCTGAGTCTTCCGACAAAAATGCCTCCATTTGGAGCCACTGCCACTGCGCTGGTCTGGGGGCCGAGGAAAGAACAGCTACAGATACGACTCATTGAGGGTGGTTGATGCCTGATGATGCCTGATGATGGCTGATGATGGCTGATGATAGCTGATGATAGCTGATGATAGCTGATGATAGCTGATGATAGCTGATGATAGCTGATGATAGCTGATGATAGCTGATGATAGCTGATGATAGCTGATGATAGCTGATGATAGCTGATGATAGCTGATGATAGCTGATGATAGCTGATGATAGCTGATGATAGCTGATGATAGCTGATGATAGCTGATGATAGCTGATGATAGCTGATGATAGCTGATGATAGCTGATGATAGCTGATGATAGCTGATGATAGCTGATGATAGCTGATGATAGCTGATGATAGCTGATGATAGCTGATGATAGCTGATGATAGCTGATGATAGCTGATGATAGCTGATGATAGCTGATGATAGCTGATGATAGCTGATGATAGCTGATGATAGCTGATGATAGCTGATGATAGCTGATGATAGCTGATGATAGCTGATGATAGCTGATGATAGCTGATGATAGCTGATGATAGCTGATGATAGCTGATGATAGCTGATGATAGCTGATGATAGCTGATGATAGCTGATGATAGCTGATGATAGCTGATGATAGCTGATGATAGCTGATGATAGCTGATGATAGCTGATGATAGCTGATGATAGCTGATGATAGCTGATGATAGCTGATGATAGCTGATGATAGCTGATGATAGCTGATGATAGCTGATGATAGCTGATGATAGCTGATGATAGCTGATGATAGCTGATGATAGCTGATGATAGCTGATGATAGCTGATGATAGCTGATGATAGCTGATGATAGCTGATGATAGCTGATGATAGCTGATGATAGCTGATGATAGCTGATGATAGCTGATGATAGCTGATGATAGCTGATGATAGCTGATGATAGCTGATGATAGCTGATGATAGCTGATGATAGCTGATGATAGCTGATGATAGCTGATGATAGCTGATGATAGCTGATGATAGCTGATGATAGCTGATGATAGCTGATGATAGCTGATGATAGCTGATGATAGCTGATGATAGCTGATGATAGCTGATGATAGCTGATGATAGCTGATGATAGCTGATGATAGCTGATGATAGCTGATGATAGCTGATGATAGCTGATGATAGCTGATGATAGCTGATGATAGCTGATGATAGCTGATGATAGCTGATGATAGCTGATGATAGCTGATGATAGCTGATGATAGCTGATGATAGCTGATGATAGCTGATGATAGCTGATGATAGCTGATGATAGCTGATGATAGCTGATGATAGCTGATGATAGCTGATGATAGCTGATGATAGCTGATGATAGCTGATGATAGCTGATGATAGCTGATGATAGCTGATGATAGCTGATGATAGCTGATGATAGCTGATGATAGCTGATGATAGCTGATGATAGCTGATGATAGCTGATGATAGCTGATGATAGCTGATGATAGCTGATGATAGCTGATGATAGCTGATGATAGCTGATGATAGCTGATGATAGCTGATGATAGCTGATGATAGCTGATGATAGCTGATGATAGCTGATGATAGCTGATGATAGCTGATGATAGCTGATGATAGCTGATGATAGCTGATGATAGCTGATGATAGCTGATGATAGCTGATGATAGCTGATGATAGCTGATGATAGCTGATGATAGCTGATGATAGCTGATGATAGCTGATGATAGCTGATGATAGCTGATGATAGCTGATGATAGCTGATGATAGCTGATGATAGCTGATGATAGCTGATGATAGCTGATGATAGCTGATGATAGCTGATGATAGCTGATGATAGCTGATGATAGCTGATGATAGCTGATGATAGCTGATGATAGCTGATGATAGCTGATGATAGCTGATGATAGCTGATGATAGCTGATGATAGCTGATGATAGCTGATGATAGCTGATGATAGCTGATGATAGCTGATGATAGCTGATGATAGCTGATGATAGCTGATGATAGCTGATGATAGCTGATGATAGCTGATGATAGCTGATGATAGCTGATGATAGCTGATGATAGCTGATGATAGCTGATGATAGCTGATGATAGCTGATGATAGCTGATGATAGCTGATGATAGCTGATGATAGCTGATGATAGCTGATGATAGCTGATGATAGCTGATGATAGCTGATGATAGCTGATGATAGCTGATGATAGCTGATGATAGCTGATGATAGCTGATGATAGCTGATGATAGCTGATGATAGCTGATGATAGCTGATGATAGCTGATGATAGCTGATGATAGCTGATGATAGCTGATGATAGCTGATGATAGCTGATGATAGCTGATGATAGCTGATGATAGCTGATGATAGCTGATGATAGCTGATGATAGCTGATGATAGCTGATGATAGCTGATGATAGCTGATGATAGCTGATGATAGCTGATGATAGCTGATGATAGCTGATGATAGCTGATGATAGCTGATGATAGCTGATGATAGCTGATGATAGCTGATGATAGCTGATGATAGCTGATGATAGCTGATGATAGCTGATGATAGCTGATGATAGCTGATGATAGCTGATGATAGCTGATGATAGCTGATGATAGCTGATGATAGCTGATGATAGCTGATGATAGCTGATGATAGCTGATGATAGCTGATGATAGCTGATGATAGCTGATGATAGCTGATGATAGCTGATGATAGCTGATGATAGCTGATGATAGCTGATGATAGCTGATGATAGCTGATGATAGCTGATGATAGCTGATGATAGCTGATGATAGCTGATGATAGCTGATGATAGCTGATGATAGCTGATGATAGCTGATGATAGCTGATGATAGCTGATGATAGCTGATGATAGCTGATGATAGCTGATGATAGCTGATGATAGCTGATGATAGCTGATGATAGCTGATGATAGCTGATGATAGCTGATGATAGCTGATGATAGCTGATGATAGCTGATGATAGCTGATGATAGCTGATGATAGCTGATGATAGCTGATGATAGCTGATGATAGCTGATGATAGCTGATGATAGCTGATGATAGCTGATGATAGCTGATGATAGCTGATGATAGCTGATGATAGCTGATGATAGCTGATGATAGCTGATGATAGCTGATGATAGCTGATGATAGCTGATGATAGCTGATGATAGCTGATGATAGCTGATGATAGCTGATGATAGCTGATGATAGCTGATGATAGCTGATGATAGCTGATGATAGCTGATGATAGCTGATGATAGCTGATGATAGCTGATGATAGCTGATGATAGCTGATGATAGCTGATGATAGCTGATGATAGCTGATGATAGCTGATGATAGCTGATGATAGCTGATGATAGCTGATGATAGCTGATGATAGCTGATGATAGCTGATGATAGCTGATGATAGCTGATGATAGCTGATGATAGCTGATGATAGCTGATGATAGCTGATGATAGCTGATGATAGCTGATGATAGCTGATGATAGCTGATGATAGCTGATGATAGCTGATGATAGCTGATGATAGCTGATGATAGCTGATGATAGCTGATGATAGCTGATGATAGCTGATGATAGCTGATGATAGCTGATGATAGCTGATGATAGCTGATGATAGCTGATGATAGCTGATGATAGCTGATGATAGCTGATGATAGCTGATGATAGCTGATGATAGCTGATGATAGCTGATGATAGCTGATGATAGCTGATGATAGCTGATGATAGCTGATGATAGCTGATGATAGCTGATGATAGCTGATGATAGCTGATGATAGCTGATGATAGCTGATGATAGCTGATGATAGCTGATGATAGCTGATGATAGCTGATGATAGCTGATGATAGCTGATGATAGCTGATGATAGCTGATGATAGCTGATGATAGCTGATGATAGCTGATGATAGCTGATGATAGCTGATGATAGCTGATGATAGCTGATGATAGCTGATGATAGCTGATGATAGCTGATGATAGCTGATGATAGCTGATGATAGCTGATGATAGCTGATGATAGCTGATGATAGCTGATGATAGCTGATGATAGCTGATGATAGCTGATGATAGCTGATGATAGCTGATGATAGCTGATGATAGCTGATGATAGCTGATGATAGCTGATGATAGCTGATGATAGCTGATGATAGCTGATGATAGCTGATGATAGCTGATGATAGCTGATGATAGCTGATGATAGCTGATGATAGCTGATGATAGCTGATGATAGCTGATGATAGCTGATGATAGCTGATGATAGCTGATGATAGCTGATGATAGCTGATGATAGCTGATGATAGCTGATGATAGCTGATGATAGCTGATGATAGCTGATGATAGCTGATGATAGCTGATGATAGCTGATGATAGCTGATGATAGCTGATGATAGCTGATGATAGCTGATGATAGCTGATGATAGCTGATGATAGCTGATGATAGCTGATGATAGCTGATGATAGCTGATGATAGCTGATGATAGCTGATGATAGCTGATGATAGCTGATGATAGCTGATGATAGCTGATGATAGCTGATGATAGCTGATGATAGCTGATGATAGCTGATGATAGCTGATGATAGCTGATGATAGCTGATGATAGCTGATGATAGCTGATGATAGCTGATGATAGCTGATGATAGCTGATGATAGCTGATGATAGCTGATGATAGCTGATGATAGCTGATGATAGCTGATGATAGCTGATGATAGCTGATGATAGCTGATGATAGCTGATGATAGCTGATGATAGCTGATGATAGCTGATGATAGCTGATGATAGCTGATGATAGCTGATGATAGCTGATGATAGCTGATGATAGCTGATGATAGCTGATGATAGCTGATGATAGCTGATGATAGCTGATGATAGCTGATGATAGCTGATGATAGCTGATGATAGCTGATGATAGCTGATGATAGCTGATGATAGCTGATGATAGCTGATGATAGCTGATGATAGCTGATGATAGCTGATGATGGCTGATGATGGCTGATGATGGCTGATGATTCTGGTTGGGGCGGTGAAACCCCAAGGAATTTGATACACGGCCACGTTGACTGTCCTTCTGCTTGACTCCGCCGAAAAGGATCTCAACTTTCACGTGAATCCATAAAGCTCTAAGATGAGTCTACAGCATTTCCGTCTTAATTCCCAGGGTAGATACTGAACTGAGAATACTTGTATATACATAACCAAACTAGAACTTCTGAGTCTACCTGAGTCTTAAATCACCTCAAACATGACAATTTTTGGCTTCAAGAAGGAGGATACGAGTGAAAGTGAATCAATTTCACTCAGGTCTACGCAAGAGCTGGCAGCTAGCAACAACATGTGAAGCTATTGCAAACGCTACAACCTCGGGGGGTTTAAAACGCAAAGTTCCAATTCTGGACTTTTGGGCCGCCTTCGCCGGCATACTCCATCTTCTCCTGGCGTGAAGTGGGCCAGCCAACTCCAGTCGCCAATGGTTTCTCTAATTGTACATAAGTATACATAATATGAATATGTATATGATGTATATGTCTATGTGCTTGTAACTGTTGAAATACATAATTAGTCATATCTATAGTATATGTCTACGTACACCAGCATATCTAATGTACTGATATACAAATTTTTATACACATCATAGACAGATATAAGATATAGACAGTCTATGTACATACTTGGATGGTCGCTGAGGCTCTGAGAGCCAGAACTGCCCCACGATCGAATCTGCAAATGAAGGAGCTAATGCCAAGACGATCGGAGTGATGAACACCCACGGGGCATCATCCCAAACAGTGCTTGATTCGCTGTAGGGATTCTTCTCACTGATGAATACAAGTAGAGTAAAACTCCAAATAATGAACCAGCACCATGTAGCGCTATCCGTAGGATTATGTACCACTATCATTGAGCACTCAAAATTATGCTGGTTCTTTGTTGCTTAGTATATGGCTGTGGGTCAAAACCCTGTACCCCTGGTTCCCCCACTAGTAACCGGTGATTTCCTCATTATTGTTGGTGGAAATCTCCCATTAGTTGGTTCATTAATATTGACCCATAGCCATATCTTTTCGTTCGGACAACTGCCCCGACTTCCCCATCCTCGGCTGTAGTTCTTTGGTCGTTTCAGGATCCGTAAGAACACCGTGCGGCGGGATTTCCTGTTCAACGGTGCTGGGTGCCGGAATCGCTGCCAGGAGCTGCCATCAATGGCTTTGATCCGTGGATACCACGAACTATCCCAAGAAAGGTCAGTTCTTAGATGTTTTTAGGATGAAAACCACTAATGTGTGCACACACACAAGTAGAGTATATCATACTAGTAGTGTATCCTAAAACGCCAGTGGTGGATTTCTATCGTTTTTCACAGTTGCGCGGCTCATTTTGGAGCACTCTGGCCCCCCCAAGTGATGCAGCCAGCCTTCATCAAGAGTTCATCCAGCTCCAGACCTAAAGATGACAACATCACACGGCGTCCATAAATTGAGAACTTCTAAGTCTTTGTTTTTTTGCTCATTTGTGGACACCACCAGTCAGTGATCGCCATTGATCGTGGATATAACCGAAAACAATGGACATCTTGAGCATCACAGCGAGCTTCCATCGATGCGCTGAGTGTCTCACCAGAGGAAGCCGCCAGAGGAGCTGGAGATGGGATGCTGAGGCGGTTGCGTCCGGTGGAACGGCAACAAAGTCTTTGGAATCGAATGGACGGCAACAATGTATTGTTAGATGCTCCATGTGGTGTAAGCTCAATAGGCGCCATATGCTGGTTACTTACTCATTTGATATTTTTGATGGGTATACGGGCGATGTGTGTGAGAAGAACTGCTGAACGAATGTCAAAGAAATCAATTTCTGGAGATCTCAACAAGATCCCACAGCCATAGCCTTCTGCTTTGAAAAGAAATCCCACTGGTGAGTCTTCTCGCGTCTCGTCAAGAAACTCCGAGCGGACATGCTCACCAGCACCAATAGCGGGGAAAAAATGGGAAAAGTGTCTTTCAATGGAAGACAAAGACTGAGTTCTTGGCAAATGCGAAAGAATCGCGTTGGATTCCACGGAAGATGAAAAACACAAAGTAGGCACCTGCAAAAAAGACCATGCGCGACCAGCGAAAAATGCATTACGCGGCTTCCAAAGCTCATTGGTTTGGGAGAAGCTTTGGAAACTTATTTCCAGCGTGGAAGAATGGACTAGGCACCACTGGATTCCATGGCCTGCCCAGCTGAAACTCCCATACCATATGCACCATCACGAGGACGAGGGGAGAAGACCTGAATCAACAACTTGAGAACCGCTCTGAGAAGTTGCATCGACAATAACAGCACTTGAGGCCCAGGGAAGGCGAACGAGAGCTAAGGGGGAGGAAAGACATGTTGAGAAGAGAGCGGTGCTCCTTCTTCCAGTCTGTATGCTTTTGATATGCTTCTGATATGCTTCTTGTTGCTGTCTGTATGTTTCTGCTCTATATTGCTGTCGCTATGCTGCTGATCTGCTTCTTCTTGCTCTTTGTAGGTTTTTGGTGTACTTCTTGTTCTTGCCATGTGCTTTCGAGGTATGCTTCTTGTTCCTGTCTGTCCGCTTCTGGTGTGACCCCATTCCTCTTTGTAAGTTTGTAGTATGTAGTATGCAGCCTTGTGGTATGCTTACCAAAAGTCCACGACGCGCACCACAAGAAAATACGTCAGCAAAAACACCACCCGAATACCATTGGCAAAACAAACTCACGAAAACACCACCACCATCAAAACACCAACAAAACACCAAAATACGACCGCATGCTGCTTAAAGGTTGCTGATCCTTAAACTTGTTGAGTGAACAAAATGGTCAAAATGCACGTTTTGCAAGTTTTGACCCCACATGTTTTGCAGGGGTTTTGATCCGATGCGAACACTCCCTCTTGACGCGCGGCTGGAGGGAAACAAGCCCATGTCACCGAGGCTAAGCAAACTCCAGCTGGACTCAGCTTTGGTAAACGCACAGTGGATCCCAACTATTAGTTGTAAGATGTTGTAATGATGAACCACACGAGCCCTGAAAATCATTGGTACGTACCAATCGACCAGTGCTTTACACCTTGGGTACCACCTGTGGATCAGACAGTCAGGGTGATGGTGTCCAGCTCCGGCATGGGCAAATGCCGCATGGGGGCCTCAGGAGTCATGGCGGCCAACCAGCTTTGCCACAGGGCTAGCTGAGGAGGCAACCAACTGGATCAGGGAGAAGCTGTACATCTGGCGGCACCCACCAGTCAACCCAAAGTTAAGAACGATATGTTCGAAAGATCATCTGAGCAAATGGTAGCTCTACTATCAACTAACCAGTTCAACTACAGACAGTTCATGATCTATTGATATGGAATCTAATGTGGATCTCCCAGTATACGTCCGAAAAATGATCCAGCAATGATCTGAAGAATGTTGAATGCAAATAAGTTGCAAGTTCTTCTTGATTATCAGCATCTTGGCTGCCTTGTCCGAATGCGGTTGCGGCCCTTTGGGACCAAAAAGTGCCAAATGCAGAACCAATAAAAGCTGGCCGGCACCACTGCTGTATTCACTTGCATTGCATTGGCAAACTCCTGTAGCGCCGTCATTTTTCCCTTGCCACATATTCATCATGAATGTGTTTGCAGGCATGCCAGCTCACGGCAACAACAAGGAACGTGTTGGATGGTCCTCGGCAGGCCCTGCATCTTCATCCTCCTAGTGGCTTCACAACACCAGGGGATGATCAAATGTGGCTCAAACAGATGGAATCGACACAGGAACTGACTCATGCAATGTCCCTCACCATGTGCCAAAGCCTCTGGCCAAAGTCTAATTGTTAGGGCAACGGTGGTGGAAAACCTCTCCATAACGCCCTGCCTCCTCATCATCTTCATCGCCTTCAGCGATTGGCGTGTCAAGCACCACGTTGGCCTCTCTGCGTGGACTCGGACCACTTGCGGATGTCCGATTTTTGGTGCCCCCGCAGTACTGGAAATGGGCAGCTTTTTGGTGGTGAAATACCCACCTTTCTTGGGCAACATTTATGATCATTTATGTTATGCATACTTATTCCATCATATTCCCACTCGAGTACTGTCAAAAACTCTGAGGTGTAGTCCACTGATACTCCCTGGCTAGGGGTTCCGATAAACGCACATAATCATTTCCACCAATACCACCATCAACAACAACATTGACAATGACGATAACAAGAATTACACAAAGCAACAGTTACAGAAACAACAACGAACACAAGACAACAACAAACCACGGCTGCGACACCGAGGACAATGAGAGCGGTGGCAACGGCCGCGCTCAGCCTCTTCGTCCAAGTCCGGCTTACCAAGTGGAGTCAGGTAGACACCTGAACTCGTGGGTGACAGCATGGCGGCTATGGGGGACCAGTGGAACAGGGTCAAAAAATGTTTGGTGGTTCAAGAGTTGGAGATCTTCAAAACACAATTCAAACAAGAACATACTGCGACGATCCAAAAAGTAAAAAACAGAACTGAATCCAGAAAACAGACTTGCAACCACCCAGAGCTGTGCTGCCAGTGTTCCTTTCAAAGCCCTATAGACAAGTAGGTGGGAAGCAATTTCGTAGCAAGCGCACCATGGGAGGGGGGGTCGCCCCAAGCCGGACTCGTAAACCACAAATCGACCCAAAACAACCAAGTCAACCAATCAACCCAGTCGCCGCCGTTGTATGTGAATATGTTGTCTGTTCTGTTCTACTTGTGTGCTTGTTGTGTTTTTTGTTTCAAAACCGTCTTTGTGTGCTATCATTGTGTTGCATGCTGGGATGTTGTAGGTTGCATGTTATGTGTTATAGTGATATTGTTGTTGGTTTTATGTTCTGCGTTGTCGCTTGTTGTAGCTGTTGTTGTTGTGGTTGTGGTGGTTGTTGTTGTTGTTGTTGTTGTTGTTGTCGTCGTCGTCGTCGTCGTCGTCGTCGTTGTTGCTGTTGTTGGCAGTAGTGGGACCGGTGGTGGAATTTGTGCATTTTGTGCTCTTGTTATTGCTACTATCGTGAGGGGCATCTTCGGGGTTCATCTAGAAAATGGCAGGCGCAGTGTTGGGAATCTGTTGCAGACTTCGTGGCTGGCGCTGTGCAGAAAGGGAAGGGCGAGAGGCGCTGCGACTCAAAGACAACATGAACCAACCTGCCAAATGGCCAACCTAAAGGCCAAAGAATCCAACAGAAAATCATCCAAGTACAAACAAGATGCTGAAAAGATCTGCAAAGTACATGCTTGTGGTTTGAAATGAAATCCTTACTCTTGGCAGGTTGAAGTTTGCTTCCTTGCTTTTTGCCTAGCTTCCGTCCTTCGTTCCCTCCTTCCTTCCTTCCTTCCTTCCTTCCTTGCTTGCTTGCTTGCTTGCTTGCTTGCTTGCTTGCTTGCTTGCTTCGTGCGTGCTGCTACCCTGGCATTTTCTTATGGCTTTATGGATGCAAATATGTTTCGTCATGATGCCATGATGATTTTCCTAAGATATGTGTTTTCTTTTGATGCGTCTCCCACGCCCCTGTCCCTCCCTCTACCCTATCCATGCAGCTGTTGTCAATATCTGTCAATTTGCTCCAATATTCTAGCGACATGTTCATAACGCAGTCATGACCCTCCCCCAATGCGCGAAAATACACCGCGTTCTGCCGCACCCCAGAACTGTTCTGAATCCCAACTCGGGCCCCTGCGCACGGTCTTATCTGGCAAGAGGACAACAACCTCGGATCAAGATGGCGATGGTCCCAAAACTTAAGGAGCAAGTGAGGCATAAAGCTGTCCATTCGTACCCCCTGAGCACATGAATATGATAGATCTGTCAGGATCTGGAGGATACAATCAACTATCAGTACCGTCCATTCTTACATTGAAATGCATTTCATATGGCTGTGGGTCAAAACCCTGTACCCCTTGTTCCCCATCATTAACCATTGTTTTCCCTATAGTTTGTTGCTTAATATTGATGGTTAATATTGACCCATAGCCATATGTCTGCTCAGCAATCAATGCTGACCTCGCGAGCCCGTTGTGGCAAACCTGTTGCTGAGGCAGAAGCCCAAACTCCACCCATGACGCCCCTGGCCGCACGGCTGCTGCATCCATACACGGGACCCCCGAGTTGTTCCAACTTTTTCTGCTACCAAAATACTGTGCCGTAGTCCAAACTCATTCGTAGGATATCGTCATCAAACAACTTGAGGTTCTTTCTAACCATAGCTGCTTGGCTCATCTGATCCTAACCGTTGTCACCAGATCTATCCCTCTGGCAGCTCTGCTAGAGCTAAACCTGTGAGCGCGCCTGGTGTGCAATTGCTCTACCACAGGATGCTCAGTATCCTCCTGATGCGCGAACCCCAGCAATTCTACTGTTCAATTAATAAAATCGACCAAATTGGATTGGAAGATGCACGTTTCTGTTTGGAACCAGCAAACCTAATCAGTAGAAACCCCATTTACTCTATGACTTGTCACTGACCTTTAGCATCTAATAATTTATTCTCCTATACCAAAAACATTATCAATTGATATCACATCTTTGGATTCTTTCAAGGAAAAATCCTGCATTGTGAATTTATTTTCATTTTGCTATCTATATCATTGTTGTATATTGTCATCACTACTATGATTCTGGTTCATTCATTTACTTGCATTTCTATCTATTTCTTAATTGTTTTCCCATTCACATGTAATTATTTTTCATCTGCCTATTTTTGTGTGTTTAATCTAGCCTAGCCTGTTTCATTGTCATCAAGCCGTTGGACTCATTCCAGTCGTCTAGCGAGAGTTACGACAGCGGGAAGCGACGGAACGACGAGGTCCGCATGCACTTGTGTCTCATTCCATTCTTTCCGCTGCTAAATGCTTGCTTTGTATTCCGTAGTCATGCTTGATCATTATTCCTGAATGGGACCGTACTACCAGTGCAGTCTTTCTCCCACAAATTCTTGATGATGCATTATTTGAGCATTGACAACACATTCATATGCATTAACTAAGCGTAATTACCAATCATGTTACCTCCATCACTCACCACTATCCATCGATCCTGCTGTTTGCAAGTGATCTCTCTATGTTTATCTTATGGTTTTGTGAGGTTCGACAGCAAATCATTTTGTCCATCAAGAGGACAGAGTGGGCGCGCATACTGGGGCATGTCAAGATTTGGAGAGTGTCCAAGGCAAATTGAACAGCAAAGTCTGATCTTTCATGACCGTGGCAATTTTCTGTCAGCACTCTGTCATCAAATCTATGCATCCGCCCAAAAATATCCAAACATGACAATTTTATTGATGTTGTATTTTTTCAAAGCAAATAAATGCATCTGATTATGCCTTCAAAAGCTCTCACCATGCCTCTGGCTTCGGCAAATGGATCGCACCTGCGAAACGGTGCCGATCATAGGCAAAAGCATTCATTGCGCATTGCTGGATAGAAGCTCCTTCCACAGGGATGATAGGTGATCCCAGTGATCGACCCCAGAAAGAGATGCTTAATTAGCCTTGAATGGTCGCACAAGTTGATTGTGGTCTTCGGGTCCAGTGGCGGCCGCAAATCTCACTTTCAGAATCTCAGGCTTGCGCACGATGGTTTCAAGACAATGCCGAAGCTTTCCCTGGCACCGTTGCGTTGCGCGCATCTTTCTACATAATCATAGCTACATCTTCATATTCTCGGAGAACCTCACACCCTCGGGGAATACGTGACATATGTACACTACACCACACCACACTACGCCACACTACACACAGCGCTGCGTGCGTCCTTGAGCCCCGGAATTTTTCTGGCTGATTCTCGTTGTGGTTTTGGTCATAAGTACAAGGTACACAGTTCATTGATAGTGATTTGTATCCCTAGATGGGGGCACCCATGGAGCTCATGCTTCGCAGCTCACTGGGAGCTCCCGCTTTTGAATGTCGTAGACCAAGATCTTTGGAGTGCTCACTCCACCCGCCTTGCACCAGCAACGATCAAATTTGCTGAGCGGTGCCCACTTGAATACTTGCTAGTTGGTGAGGATTGTCTATCTTTTAATTTTATCATAACGATATTCCCAGCAAACTACAACTATTCCTAGCATTTCCCAACAAAACTATAATACTGGTACGTCATAGGAATCGTAGGATCAGCTATTCCCAACAAACTATCGAACTATAACAAAACAACTAACTATAGTTCAGAGACGACACCTTCCTCCCAACAACCTGACTCTGATTAGAAAGAACTTGGATACAGTTCCGCTGTGACAACGTCTATGACGTATGGACCGGCTCAGGTTCCCACGAAAAGCTTCATTGCTGGCGCTGGCAATGCTGGAGGGTCAATGCCTGGCTGCGTTACTAAGCAGTGGCACATGTGGACACCATGACATCCATTTGCCATCTTGAAGCATTTGGATCTCATTCCATCCCACCAATTGCCATCCATTTCCTACATGTTGCGCAGCCGGATCGGCGGTGATTTCCAATCCCACACACGAGAGCATAGTGAAAATGGCCTGGTCCAGCGAAAATGTCCTGGAACGGTCGCAACTGGTGGTCAGAATTGCAAGTTCAAGGTGCCATGTTGGTTCCCTGGATTCTATACCCAGTGGGTGCCAGGGGTACCACAAGTTCACTTATGATCTAAAAAAAGAAATGATGAATGGATAATTCATGGTCAAGTATCTCTCGCATGGATAATTCATGAACGGTCAAACAAAATGACAACAACATACGATGGGTTTTCAGAAATCCATGACTGATGGCTACTCATGGTTAAACTCATGGTTACTCATGGTTGAACTCATGGTTACTGACGGTTAAACTCATGGTTGATGGTTAAACTCATGGTTACTGATGGTTGATGATGGTGCATGCGTGCTTGCGCTCGCCACCCGGAAGCCACCTGGTAGGCAGACTCCGAGCAAATGGACACACAGGTCACTGGCTCCAGCTGCGGAAAGGGGTGGGCATGGGCCACGACCTGGAAAGTCGCCAGTTGAGGACATGGGGAACCTCATGGCAGTGGGTCAAAACCCCGTACCCCTGGTTAATACCCACCATTATTGGTTGGTCAATATTGACCCATAGCCTCATCTTTTCGGCTTCGTAGAAAACATGCACAGCATTTCGGCGAATCGTTTCCAAGAATTGCGTGATGAACACCGGATGACATTCCGTTGCGCTCGAAACGGAGACCGAGATCAGTTGGCTATGGGTCAAAACCCTGTACCCCTGGTTCCCCCCTGTTAACCATTGTTTCCCCATTAATTGGTTGATTAATATTGACCCATAGCCAGTTGGCGCAACGTCTCCCCATGGATCCCCCCCCTGGCAACGGTTCAGGCCTCGGCTTTGCGGGTGTCTACCAGCAGCGCTTCGCCTTCGCTGGTGCCCAGTGCCATCCTCGCTGCGAGCCAGGCATGACAGGGGCCCAACATGGCCCAACCTGTTGGATGGCCAGTGATGCTCCTTTGGGTGGTTCTCAAAATAGGGGTGCCCCCAAATCATCCTTCAATAGTCATTTATAGTGACCAACCATTTTTGGGGTCCCCTATTTTGAGAAACAAGCAGAGGCCTCATAAGTCAGAAATGTGAATAGGTCATAGTCGAGTCATACTGTCAACCAGGAAAGTCACGGCAATGACATGATTTGACAGCAAATCCCACTGGCACAGACCGCCACGACCCCTAACCCGGCAAAGTCATGGCAATCCATCTTTTCCATTGGCACATCTAGTTTATGACATGCGAAACACGTTTCCAAAACATTCACTTTCCCATGGCACATCGCCAAATGAGCATTGAACACTTTTATTGGGGAATGTGAATCGAAAGCACGCGTTTCCAATCTACATCTGCATGGCACGGACGACTTCAATCACAATGATTTCAAACAACTTACAATGAGTCTAAACAACATGCCAGAACGAGCAGCAGCAGCAGCAGCAGCAGCAGCATTTGATGAGATAAAAGCTAAATAAGAAACATATCGTTTGGCATGGTAGCATATGAGAGTCATCTTTCGGTGACCAACGAACCCTTCTACTTCTGCAATGAAATCTGGCTCAGAATCTGAGATTACAACCAGCTTTTACTTACGCACATGAACACAAACAAAAATGAAATGTTCAAAAGCCTGCGAAATAACATGGGCACATGATTCGCAACGACTTTCCCAAAATGCATTTACCAATGGTAGTAAGTCAAAGCACTGAAATCGCAACGACTTTCCAAGTTGGGAGTAGATCTTCTGAATGGTTCTGATAGGTGCTCAATGGCCCATCTTCCCAGGTCAACAAAAATCATCGCAAACCACGGAGTGGAACCTGCTGGATTCATCAACCACCGGTCCCACCGCTTCAGACTGCTCAATGGCTCGGCGGTGCACCTCGCAGTCCCTCTGGGTTCCACGAAAGCGCAGGCAATCCGTCCAGGTACCTGCGCTGCGAGCTGCGTGATTGGCCAAGTGCTTGCTTTTGTCATTAGGCAACTAGGATTAATGACAAGAAAACTAGGATTAATGACAAGAACAACAACTGTTGCTTGGTTTTGTCGGTTTTTTGGAGAAACT
The DNA here is from genome assembly GCA_009767595.1 of Symbiodinium kawagutii. NCBI lineage: Eukaryota > Dinophyceae > Suessiales > Symbiodiniaceae > Symbiodinium > Symbiodinium kawagutii. The sequence goes on from VSDK01009952.1 coordinate 174,534, forward strand.
TGTGGTCTCCAAAAAAAAACATCACAATCAACCACTGTCATGGACCCCACAGCAAGACTTCGTGGAACAATACCCAGCAGGTAGCTGTGATAAGCAGTGATTATAGCAAATCCTGACTGACAAAACGCCAAACCCCGCCTGAACGAAATTGGATGCGCATGCCTCACGGACTATCCAGTGCTGGTAACCAGCAGGGCTTGTGGCTTGTTCAATTGGGCTTTATTTTGATGACCATCTGCCGATGCCAATAACAGTCGCCATTCTTCACCCGTTCATGGTCAACAAAAACAATTGATGGTTGATGGACATTGTTGGTGTGTACTTATGATGGCTACTGGCACCACTTATCAAACCCACAAAGTCGCTTGTTGTTGATGCAAGTATTGACAGCAAAAGAATTCCGTCACAGCCTCCGGTAGGGCGAACTCGTATTCAGCACACCTGGCGAGCAACGCGCATAGGGTGTACTCTTCATCAATAGACCTCCAAATTCATGGTGTTCCACCACAAAAATGAATGAACACCTGGTTTGGTTAGGGGATGCAAATGGATGCTACCGGGGTGCCCATTGTTGACCCGGACAGCCACTGCGGAAAGCCACGCCTCTTCTTCTTTTCAATGAGATCTACTTGCTCACCCACCGCTTCCAAGATGTCCTCGATGACCTGGGGCAACGCTTGGGAGCACAAAGATTGACTTTGAAACGCAACAAACGCCAAAACAATTGTAACAACAAGGACAAATAACAACAGGCCTTTCAGCTTTTCGGAACAAATAGCATCAAACAATGGCAAGCTGAACAATGCACAAGAAGAGGTGAAAAGAGATGAACAGAGATCAAAAGAGCTCTTGGATTCGCGAGCCAGAGCCTCATCAATGATGGAAAAGGGCAAAGGAAGCGGATCCACTGCACCATCTGGATTCACCTGGATTCCACAAGTTTGTCGAAGGGAAGGAAATAAGGAAACTCTCTGGGCTATCTGTTTGGAAAGCTCGAGAAGGATAGAGCACTGGCTCGGCCTTCTCCCAGCTGAAGACCATCACGTTCCAAGCACCTTTTTGATCACATCCAACCTGCCAAGTGGAAAACGTGGGGCCACAAGTGCCTGACACCACCCCTCTACTCATCCGTAATCATCTTCATCTGACCACATTTGTTTCCCTCGATCCTTAGCTGGTTGGTGGTTTCAACCCCTATGAAAAATATTTGTCAACCAACCATTAATAACTACATATCTACTAGATGTTTGAAACCATCAACCAGTTTAGGATCCGAAAAGAAACGAAACGAAGAAACCAAGAATGATCAGCACCTGCCTCCTGGGCCTGCCAAAAGGGCAGGCCACCCACCCGACATCTGCCCCCCAAGCACCGAGCACGAAATGCAGCGATGTTCGGATGTTCGCACAACTTTTCAGAAACTGAAGGCAACGAACTAGAAAGTGCAGACTCCTGAAACCATGAATGATCGTTGCAAAAAACAGCATTCAAGTTGAATAAAACGTGGCGTTTTGGTTGTAGTCATTTCCGTTGAGGGTATTCAATTATCATCTGCATACCGGGCCAAGTCGCATTCTACCAACAAAGCAAACAATCAAGGACACTCAATGAATTTGGGTCTTAAATTCAATTTTCGAAATGTTTGCAAACATCGTTTTTACTTGATTCATTTTCTTGATTACTTTGACTTATTTGATCTAGCAGCTAATTTGGATACTTTGAGTCAATTGCCGCTTCAAATGTTCGTCAGCTTGCACGTACCAACTCTTGTTCCGTTGGGACATTTTACATCTAAGTTACGTTGTGCCAGAGTCTGGCCACAGGCTGTCACAGCATTCGCTGTGCAGTCGAAAAGATTGCTTGCAGCCAACTGCTCGAATTCTCGCCGCAGCAAACTGCAGTCGGCGTTCGTACGGGGCAGACAATGTGCTCATATTTTTTCCAGGATCTGTGATAAGTATTTACATTATGCAGACACAATTCACACAAACAACGTAGTAGTTTCTCACATCTAGTTCAATCTCCGACAGATCATGATGTTCACTAACAAGCCAACTGGCAGACTCAAAACAACTAACCAATGAATCCTACACAAGAACCGTCAAGAACCAACATCACAATCCAAAAGCGATCACCAAGCAAGCAATTTGCCATCATTGTTGACAATTGTCTTTTGTTTGCGCCCATTGGTTTGCCATTCACCATTGAAAAATAGTCAAACCAGTTGCTTGCTGAATAGTTCAATGCAGAACTGCGGCTGCCGACATCATTGCCATAAAATTCCCAGCAAAAGTAGGAGCAGAAAGGTCATCTGCGATGTGCGTGCACCAAAACTGAAAGCAGAATTGGAGGGAACCTGGTATGAGTCGCCGCTGCATGAATAGATGCTACTCAAATCCAAAACAGTCATTGGGCTGCTTGTGACCGTCTCGTCAGCGGCCACCAATTTCAAGCTCGCATATGCACTGAGAGTGCCTGACACTAATTTGTTGTCGATGCAAACGACCGGATTGGCGATCTGCCAGCAGATTGAAGCTTCCACGGCCGCAAACAAATTGATGCAATCTGTTCCAGAGATTGATCCGCTTGTGGAGTCGCATACCACACTGTCTGCTGTCCAAGTGCCTTGAAACTCCTCTGTCACACACGGGTTGTCGGTCCACCTGGGGCCATACTTGAATTCGTAGTTGGCCTGCGAGTCTTTCACCTCGACGCCATAAAAGACCTCGCCTGTCTTGCTCAAGGTGCTGTCAATGCCTTGGACATAGTAACTTCGAGAACCCGTTCCTGACATCCAGCTTGTTTCACCTGTGCTGCTTGTGCATGTTCCCTCAAAGTTGACCTGCAAGTCGAAGGTCACCTTTTTTTCGTTGGAAGTCACGGAGACCGATGTTTCTGCTGGGTTTGAGGCAGTGAATGAACTCTGGGTGATCTCACAGGAGGTTGGAGCAGTAATGGTTGCCCCCACAAGCTTGGCCAGTCCCAACAGCAATGGAATTGAAAGCAAAGACATGCTTCGAAGAGTTTCGAAGAAGTGAAATCTACGTCAAGATCTTACACTTTTGAGCTCAAATGATGTGCACTTGAGGCGTGGCCGACACAAACACCTGGTCTTCACTCCCTTCAACGTGACCAGAGTTGGCTTTGCACCATGACATACCATACTACGCCGCTACAGATAGGGATTCTCATGGAGTATCAGTGCAGCCATGCACGCTCTCCTGGCGCCAACTGCTTGCTTTCAAACATCTGATTCCTGACTATACAAAGATATCAAAGATGAAATATCATGCTGAATAGGATGATTAATAATTCCCTATGTAACTTCTCATTCGTTCTGCCCCTTCGCACTTGACCTCAGCTGCTCTGCGCATTTTTTACACGCTTAATTGCGCAATCTCCCGTTCCAACTCTTCGACCTGCAACCACGTATTGACGCTCCACACAAGGATGTACTCCCACTTGAATATGGTGCAGGTTGATGCAAACCAGATCTGACCAGCCTCCTTTTGCAGCTCATCTTTCCGTGAGATCTTCTTCTGCTGTTCCTCAGAGAGATCGCTCGCAGCACGCTCCTGCATCAGATCAGGTGCAAAGGCTGAAAGATTCGACGAGATCCACCGAACAGTGCGAAAAGGATCGAAAAGGCACCTGCTCTTGTAAGGACAACCAACCGTCATGAGCCAAAGCTAATTTAGATAAGCCCATGGTCATACAAAACTATTCTCGAGACCTGTGGACAACCCACCTCCAACGTGTCAATCTCCGCAAGCTTCTTACCTCAACGCAGACTCGACTCAGAAACAAAGATAAAACAAAGCTGATCCGGCTAAAAGGCTGTCTCAAAGCCATTTAACATCATTGAACGATATTGCTCAAGGCTGATCATGCCAAGAACAGCCACAATCCTCAGCATCTGCGCATGGTGCGCATGGTGCCGCCATGGCATCGCCATCTCCCAGCTGCAGCCAAATCACGAAGGTTTCTGAGGCGGTTCTCAGGCTTGGCCTTGGCCCAACAATCGTCGGCGCAAGGACTTGAAACAGGGCCATGGCTCGCAATGAAATTTATGGGATCAATATCAATATATAGAAATCAATATCAATATATGAGGGCCATTTATTAGATCAACATCAATATATAGGAAATAATTAGAAATGACCAGACATCGGTATCAATATTAGAAATGATTGGAAATGACCAGACATTGGCAACCACAGTTTGATGGTACCAATGTTAGAATTGACATGAATTCACTGTGGTTCACAACTTGCCAATGGCTAATGTTGGCTACAAATTGCCGTGCTTGTTAGTTCATTGGAATCATGAGGAAGTAAGCTGAGGCGGTGGCAGGGGCAGGCTCAGCCTTTGCTTCTGCCTTTGGTGCCGCTTCCGCCTTTGGTTTGACTTCTGCCTTTGCCTGTGCAGCTTTAGGCTTTGCCTCACAGGTGGTTGTCATGTCCTCAAGTTCAGTGTATCATGGTGATTGCTGAGCTCATGCAATACCGCGAAGCACAACTCCGAAATTCACCGAGACGCTTTTGCTTTGACCTTCGGCTCGCTTTCAGGTGCCTCAGGTCCCAAGTTTGAGGCAGGCGACCAATCAGTCGAACGTGGTTGGTCGCCTGCCATTCACCAAAGGAGCATTACGCAGCCATTCCCAAGTGATCCAATTCTGGTGGAACGCCATGGATGTCAATAGCTGCCGCTGATCCCAGCACTAAGTTCGCAGCCATGCCGGGGATGTGACCACTCCTGGCCGGGTCACTGGTGGATGCTTGCAGCCCTTGGGCCCCCTCCCTGCCTGGCAGCTGGGCGTTGGCTCTCGGGCGCAAGTCCGGGAATTCCCCTGGGGAAGCGCACTGCGACTCACACGACGAAATGCCGGCATTGCAATCACCAAGCAATAAACAATCATTGGTCACGAAATGACCAATAGCTATATATCCAATAATTAATGATTGTAAGTAATATAGATGTTGACTGTTCTTATTGATTGATCACCATTCACCGGCAGCAAACAAACGGATAGATTCCATGAACGGTGACAAACTCCGGCAGAAATCCTGGCCTTGCTTGTGCTCGCTGCTGTGCCTCCGAAGCTGACGGTGGTAGCAATGACCATTGGGATATGATAAGCGGCTAGCTAGTGAATAACTGGTGAATAGCTAGTGAATAGCTGGTGATATGACCATGGGGATATGATAGTACAAGCGTATAGCTGGTGAATAGCTCTTGGGATGATTCTGTGACAATGACTCCGAAACTCTCCTGAATCGATGGGTTGTAAATCATGGCAGTTCCTACGTCGACGGTGTACACAATACGAGTACCAACCAACAGACCAACAGCCCGCTGAGCAGGACCCAACCAACCAATATAGTATGACACTAACAACAAGAACAATTACTTGACAACAAACTGCAGTTGGTGAACACCTATAGAAGACTTATGGTTTTGGATAATCCTACGCAATCTTGACTAAAAATGGGTTCATTCCACCTCCGTAATCGACCCACAGCGATTTCGCAGCTGCCCTCACTTCGAGCCAATACCTTGCAGTAAGGCCTTCCGCAACCATGTTGACAAACCAAAGCAAGCTGCGCAAGGTTGCAACATATTGGTATGGCTGCCAAAAACTAGTTCCCAAAAAAACCAGCTGCATAATGAAGGTCAACAATGGCGCAACAAAGGCTAATCAATGGCTAACCAATGAAAAAAGACTACAAAGAATCATCGCTCTGCTGATAAATCAACTCATGACCCGATGTTTTCTGCTTCGTTAAACCGCTGAACGTTCCCATGCCAGCGACGAGTTCACGCCTCAGGGCCTTTGTACAAGTTCTCCTCCAACGGAGTGTAACCTGCGGCACGCCATCTGCCACTCTTCGCTTCATTGGGGATTGGTGAACTATAGGGGATATAACAGCTATGTATGGCTGTGGGTCAATATGAACCAACCAATCATAGGTGCTTAATGGTCAATAACAGGGGATAACAACTAGCAAGTCGGGTTAAACGGGTACCATACGCCCCTCGTCGTGGATTCACAAACCCAATGAAGGAACAAGCATCAGTTGTGATCTGCAGGACTCTAACAAAGGATCGATGTACAGGGTGGCATGATGGCCTGCTCATGGTGAAATATGTGTATATGAGTATTAGTTTATCAGGGTGACGACACATCGTCGTGGGATCCCTACTTTCCAGCTTTTTAGGTTCCCAAAACCATGCGCGAGGGACAGCACCCTGTATGACATCTCACGATCAACAATAGACACAACCCCTAAAGCCACCTCATCGTTGTTTCCCAATAAATATCGGAGGCTTGCCCGTGAACAGGCAGCGTCTCAAACCTATTGCTCTCCCCAGAGTATCCTATAGAGGCTATTTTGTTCCAAAACGAAATCAGGAAAAATCCAAGAGGGTAATGTCATGAACCACCTTCCTGGAATCAAAGATCTGGATAGCTCAGATCCCTTCTGTAGATCTCTGTGAAATTTAGGAAGATCTGTGTGAATATTTCTGTAGAGATTTCCCTTCTTTTCCTATCATCGTCTGATCGTCCACGACTATGGCTTGGGCCTGCTCGAACTCGCACCGGCTTCCGATAGGTGCCATCTGGCCGCCGCGATCCTGCGATCACCTGGAGCTTCCGAGGCGCCATGGAAGGATGGAAGGCGATGATGGCGCTTCCAATGGATCAATGGTCATCCACTTCTGATTCTGGGCATCAATCAATCATGAATTCATGGTTTGATGAAATAGTGGTTCAATTATGGTGAATTCATGCTTCATGTACCGTGAATTCATGGCTCATTTATGGTGCATAGTGGATTAATGGATAATTATGTTGTCAAATTTCATGGGTTAGGGGTTACTCTTGCAACTAAGGAACGGCTATTGCGACTAAGAGCTTTTCAATATGTAAACATCCAATTCGCATCGCAAACTGGCACCGAGGGAATTTGCCATGATTGGAACAAAGGAACAGGGTAGAAAGAAAACATTGGCTGCTCAAGATGGTTGAGGCATTCCCTAATCAAAAAAATGGCAGGGGGTGAAATGATGCAATCAAATCAATCAATCCGAGAACATGAGCTCAGACAAAAGACAGTAAAACAAGTGATGAGGTATAGAACCTACCAATCCACAGTAGAAAATGCCAGCAGCTATGAAACTGTTGCACGCCAATCCAGTCATTTTCTACAGTGGAAAGTAGCCAACAGCAAGGCGACAATGAAATTTGGCGTTTGTATATGAGCGCATAGCACATTTCACCACATCACATGGCCAAAGAGAGGTTCTGATGTAGGATGTGTCTCTTTGTTTTTCACTGTCGCTGATCGCTGATGGTCTTGCACACTGGTTGATGCGTTGGTTGACATGAATCTTTCTGCGAAAAATATCGATTCAAACAGCTTTGCAACCAAACAGCAGTGACAATAGTGACAGTTCTAAGGTCGCGGTTTAAAATGGAAATGCAAATGAGGGCTGCCATGTAGGATGCATTTTGTGATCCCGCATCGCTTGAACACCTCTCCTTTTTGCCTCCGACTCTTTGCCTCCCACTCTTTGTCTCCCACCTTTGTATTCCACCTTTGTCTCTTTGTCCTTTGTCTCTTCGTTTTTTATGTTTTTGGCCTCCCATTTTGTGTTCCGCCTTTGTCTCCCAGTCCTTTAAGGTTCTTTTGCCTCCCACCTTTGTCTCCATGCACTTTGTCTCCCATTCCTTTGTCTCCTACTTTGTCTCCCAAAGAGCATTCCATTTTGTGTTCCACCTTTGTCTCGCTGCCCTTTGTATCGCTGCCCTTTGTATCGCTGCCCTTTGTCTCTGACCTTTGTCTCCCAGCTCTTTTGCCAGTCCTTTGCTCCCACTCCTTTGTTTCTCATTGTTTCTGACCTTTGTCTCAAAGGTTTGCTTTGTCTCCCAATCCTTTGTTCTCCCAATTCTTTGTCTCCCTGTGCTTTGTCTTCCATTTTGTCGCCCACCTTTGTATCCCAACTTGGAAATGGATGGGTAACACATGGAAAACAAAGGGAACCAAATGGAAAACGAATCGAAAACAACTGGACATCAAATTAAAAACAAACGGAAGGGGAAACAATTGGGATACACATGA
>VSDK01009952.1:182682-219395 GCA_009767595.1 Symbiodinium kawagutii
GCCATGGCTGAAGAATCGGAAGAAAAGGGAAACAACTGGGACACACAATTGGGATACAAATGGAAAACAAATGGGAGACACATCCAAACTCTGCCACCTGCCCCCTGCTCCTAGAGATTGAAACCGAACAGCTACCCTCTTTTGGAACAAAGCCGGGGCATTTGTCTTTCTTGACCAAAGAACAAATAGAACACCAGCACCAACTGACCGACAAGCAACAAAATCTCGATAATCAGGACTTGTCTTACAATAATTGCAAGAGAAAATTCCTAACCGCAAGAATCAAAACCTTAGTTGCAAGTGTCAAAACCTTAGTTGCAAGAGTCGAGTCAAAAAACATTAGTTGCAAGAGTCAAAACCTTAGTTGCAAGAGTCAAATCTTAGTTGCAAGAGTCAAATCTTAGTTGCAAGAGTCAAAAAGGTTTTTTGACCCGACTCTTGCAACTAAAGTGTTGGCTCTTGCAATCAAGGGTTGGCCCTTGCAATTAGAGTTGTACTATATCTGAATGTTGCTGGTCCGAGGGCTCAATGCATGAACCTCTTGGTATCTGCTGCCCCCCCCACCCCACCAAGACAAATTCACCGAGGTTGAATGATTGATGGTAATCAGCCAGCACAACTTGACGATGTGATGCCAAATTGTGCGCAGATCCCCAGAACTGAATGTTGCGCGTTATTGTTCCGAGAAGGAAGGTGGCTTCACGTGGTACCAGGTGCGGTGTTCTTGTTTGAAATAAATTGTGTTGGAAAGTTGGTTCCGTAGATTCAGAACTCCGAAGTCCAGAAACCAGCCAAGTAGGACCTGGAACACAAACCAGGATAATTTCTAAATGCATTGCTACTTAAACGGATAATGATGCATTAATCTGTATCAACCACTGCTAACTGACCGCTGATTGTCCAACGCAGCACAAGCCAACATGTTTCCCTCTTCAAACTCCACAGTCTATAATCACATGTACCATGCAACATGATTCATGAACCCAGCTTTGCAATCCCAAAGCCATGACGATTCAAGGTTTATGGTTCAAGTTTAAAGTGATAATAAGAAAAATCCGGCTTACCGAATAGGAGGGACTTTTTACTCCGCAGAGCTTGAACACGCTCCTCTTTGCCTCCCACTCTTTTGTCTCCCATCTTTGTGTTCCACCTTTGCCTTCCAATCCTTTGTCTAACATGTGTGTGCTTCTTTTGCCTCTCACTCCTTTGTATCCCTTTTGTCTCCCTCTGCCCCTTTTCTTCAGCTGAGTCTCCCACCTTTGTCTCCGACTGTTTTGTCTTCCGCGCTTTTGCCTTCCAAGGGTCTCCACTCTTTGTCTCCCACTCTGTTTCCAATAACCAGCCCTCAATCTCCCACATTTGTCTCTCACGCCTTTGTCTCCCCCTCGTCTCCCAGTCCTTGTCTCCCACTCTCCCAAGGGTTTGTCTCCCACTTTGTCTCCCCATTTTGATAATTTGGTCCTTTTGTTTTCCCAATCATTGTCTCGTGTTCTGCCTTTGTCTTCCAGTCCTTTATCTCCCACTGGTCTCCCACGGGGTCGCCCACCCTTTGTTTCAGCGCCGTTTGCCTCGCACTGTGTCGCCCACCTTTGTATCCCACAATTGGACAAGGGGAGACAAATGGACAACAAATGGGAGACAAAGGGAAAACGCATTGGGAGACAAATAGAAAACAAATAGGAGACACATAAATGAGACAAATGGAAAACAAAGCGGCTGTTGTTGGAGATCAATTTCTCGTAAATCTCTCTAAGATATGATGTCTGCACCTTGAGTTGATCAGTCATTGCAGCCCAGCAGCCCTGAGAGAAAAGAAAAAAACAACGTGCCAAGCAAAATGGCACAGTCTGCCAATCTGTCAATTCTGGGTGTTGAAAACAGGTTTGTGGGGCTTGCCCTGGCTTAGTCGCAAGACCTCCCCAGAGAAGGCTAGACCCATGAAATTTAGCAAATTATGTCGAATCTTCCATGCTTGAAGACCCCTGGAAAGGAAACAGTAGTGGAAACAACAGCAGCAACACGAAGGGAAAAACCAAGCACCAGTAACTTCAGGGAAGTCCTTTCTCCGCTTGGGATCGCTATGATGAGCTAGAATAGGTTTGATGTACCCTTATGTACTCGTACTGTCTAAACATACATGTATATCTGTGTATATATATATATATGTAAATATATGTCATCTATATCTATGTCCGCCTATGTATAATATAACATGATGTATACATATATATGCTCTAGTTCAATCCGTCGTAATCCATCAGACTCAGAACCAGAGTTTTTGCTACGGCTGAGTTTCGAGTCCCAACACGTACAGAATCGGTATCGGAACCATCCGTTGGGATGTGCTCCCTGCAATTCTGGAGATAGCTGACATTGGCAGCCACAGGATATTACACAACATTGACTCCAGCCTCACTTAGCTATATCATCAAACCACAGTTCCATCAATTTATAAGAACTGATTAGAATCAATTATGCACAATTCTAACGAATCTTCAGACAGTCAGTGGTATATACAAGCATTCTATTGTTTCATACAGTTGATACCAATATACTAAAATAATATATATATATATATATGTATATATACACACCATCATTTGCCATCAGTGGTCATTTTATGATAGCCGTTGTTGTACTCACGAGTCAAGCATCCTTCCCACCCTGGGACCCTTGAGACGCGCCTTGCTGCCATCATCCTGGATGTGGTACACCGTCCCCGTGTTCGTCGTCTCAACCTCGACGAGTATCAGGCGCTGGGCTCCGAAGCATCGCTTTGAAATGAACAAAGATACATGCTTAGCTATGGTTGCACATGGTTACTGGTTTCATAGGGGGTTATAATTTAGTGAATAATAGGGCATAAGTATCAACGATAATGGTGAAGCAACTACTATATGGGGCTTTGTCAAGCCAGTTAAAAGCTATGATTGATTTACTATAAATGGATATTCATGGTCAATAAACTGGATGATGTGGGGGTTCCCTATTTTGAGGAACCGTCAAATAGCGAGAAGAGACAAACCAGTAATTATGCGTGTTTGCCAATGTCCAGCACTAGAGGGATCGTCATGGATCCCACAGTGATCCACTAGTACCAGTAGTCTGGGTCATGGTTCAAAGTACTAGTCCTCAGTGTGGAATTCGGTGCGTGGTCCAAGCCACTATAATTGTTGACCAGCAAAGCACGGGCTTTGTTTCCTTTTGAGACTGCTTTGATGGTAGTTTGCCGAAAACAGTGAAGAGAGTGCCGCAGTTTTCGGAATGGCCAAGCTAGTGGTATGTCATTAGAATCATCATCATTGTCATCATCACTCCCAATAGAACCTCGAAACCACCACCATTATCATAATCACCACTTTCATGATCGATATCAACATCAATGTCAATACCCATTATGAATACATGTCTGCCGTCTAAGCATGTTGCCATCCAAAAGAGAGAGATTCAATGGTTCTTGGGATACATCAATGTCATCAATCGAAACTATTGACACTTCCAGGCGCTTTGGATATCATTGGCATCAGCAAATTCCTTTACTGCTTTGAAGGATCCCCTTCGTTTCACCCTCCACATTCAGTTCCCAGCATTGGTCGGTCGCGGGATTTGCCCCGCCATCACGATGACATGAAGTCGCGGCGCAGCTGAACTCTAAGCCAAAGGTGCAGTCAATGGAAACATGGTAGGAACAATGGAAACTCCAACGCATCACCAATTTGGATGTCTAAGATTGTTCACCATTGCCCATCACCAAGCTAACAAAAACAGTCACTATTTCTGGTTGTGCAGAACCTCCAATCTTTGTGGTACACTGTTTGCAAACGTACCCACATACCTGCGATTCATCTAATGAGTCCTTGCCGTTTAAAATGTGAAGGAACCATCACTATGATTCTTGGCGAATACGGAATTCCGATCAATCATGGTGGGACACCCAACAGCCAACAATCAACCATGGCATACCATGTCTAATTGCTTCTGAAACACTTGCAGGTCGTTCTCTTTTCAGGCTGAATGCTCAATTTTCAAAGGCTGACAGTCTCCAGCTGAAATTATGACTGTCCTACTAATCCTACCAGTTGCAAATTTAAAGCCAGTCGATTCCCGGCGAAACATGCAGAAATTCTGACATTGTGAAGCAGTTTTGAGCTGTCCATCACAGCTTCCCAACGAACTGCTCGAAGCTGTCAGTAGTCTCTATCTACAAGGTTTGCTCAGCTTTGTCGCAGTCTGGGCCATCTTTCTTACGTCACAGTTTCAAATCCTGAAGCTTGACACATGCCGAGAACATCAGAAACAACTGAAAGACATTGCTCCAAGACTGCTTGAAGCACACCAGTCTATGACAGTGAATCTGACGACTACACATGCTGTGTATGTACATATGTATATATATATATAATACTGTATGTATATTTATGTATATATATATATATATATCTACAAACCGAGTTTTGTATGCAAAAGTAAGTGTTATTGATTGAGATCCTCCTCTGACATTTTTAGGCCTCAGAAGCATCTTTCCGGTTGGTCCCAAGCACACCCTCGGTCCTGAAACCCCAGCGTTTCTCCTTCGGAGCCTTTCAGTTGGCGACCAGAGGAGCCCTGGCGCCGGGAACCGCCCCTGGCCAAACATCCGAGTTTTTTTGGCACAGATTTTGGGTGGGGAAAACATCTATGGCGTAGGATCCCATTGGCACAGATTTTTTGTGTGGCAGCAAACTGGTGGTTTTGGGTGGGGAAACGGGGAAACATCTACGATTTCACTGATTTTGGCTTGTTGATGGTTGGGTAATGTCTACGATTTTCGGACAAGCCGTGACAAGCCCGCGTATTCAGCCCAATCAATAGCTCTGAAAGAGCCGTCTATCTGACAGGGAAGACCTTCTTCGAAGGAAAAAACCCTGCGCAGAGAATATCTTGTTCAGCAGAACATCTCCATACCTCTGGGTTTTGCCAAGGTCTTGAGATCTGCTTTTTCTCGGAGATTCTGTTCAATCTGAGCCGGCTCAAATGGAAGACATAGCTCTGCATCTCTGCATTGCAAACAAGCCGGGCTCTGCATGGTCCATGGTCATATCAAGTTCTCAAGCCATTGACTTCTGGAGGCACTGCAGCCAGGCTGGTTGCAGCTTCGCTATCCGGCGGTCTTGGGCGGAACGTATGGTCGTGCAAGCAAAGCAAGAGAACTTGCACAGGAGACATGAACAACAAATAGATGGATTCACCATACGCTCCTTTCAAAGGATTTCCAAAGAGGGCAAGAGCTCCAACAAGAGCTCCCATGATGGTACCGAAAATGGTTGTCACAGCATAGCAAGTCTGCTGCTTCTCCGCCTCCGAAAATTTGTGGCAAATCAAACATTTGAACAACATTTTGGCAGATTTTTGGAGATTTCCTGTGGTCAGGACAGTCATCAAAAAGAGCTTGCCACCGAGCTCAGAATTGGGGGAAGGAATGAAATTCATTGCTCCCATGGAAGCCGCAATGAAGCAAACACTCCATTCATTCCCCTTCAACAGAAGATCCAATAATCCGCCAGAGAGTGTTAAGACTCCCACCAGTACTGCCCCGGCTCGCACTGGCCTTCCCACAAGCAATGCCCCACGTACAGGATCAGCACCACGAAAAGCATGGGCCAGTGCGCAAAAGCAGAGAACACCAGTGAAGTGACTGATGAGCGTTGCCACATGAAAAGCGATGGCCTTCAAAAGCTCGGACCTTGATTCATCTGGCAGGGTCAGTCGATACAGGTCCCTTCCGATTAGGATCATGTTGCCAGTTTGAAGTCCTGCAAATTGATTGAAGTGTACCAGGGTCAAGAGATCAATGAAGCCTGCAGTGAGGGAGAATCCCAAGACCAGCAAGCAAACTCCGCGCTGGATTGCCATGGGAAGCGCCGAATTTGTCAAGCACTACTGCAAATGGCAAGTACTATCAAACCAATATTTGGGGACTGTACAAGGGGCATCTCCAAACCATCTGAAGGTCATCGATGTTTGGAAAGAATTGCGAGACATCAGGGGCCGTGGAGGCCTCCATAGATGGGAGCTCTCACTCAAATCAATTGCAACAGAACTGATGGTGCACCGGAACGGTGACACCCTGTGACACCCCACATGATTCCTGGTTGACAGTGGTCAACCACCCAGCGATCTCGACGAACCGAATCAGCCATGAAATCAAGCTCCAAAACTCTTCGAGCCAGGCTGCGCACTTCCAATCTATCCTGCGAACATATCCTTTGAATCCACCGGACGGTGCTGAGCTCATGCTACAAGGGACTGTCCAGACATACCCCCATGACTTTTCCATGTTTTTTTCTGAAGTCTTGGAGGTCACTCAACCAATGTTCCGCCAATACTTCATAATAATTAAGAGTGGTGAATGATGGTTAGTGATTAACAGTGGATATAGTGGTTAACAATAGTTAATTCAACAATGGTCAAGACATGGCTGTGGGTCAAAACCCCGTACCCTTGGTTCCCGTATCATCAACCATTGTTGTCCCCCTATTATTGTTGGTTATTATCCCTCATGAAATTGGTTGGTTAAGATTGACTCAGCTCGCCATATGAACTTTCCCACCTCAACGCACAACCAACGCACCTTGGAGGCCGGCATCGAAGCGAGAACACGTGGTCTTCCGTCCGTCGCTGCTCGGTTCAAATGTCGTTTGCGCTGTGCCTCATGCCGTGCCGTGGTGAGGCTATGCAAATTCGGTAACCATCGTTAACCATGACCAGGATTGTTGACCATCATCATCATCATCATCATCATCATCATCATCATCATCATCATCATCATCATCATGAACATTCATGAATGTTCATGAACCATCTCCGATGCCATGCTTCGAATTTCATGGCTTTTCAACTCTGAAAACGCCGACTTCTTTAGAGTCACGAGATGTCACGAGCAACCACTACGGACAAGCCTTGAATTGCGCCTTGTCACGAGTAACCACTGCGGGCCCCAGAAATTGCGCCTTTGCAGACTTTGATCAGGAACACTCAGGCCCCGACATTGAGTTTGCGTTTCTGCTCGTCCAGGCGTCTCACAAAGTCTCGCTCCTTCAACGTCGCAGCCGGGACCGTTCAAAGCTTAAGATTGGAGTGGACATGGGCTTCCTTGATGGACAAACCGTAGTCACCAGATTCAGTGCCTATGACCAGCTGCAGGATAGTGTTACAATTCTTGTTGTGCATCCAAATTACACTTGGCTGTGGCCATATACAATCATAAATCATGATCGTTGGCACACACACACACACAATTTAAATGCGCACACACACACACACTCTTACACCCACCTAATTTTTGACCCCACTTACCCACGCAAGTTTTAACTTCAACCCCCATCCAGGATGATGATCACACATCATTTTCGCCCCAATCCACTCTCCTGTGGCAGAACTTCTCGACCATCAATCTCCTGGACGTGTTCGTGGGCCACTGGTTGGTGATGGCTGCAGGGTATGCCTAGGGGTCCCGTAGTCATCCTCAATCAGCTTGGCTGAATCTAATTTGTCAACGGATCGAAGGTTGACAAAATGATATGCAAGTTGAAGTTTCTTAGATTCTACTGGTGATATCACGTATTGAGAATCCCAACCCTTGAGGTTTTCTTGCCTTTTTTTTTCAAACAGCAAGGCACTTGCAAAGCACGGGCCTCTATGGCAGTACTGCAAAGGACCACCTGGCAGCTGATCCATGGGATTCCATGGGGATCTGTGGCTCTGATGTTTCCCCGAGCTCGCCACAGCGGTACGATAGCGTCGCTCATGGAAGGCAAAGGGGTTCCTGGAGCATCGCGTCACCAATCTGGGGATTGGATCGCGGGGTCCAGGTTTCGTCCATGTGCCATTCCGTCCCAACTGCGATTCAATTTTGAAATGCCATTGATTGTGGTTTTCTAAGCTGAAAAATAAGCATCTGAAGCCTAAAAATGAGCATCTTGAATCTTGGAGTGGAAGAGTTTGTATTCTTAGGGAACCGAAGAACTGCGCTGACACACGTTGAACTGTCACGAACTGCTCCCCGAAACTGAGTCCCGGGACCCTACGAGATTTATGCGGCGTAGAACATCTCCTGAGGGAATTCGTGGCCATTCTAGGCATGCAAATACATGGGCAAACGGATGTCTGGGACAGGAATAATATGAATATACTACATATATAATTCATTTAAATATACGTAACATTATCAGTAGTTAGACATGTTCCGTGTCCTTTTCTTTTTTTTGGGGCAAACGATGTTGTTGAAGAAAATAGATATCATTAAACTACATCTCTGGGAAGATTGCAACAAAACCGGAATATCCACTGGTTTCTGTGGGTTTGAAGTGCATTTTAAGTTGGAGCAAGGCCCAAAATAAATATGGAATCTACTATAATAGCCAACCACCTGTTGATATACCTGTAAAACAACCACGAGGTGCTACTACTGCTCAATGGCATCTAGATTTTGAGGGAGACTTCTTTCTGTACTTTGTTTGTTTCAAGAAGATGGCAAAACAGTGAGGTAGGACCTTGTGGGGCAAGCGAGAAAGGATGCAAGAGTTGCTGGAAATGCATCAATGGCATTGGCCAAGAACTTGAACGCCAAAAATAATTCATTTTCAGCAATTAAACACTTCGGCAGCTCTTCAGCCCAACAAATCAATGCTTCAAAGACTTCGCCAAAATCTTCAGCGATTCATCCTCAATCCTCAATATGTTTCGCTTGAAATGGAGAGAGGAAGGCTGGGATCTCCAAGTGCTGAGGGCTATCTTACACCTAGAATATTTGATGCAAGGTCACAAGCACATTACGTACTACAAAAATCTACAAAATCCAACCGTCATGAGTCACAACTGGGATGGAATACTGAGGTCGTCCACGCATACCCTCGGATTCATCTTTGCTGATCCTATTTCAAACTCAAGATGTAGGTGTTCATAAATGTGGCAACTTCAGTCGCCACTCAAAACATGGACGAAACGATGTGGCCGACATCCAATTGCCGCTGTCCTGAGATTAGATCTCTGAGCTCTCCAACCTGTGCTGCGCATAGCCATGCAATGGTTGCTCTTCGATAACTTTTGGTCTGCAATGCTCTACGAGTATCTGCGCTTTTTTTTTGAACTTTTTCATTGGGACTTACCAAGAACTCCAGCATTGAAAAAGCCATGGCCTCAAGTACGGTCTCAAGTAGAATGAGTGAAAATGCGACAAACATCAAATGGCATCTTTGTGCAGTACTAGCCTAGCAGCTCGGCATTTCCACACCTGACGTATCTTGTTGTCAGACAAGTCGAGGGTGGTCAATCGCAAAGGTGTCAGCTCTTGCAAGTCCTGAGCCCAATCTCTCATCGGAAAACCAAGGAAAGAGCAACACATGGAAGACATATGTATGCACAATATTCAACAGTATTGTATCATATGTGGAGAAACCATATTACAAATAGATAGATATATTAGAGAATCCAATGTTGCTAGTCGCTTTCTGTTGCTTCAAGAAAACACACATCGCAAACACAATTCGCAACAGAAACCACCTCAAGGGAAACCACCTTGCAGACCGGTCCTCCAGTCGATTTCCTGCGGTGTTGAGAACGTTCAACGTCGAAGAAATTGCGGCAATCGATGCCGGGCAGAACTGGGCAAGACGTGAAAGGAGGTGCCACTGCTGAGTGGAGCAACAAGGTGCAACATCTTGGGGGTGCACACGAACCGTGCTCTCATGTGTCTCCCTCAAAAAAATGGATGACTTCCCTCTGAAACTGAGCTATGTTGGATAGTCAGGAGTCCAATGTGTTTGGAAACTACCAGAGATTGAACGTAAATGCATGGATTGAATCTACACTGCAACCTGCATCAATCTCCTGGTGCAGTGTCAAGCGAGCGCTGGTGATCAGCAATGGACTTTAGAAGTGTGCAGTAACAACAGGGATATGATGATGAGACATAATGAGGGAGACAGCCAGAAGTACTACCAACACAAGGGACCTGAACATGTAATAATTGGTTACCAAGGGTCCACACACTGGATGATCATAAGCAACACAATGCATGTCCCAACCAACCCCGAAGAGTTTCTTTTCTTTACTGCTGCTCAGTTGGGTATGTGCCAAAGTAGTTCCGTGTGAAACGATCAATTTTTGGTGGATGATTGCTTGCCCTGTGGCTTGGCACATACCCACAAGCGCTCAGTTGCAAGTCATGTAAAAATTGCTGTCCGGCCAGGCTACCTGCAGTGCTGCTTCCACAGGTGGTTGCTGATGCGACACCATTAGTTCCTCACATTGATCAGCGTGGCATCCGTGAAAATCCACTATGAAGAATGACTATTGATGCCACACGACTATCAATGACTCATGGACCATTTCTTAGTAATGGCCATCTAAAGGTAGGTTAATGATTTAATGACCATTGATGACCGTTGATGCCAAATGATCAATGATCTATGCCCATAACTTGCCATTGGTTCCAAACACTCCCACCATCAGTTCGCTGCCATCATCAAATCTGAGGTCTGGCAGATGCGCTACCAATATGATATGCACAATTCGCAGTCTCGGTGTAACACCTTTCGTTAGAAAGCCCGAAGAATTAACCCATGGAAGTTGACTTTCTTCTTGGGGTAATGAAACACTTGAAAATGGAACGCAGTCCCCCACTTGAACCCCCAACAGGGATGACAACCACCACACCCTCCCATTCCCATGGTGATAGTGAAATGCAGAGCGGCCGAATTGAGAATTGCTGAGCGAGATGCGATTTCCACACTTTTGTTGAGGGGAAGACATTGGTCGAAACAAACAGTTGAAAAGTAATCAGCAGAACCTGGGATCACCTCCACCCAGAGCAGTCCTCCAATTGCGTGCAGCTCTCAAGGCATTCAATTCGTGCCAGCCTGGCGGAAAAGCGTGCGCTGGGGAACTCTTCCATCAGCTCAAGGTTCCTAGATTTCTCCAACTCTTCAAGATGTTGGGGTCAATCAATGGAGCACCTCCAAACCCCAAGTTGCAACAAAAACATGTGGGGCAGCCCTTGATCATGGCCACCACTTTGATCCTGAAACTGAATCTTCCCTGGGTTGACAGGTGAACTTTCCTATCTCAACATGCGCTCAGTTTGTCGCATCCTTAACCTGTCGAACAGCTTCCAGCTTCCACTCCCCACGACCCCTCCCTTCCCCGGACCTGTTGTGCCCCAGGTGGAGCTTTTGCAGCACACTGAGGCCCTGATGCACAAAGTGGGGCGGGAAAACTTCCTCTATTCTTGGTGGGAGAACTTAAGTGTTCAGGTGATTTCAGGCGTCCCAGATTCTTTGATCATTGACTTCAAGTGTGCGTTTTTGATTTAGCAACTTGGAGTAAACATTTTGAGAGCCCCATATGATGGGGCTGTGGCACTATGGCGGCACCCCTCGTACCATCAAAAAAGGATGACCACTTGTAATGTGTTGACAACCTGTCAACGAGATGCCATGATGCCGACGACGCCCCAAGAAGAAACAAGCTGTGGAAATTCATGGAACTACTGCAGCTTTGATCAAACTTCATCAGCGTTTGATCAAGTTTCATCCAGAATGAACCTTATGACAGCAGTTTGAAAAGAACAGCATTGGAAATCATTGGAATACAGTAGTGCTGCACGCATCTGCATGAGAGGAATGGTGCTACTGATGGCTTATGGCTTGCTCCGCCTTTTGCTGTGCCCATGCCGAAATGAGTTTCTATGCCGAAAATGCCCGACACCAACACTTGGCACAAACTCCTTTCACACTTGGTAGATTAAACAACTTGGTGACAAAAAACAGTCACTGTCAAAAACTGTCAAAGCGGACATCCTCAGAACCCCTCGAGCAAATTAAGGATGGATGTTATCGGCGCAGTCCTTCCACTGCAGATCCATCACGCTGTGAAACCCATCATGCTGAGACGTGCGCTGCAGCTGAGTCCTACCTCTACGAGTCGCTGAAGCAGGGTATTCGACTCTTATGTTGGCACAAGTTCAGAATGGCAAATCTGGATGGCTTCTGCACAATGAAAATGAAGAAAGACTTGGACTGCGACCGGAGTATATGTTATATGGCTGAGATCTGTTCAGACGCTTTGGATTGGATGAGGTGATGAAGCAAGAATCTAGAACCACCAAGCATTCTGCACAACTGGCAAACAGCTCAAGCTCACTCCAAGGGACAATGCGGTCCTGCCGCGACAGACCCACTGTGCTTTATATTAGTCCAATTCAGAGAATTACAAGGAGTCCATATGACTTGCTCCCCGCGAAGAAATTGGTGGTTCAATGTGGTTACCCATGGTTTCCATTGCAATTCCACACAGAGTCCCATGGTTTCGTTAGAGATTCAACACAAGATACTGTAGGTGATCCCCTAGCAATTAAGCACATTTCTCGGATGTGCAGCAGTGCTCTTCAGACGTCAGCCGCAGTTTCTTCAAGCTGTACCCATTTGCTCATTAAGCTTTAGATTCCGGATCGATGGACTATGATAATTAAGCCCGTACCAGGTACACAACTCTTGACTTCATACTCTCAACGCATCATCGCTTACAATGGGCACCGTATCATACTCATAGCTAGAGCAACCAACAACCGTGGGGATTTCACCACTGAAGCAAAGCGCTCGCTGTCCTCTTGAATTCACATCCTGGCAAAACTAACTCGAGAGTGTATCCCTTGGGAGGCGGGGTACACCCAACCATCCAACCCAAATTGTCCGCAAGGAAACCACCGATTCAGAGGTACTTCAGTACCATTTCAAGACACACTTCACAAGAGCCTGTGGGCTTCCACAAGCAACGATGCGGAGGGCTGCCAGGGGCTACAAGGGCCGTCCTTGTGGAATTCAGACCATGAGCATGAGGCCCGGGGTGACCCAGTAGTTGAACTCCTGGCAAAACTGGTTGCAACAGCCCTTGGACGCTGATGGATGCTGGGACTGCTGGTGGGGTCGGTTGATTTCTGGTGTCCTCCCGGCTCACAATGCCATCATTGGAGGGGACAAAGCTCCTCAGAAGGGCAGCTATGATGGTACATGTACATGCTCCGCGCACTGTTCCAGACATATCCAGACATGGGATCTAGATGACAAGTACTGCTGCAAGTTGCAGTATTGGGAGGATATACGGGACTTGTGACTTTTGTAAGCATCACACAATGCGTTCAGGATGTAGTCAAGATCATCATCGGAGAACATCTCCTGCTGGACACATCGAAGCAAGGCCTGAAATGTCAAAACAATGGGATGATGTCTTGGAAGTGCAATCTGTACACGCGGGTGTGCACATAAATATACGAAAACAGTCAATGCCGCATCCCTTGCCAAATCCCTGGCTGTGACTGGCCCTTTCCGGTCATGAAGGGACACCCTTAGCATCTCACATCATCCTTGAACAAGCAAACTCTCTGACGGATTCTGCGTAATTTTGCAATGGACACAAAGCTCCTCATCATTGGTGAGGTTCTTGAGAAGTGCCTTGCAAGATACATCACAATGCCACCGTACCACTTGTCACAAGTGTGACCTTCTAAAGCTTCAGCAAGCTCCAAACAAGTCACTGATGATAGTTGAGCTGTTGGTATTCCCAGTTCGTTGGTTCTAACAATACCCAGCAAAATAGCTAGTAGAACCGTCCAATGAGGGTTGTTCGCTGCAAGGCACGCGGAACTCTATACTTCTGCGGGATCTTACACTGGACCACACAATCTGTGAATGCCCAGTTAACAAGCGGCATCCACATAACTTACATCAACTACTTACATCAAAACATCAGCGCCTGACAAAACTACAGGTAACAAGTAAGACACAAAGGTCACGACCTGTGCCAGGCGCTGGGCCGGGCAACACCGCAATGCCCCCATGATATGGCCGTGGGTAAGGGCCCCTGTACCCCTGGCTGTTCACATGTTTTTTTTTCAAACTAGGGAACCCCAAAAGTGGTTGGTTTAGTACAAAAAAGGGTCGATAAACTGGATGATTTGGGCGGGTTCCCTATTTTGAGACACCCTGACATTGTGCGTCTCAACTATTGCGCTTTAATGCAGCGTTTGCTCAAGTGAAAGCAAGGCTGATGGGCAATATCCCTGGCGGAGGAATGTCTCGAGCTCCTTCAGCCAGACTCCCAGCATTAGCGTTGACTAGGTGAATCTAGGTGAACCCCCCAACCAAATTAGTCTAGCGGGTGGGGCATGCACCTACCCCTTTTCTGCTTGGTTAATATGAAGCCACCGCTGCCGCACCCAGGCCTTGAACTGAGTCTTGTCCAAACCTCAGTGGTTGAATACAATTTTGCACACGAAATGTGTTCGAAAAGAACATGACAAGAACCTCATTCTCCAACCAAATCCGATTTGATACTCGACTTTTTCTTCCCGGATTCAGTCTCAAATTGACTACTATGACGATTGAAGTACGCCGACCTGCCTTTTTGTTGCGGAGCAATGTAGTGATCCAGGCTTCCCCCGGTTTCTGGCGGTGAAATTTTAAGCGGAGAACGTTGGAATCACATGGGTTTAGGCAGGTTGAGAGGTCAAAATTTGTAAGTGATGTCTGAAAATGTGCAAGAACGAGTCTTATAGCTCTCTGAATTATCAGTGGCCGCATGAAAGAAAGGCCCAAATGCGATGAATCAACAGAGGATGGGCAGGAGGGATATCATTTGAGCATAGCAGCGTATCTGTTTGTTGTCCCTGACAATTCTCCACTGAACCCTGCAACAAGCAAGAAACGCATTCCATTTATTGATGCCAAGTAATTTGAACCGACAGCATCTAGGCAATGTGAACCAGAAACATCAAAAACAGCTTACAGCAAGTCTTTTCGTGGCTGAAAGCTGCCTTTCTCTCTGAGGAGGATGTTCCTAACCTTGTCCAGCTGCATGCTGATCAGCCAACCTGAAACATTGTTCACGCTGTGACAAGCTACAGAATTGCGCGTGAAACTTCGGAACCTTATCTGGTGGTTTCTCAAGTGATGGGGGTACCCCCAGTTATCATCCTTTCTTAACAATTTTTAGCAATAAACCAACCATCTTACGCGGTTCCCTAAGGCTTGAGAAACCATCATTTCTTGGTAAAACATGCAACGACTTTGTCTCTTCAGCGAGCCTTTCCACAAGGCAACAGCGCCCAACCTTGGTTGGGCTCAGAAACAAATTCTCCAGGCGAAATTTGGACCAACCGGGAAAGCTGAAAACCAGTGGCATCATGGGGTCCAACTGCAGGACTAAACGAAGCAAACAAAACTTGAAGAAACATGAAGAAGTAAAATCAAAGGCCAAAGGCAATCTGAATTGGATGACATCGTTGCAGGCTTGCCCGCGAATAGGTCCCGAACAGCACCAAATACAGGGTGAAGAGTCCTCTCTTTCGGGGCTGCTTGGGACCCCATAGCTACCGTGGAGACCAAGTGCCATCTCTATCAAGTGATAAGCCGTTCAGAGTGAAGCTTGGTGCTAAGCCAATATGAGAAACAGCGTCGGATATAGCACCGATCAGGAAATGATCATTGAAAACCAAGGTATAAATGACCACGTTTGTAGAACCAAGGATCTGAAGCACATCTTGCATCTCCTCCAAAGAACCAGCTGATGTTGGTGTCCCACATGGCAGCAAAGACCTCAGTGGAACGGCAAGAGCTCTTCGATGTCATTCACCATCTTGCGGTTCGTTGGATGTTTGAGCGCTTAGATGCCCTTAGCTTTGAGATGGACATGAAACACAACAAAGTTCGGGGAGAAGATGACATTCAGCTGAAGCCAAGCGCCACAAACCATCTGCAACTCCAAAATGGAAACATGCGGTGCAGAAGCTGGGGTCCCAACCATGGTGGCCAAAAAGAGATACCACATACCTGGTCCATTCTACCGTGATTTCCATGTGACTGCTGCGCACATATTATTGATAAATTAGTGATTGCATTGAAAAAAAGTTAAGTTATGTCCAAGTAACGGCCTCTTGTTTCTTGGTGATGATTGATGATTGGTGATGGCTAGTAATGATTCATGCCGGCAATGATAAGAAGCAACAACCATCACCTCTTGTGAATTTTATTCTACTGCTTGGGGAGATTTCCGTGTGATCATGACAATCAAAAACAAATACAGCCTCTCATGAATCAACAAAGGCTGGGTCAAATCTTTGTCATGGTTGATGACCATGATTTATGATGCCTGATGACGCTTAACTGATCATGCTCAATAAGGCTTAATCTAAGTCGTTACCAACATTTCAGTCGAATCCAGAAGTGCAAGCATGTCTTCCGACGTGTACCCCTTCAAACACCATTCTGCGCAGCTGCAAGGAATGTCTCATGACTCAGTTCCCCAAGTGTCAACCTGGTTATAACCATCATTAAGCCATCATAAGCCATCACTTTCAGGCTAAAGATTCGATTGCTCATGATTGGCCACTGTATCAATGAACCACCTCTCATTCACCACCTTATTGCCTACCTATTCTAAGTACCTATTCGTAATCACATGTAATCACCAACCATTAACATCTATGAGCTAAGCTTCCACGCGCCTAACCACCCATAATTCACCATTCACCAACGGTTGCCCCGGGATTTCCAGCGAGACGTATCGGCCGCTCCTCGTCCCATGAATCGAGTCCTTGCTTTGAACAACTGCTCCCCTGGGTTGAGGGCCCAAGGGGTGGTGGTGGTGGTGGTGACAACTGGTGGTGACCCTTTTTTTGCCTGAAAAGATCAGCGATGTGATTCGTCTCTGGAAAACATGAGTCTTCCCCGGGAAATCATAACATGATAAATTTCTGGATGGCGGGTATCCCCTGAAAATAGTAAGGAGCAGCTGAGCCTGAATTCGAATCATGACTCATGTCGATGTGTAGAAGATGCTGAAACATCCTGAAACCGACTCAACATGATCATTTTGTGCGCCTTTGACAAGAGTGATCATCTTGAGTGGGAAACAATTGGCATAGCTGGCATCGCTGAGATGTTCAATTTCCAGATTGATCAAATCTCAGTAGGAAAGCGAGGACATTTTCAGGAAACCATGCCTTCTACTGCCATGCTCATCATGCCCTGCCCCCTGGACGAACCATCCTTTCTGATGGATGGATTTGGGACCAAGGCACATGAAAAGGACGAACTTGTAACAGTGATCTCTGATGCTGACCAAGTTCCTCAGTGGTTGAAGCATGGTGATCAGTTGATCAGTGGGACTCCTGGTTGGTGATTGGTTGCGGGTTGATTAGTGGTTAGTAGTGGTTGAACACGAGTTGTAATGGTCTGTAATGGTTGATAAGTGGCTATATCTAGTGGCTAATGATGACTGGTAATGGTTAAAAACGGCTAACATTGCTTCGTGATAGTAGGGCTTGACCACCCAGAACATCTACGGATATGTGTTTCTACTAGTTGGTGAAGCTTGCTGTGTTCCAACAATCTATGACTATGATGGTTGAAGATGGTTGATGATTGTTGAGGGGCTGAGAACTCAGAACCAACATGAGCCAACAATCTATGATAACCATCTCCATGTTATGTTGGAACCATCTCCAATAATAATCTATAACTTGGAGATGGTTCCAACAATCTATGATCGGTTCATGTTCCATCTCCAAGTTTCATCAACTCATAACTTTCCTTGGGAAGTCATGGGGATCAACTCATCCCAGGTCATCTCCAACTGTTGCGTTGAAACCCAGCATGGTGAATCATCACCAACTCATCCATCGTGGGCGGCTCCATTTCTGTGGCGGAAAAGCTTCGCGTCGCTTCTCTCAGCCCCGGGCGGCCAATCCCGTTGGTTGGGATTTGGAATGGGAAAGTCGAGCACCTGAGGCACAAGCACTGCAAGCACTGGCTGGGGAAGAGCAAGCAACCAAAAAAACGTTGGATTTAAATCATGTGGTGACAGGATGTCTCTTCGGCAGCAAAAGGACCGACTGTCAACAATACTTCGGATCCATTGAATGCTACTTTGCTGACCAGTGTTCCTTCAGTTCAACTGGTTGAGAAGTTCAGAAGCATCACTTTTGGATCCTTTCGGCAGAACTACTCGCCCACGAGCCAAATTGTTCCCCCTGTATAGAAACCTTTTTCCTCTGATTCTGATGGTCTATCGCGAGACTGTTCCAACGCGATCTCGAGGAATCAGTTTCAGATCGGCACCGTGCTTCAGAAAAACTGCCCCTGCCGTCTGGTTTGGATTCAAACCCACTCCGTCGTTCGTGATCACTGCACTTGTCGATGGGTTCACCTGACACGGCGTGACCCATGAGGTCAACAAGGGTGTGGATAGTGGTCGCTAAATCATTGCTAGATCTGTCAGCCCTAGTATCCCCATTGCTGGCACGGTACGCTCATTGTTGATGACAAACCTCGACCAATCCAAATTTGTGGCTGGGATGACGAACATGATATCACATTTCCTGTCTACACATCATCAAATCAAAACCACTAACCCGCTCTGTAAACCTCATTGCCGGATATTGCCGGTCACAAACGGGGATGGCTATTGCTCAAGATTGACAGTCAAGAAACAGTTCAGCAGTTCAATCATGCTGGATAGATCTGGTGGTTTCTCAAACTCGGAAACCCACAAATCATCCACTATTAATCATCTACTATAAGCTACAGGTAAAAGACCAACCATATTGATCCATATTTTCTCTTTCCCCTAGGGTTCATACCGCAGATGGGTGGGCCACAGCTCCCTCATGTGGTGGTTTCTCAAAATAGGGGATACCACCAAGATCATCCCATATCACCCACTTAAAATAATCAACCGTCCATGGTTTTGGGGGTTCCCTATGGCTTGAGAACCACCCATCTGGCAGTGGAGACAACATGCCTCACACGTTATCACTCCGCACCTTGAACTCTTCGGCAGAGAACTTCACAACTGCGAGGAACGGGGCCTCTTCTGGGACTGTAATGACCTGTGCAACGACGCAATGAAACGCTCCAAATGGTGATGAAATCAAACAGACTTGATGCTCTTCATGCAACACGTTCGAAACAGTAGGATTAGTTGACTTTTTGGGACAGTGAAGGATGGAATTGGTTTTCTGCACATTGAAAGAGATGTTTCCCATTCCATTTGAAATGGCTGTGGGTTAGTACCCTGTACCCCTGGCTGTGCGCATCCCATCAATCACCAAACCGGTCGAACTGTTGGGAAGTTCATCCTTTTTTCTCTATCATCTCTCTTGGAAATGCAACCAACATCAACCAACCAGAGGTCCCCACAGGTTCCCATTACAAGAGCTGGGAAAAACAACTCCAAGCCTTGAAGGGCTGGGTCTTCTCCGACGCCAGCGTGATCTTGAAGCTGACTTTGGGCTTTGCGGAAGCAGCCATGGCGCAACTGCCTTTCTCTTGCAATTCGAAGCCAACAAATGCGATGAAGAACGACATGTGGTAGGTTGATGTAGTTTTTATTTTTGTTGTGTGGTTGTCAGGCGAAAGCCCTGTATCTCCAGACAAAGTGGCGCACAAGTGGACTTCAGCATAGCGTATCCGAGTCTCGGGGGTGTTTCTTGAGCCCAAATGCAGGCGAAAAGAGGTCGACTCAAAAAGGCAAAGTACCCTCAAAACATCTAGCCGCTAGTTCTATCGCCAACAAACAAAGTCCCAACCCGGGACAACAAAGAAGTGTGAGAGGTTGGTTCCTGACCTCAATTTTGTATGATCTTTCAAAAAAAACAATTTAAAGACACCAAAAGCAGCTGCAGCATGCAAAACTCCTGCAAGCGCATGTGAGATCAAATTCAAATTCATGGAGAGATGTTGCACAGTCTGAGTGGCCGCACCACCATCAAAACCCCGAAGAGCAAAAGGAACAAAGTGGTCATGAACTGAGCTGGAGCCTGAGATCTACCAGCTGCTGATGCTGCTGATGCTGCTGGTTGTGAGAAACACTTGGCTGTTAAGGGCAAGACCCATTGCACATGAAGAATCCTGCGGCAAGACTTGTGCTGCAAGTGTCGAATGGAGAGTGCCCAGACAGGAAACACCCTCACTCAAATTGTAGACTTTGAGTCTTTAGTGAGGGTGGCCAGGCTCTAGTCCAAGCTCTTGGTTTGAGACAGGAAAGGGTGCGCAGGAATCATTCCATGATTAGCTCCTTCTGTGGACACAATTCTTTGAAGCAATGCTACAGCAACCTTGAGAAGATGGAATACTGCAGTGTCTTAGAGGGATCACATGGGATCACTGCCTCTTTGTCAGGCATATTCAATATCTTCAAGTCACAATTTCTTTAGGCATTGAGTGTTGTTCCCTTTCACAGAAGAATAAAAGTAAATTTGAAATAAATGATTACACTCTGTTGGAGAATTGTACTGCTCACTTTGGCACGAATTCAATATACTGTGTAGTGAATATGTGTCGCTTTACATCTGTTGCTGATACACCATCCGAAAGCGGGGCTTGAGGTATTTTGAGAAAACGTCTCTGCGTTTGAAATGTGTTTCTCGGAACACAAAGGCGTTCTTTCATGTAGCCTCACGTGTCATGACGCTGCATGTGTCGCAGGCGCTTCTATGGGAGCAATGCCACACATTCTTCAAAGGACACTACATTGCTTGGAAGATCATGCTGCATGCGTTGAAAGCAAAATTGAAACGGAACACTTTGCTCCAGGAAACGCACAGTACTTTTTTAAAGGAAGAAACAGCTCTTGCATGCGGAACATATGGCATAAGTGAAGGAAGCGTGTCCCCCCGCACCATGTGGAGTCACACATACTCTTTCTGCTTTTGGTGGTCGCTGGACTACCGCTAGAAAAAGATCATTGCATATTTTGAAAACACAACTACCTTTGAATTGTATTTTTCTTGAGCACTTTTACATCTTTGAAGGGAACCTGCACGTTTTTGACCTGCGAGTCGGCTGTTTAGCGAATGCTACATTCGTGACAAACTATGGAGTAACAGTATGCTTTGAAGGATCATCTGTTTCAATAAATTCCTTCCGAAAAGTGTCAACACTTTCTCAAACGCAGGCTTGACTGTTCAAGTACTGTAGATACTGCATGTTAGACATTGGAAAGAAGCTAAACATCTCTAGAAATTCAGTATCTTTTTTGCACCTCAATGTCTGAGGCCAGCTTCTTGATAGGGATCTGCGTCATATTCACTGACAAATTAGTGGACTGCAGGCTCACAGAGTCCGTGTCTTTTTTTGTGCCGCGTTTTGTTCACTTCGTAGAGGACTCCCCTGTCATGATGGTTTTATCTGCTGCACAGAGGCTCACAACATGGCAAAGACTCTCTACTACAGGTACATAGAAGACCTTTGGTTGTCTGTTGTTGTTGTAACCAACCACTAAAGCAGTAGCAATAGCAGCAACTGCCCTCCAGCAACAAGCTAGAATCGCAGCCAAGACTGAATCATCTGAATCTGTTTCGGTTTGACACTAATCAAATCATGGAAACCTTGGACATCGAAGAATCTGTGCAAAACGCCGGCGGTCCAGTACAAAGTGCATGACAATCCAGACACCAGGACGACCATAGATCCTGCAATCAGCACATCCCCTGGATTTCGAATCCTGCAATGAAGAAACGAAATCAACAACCGCAGGCCTGGCCTATGAAGAAGAACAACTTCCATTTCATGGTTTTCTCGATGCCAGCGACTCCCTGGCCCGTGACTACGACGACTGACTAGGCGCTTCCAAGACAACGCTGGTCAGCGAACCTGCCCTCCAATGAGGCCCTGTCCATCCATCCTTAGTCGCGCTACCCGTGAGTGATTACAAACCAGATTCGTAGGTCATGGATTCCGATGCTCCAGATCATGTCTGAAAATTCATGAAATAGGGTGCTGTAGCTTCATAATGTTCATAGTTCCTCCAAACAACCATCAAGACTTCAGGGTATCTCGAAGTCCGGTGCATCTGCGCAAAACTAGGCTCCCTACGAGGTGGGGGCCACACCGCCGCTGTTCATATCGGTGTGGAACATGGCTCCTCCAGGGAAAAGGAAATTAAAGGAGGGCAAAAGCTGACATGTGACAAATTGTAAAGGCAATGGCTTGAGTGACAAGCAACCAACTTCAACCAATCTCAACCAATCTCAACCAACACCAACCAAACCAACCCCAAATCGATATAGAATTCTACCCCGCCGGCAGCTCAAGCTGATCCCCCACTCCCAGTCCTGGCACCGCCCCGGCACCGTCCCAGTTCTCTCTGGAGCTGAAACAGCCATCGGCACCGATCCATTCTTTCCATTGGCGAGTCATGTGGATTACTTCTCTCGACAAACACATCGCCATGGAATGCCATTGATACCCTGTAACATACCCCCAAAATGACCAAAATTAGTCTCTTTTGGGATGTTCACCTACTCATTTTGAGGATGCTTGTTTATGAACCACAGCCGCCATACAACTTGGCACCAGTTCGATTAGAATCTTAGAAACACATCCTCTAGTGAACATCTAAGAGCTGCAACTTCCCGCAGAAGTTTCCACCTCCAATCCGGCCATAGATGTGATCCTGTTGTTCTGCAAATAGAGCTGCTGCAAACGCCTGCAATGACGGCTGGGCACATGGTTCGACTTGAGCTCGGAGATGACACTAGTGGTTTGGCCACCAAACACCCGGCTTTCTGACTCAGGCCTCAAATTCTGGATCCCAGAAAGGCTTGAGATGAAATTGTCGTAACCATACCTGCAACGATCACAATAAACACATTCGTTGGAATCAATGCTCAAAAGCACCCGCTCATTGCTTTCCAAAGTAGCTTGGCAAATAGATTTACTTTCAACAACAAAATCCAAGATGTCCAAAAACACATGCATTGCACAACGGGGACACAATGTATGAACCCTCGGGAGCACAGAACATAGACCGCAGGCACCAATCGCAAACCCTCGAGGTCTGGCCCAATTCGCTTGTCTCAGCGCGTGACAAGCGTCACACACATTGAGGACATCTGCAGATATGCAGCCCCTTCTTACTACGGAGACTTTATGAAGATTCCTGGAATCTGACACTGCAAAAAATATCAAAAAATTGTAAAGATTCTTGACTCGCGAAGACACATGCATGTTGGACACTCTTCAGAGACAACAAAGACACTTTGACGTCTCAGCAGACACTCGTGGGAGATACAAGAAACTCTTTGGAGGGATCGTGGGCACTCGAAAAGGACACTGTCCTGCGAAATTCCAGGAGACTCCAGGGTAACACTCGTTTGCGACACTGTTCGCAAGACACCTTTTTAAGACACTCTTCACGCTTTTTTGATTACACTACTCTTGAGGGACACTCAAAAACACTCTTTAAAAAAGAATGTGAGACACTAAGAAATCCTTGTCTTCAAACAAATTTTACAAACTCAGGAGTCCCTTGACATTGTGAGAGCTATGGGAGCTGGGCATGGCCAGGTTAGTCTTGGCCACCAGATCCCCCGAAATCATGGAGGATCATCCTGGATCATCCCTCCACAATGTCAGCCAGCTCCAGTTGCCATACTGAGATCTGCACTCTGAATCTGCAAATGCGTCAACTTGTTGTTGAACGCCTGGCACCAAAACTGCTGAGATTCGAAGCGTTCCAGCCACCAGCAACGGCACCTCCTGACTAAGGTTTCCTCTGTTCGCCTCAGCGCCAGCTTGGCCAACACATGCCAACACCAACAGACATCTTTCACCACCGCGATGGTTGAAAAGCTTCGATCTCACTGGTGCAACCGATCTTTGACAAACCACAATGTCGCCACATCAGAGTCTTTCTCAGAGCCGCGCATTCGTTGAGAGTGCTATCACCTGCCGAAAAGGAATTTCCCAACGAAGCTCGACGATTTTCGCAGAGTTGCTGCCTCTTGTGTCAGAGCTTGTCCCCTTGCTCGAGGGGCTGAACCAACAGATGGAGTGCAAGTACCTTGTGTCAAGCTCTGATTCGCCGTCGACGAGGCTCAACATCGACTGTGTGAGTCTGGAATCGTCAAAGACACTTACTGCTTCCAGGATGCAACATGGCATCTTGCGACAGGAGACACCACTTATCAAAAACAAGAGCAACAATCACGGGGATCTACTGACTAATGGGTGACTATGAACAAGTGACACTTTGAGTTCAAAGTCACTGGTGACATATCCTCCGCCAGTCGTGGCCGACAGCCCAACCGCAAATCGGCTGAGGTTCCGACTGCTGACTGGGACCCTGCAGCATGGCCGGCTGCACAAGAATCACTGTTTCGAGCCCCAATCACACCATAGAAACCCTTCGCAAAAACCTTAACAGAAAGATACAGAATGTATAGTTGCATAGTATATTTGCATGATATATAATGTGTATACAAGGCGTAAACATGAGTGAGTAAGCGTGGATATGCATACTGGCTCCACGTCAGGACTCAAATCCTTGATCAGCTTGTACAAATTACAACTCCAAGTCATGACAATCTGTATGCTGGCCTGTTGGCCTTGTCGCTTTCGGCAGTTTCCTGTGCAACGCTGAACAGCGACAGCAGACTCATCATTGCAACATATTGCAACCAGGTCATCTACAGGAACCCTCCCAGAAGTGGATACTGTTGGTGTTTAAAAAACTATAAAAAACTTAGCTGTAGAGTTTCCCATCAACCATCAAAACCATTCTGCAGGACATAGCGCCATGGTTATAATATGTTCAAATCCTCAGCATCTGGCAGGATCATCCACCATGTAACGATTCATATTGGATTCTTCGATGATGAACGATGATCTGCCATGACTAACCATGAATCTACCATTGTTAACATTTGTTAACTATCAATATCTATATTTTTGTATATATTTATGTATATATCTATCGTCAGCTCCACTGTTCATGCTGGCAGAACTACCTTGATTCTTAGGGCTCATGCAAAACGTGGCAGAAGGTGGAACAAAAGCTGCTGCACCTCTTCCCCTTCCGAGGCCAGCTCCTGCCAGCTGCAGAGCTTTGTCAAACTTGGGGAACTTTGAACCGAAACGAAGTTGGAAGTTTCAAGGTTGGGATTTCAAGGATTTCCAAATTGTCAAAGTTGGGATTTCAAGGATTTCCAGTTTTTCCATGTTCCGAAACTGCTGAGTTTCACCACTTCTCGACAAGAAAAAAAAGCCATCCGCACGGCACGGCCTCTACAAAGTCTGCAAAGCGTGGCATGGCCTGCACCGGGGGACTCGAATCGATCAAAACAGTTGGACCGCTCTCACACAGTTGGTCAGTGGGCGATCTTTGCTCCCCACCTTGACAAGCTCCGCTCGAGCGGTCTTTTGTTGCTGAAAAAAGTACAACGAGAGTATCTCAACTTGCAGCTGTCTTAAATATTCTTAAATGCTGGTGTTGACTGCTGCAATCATCATGTCCTCGTCCGCTTTCCCATCTATGTGTGCTTGCAACAGTAATCAACCTCACTGCGTTATGTTGTGCTGCTAGTTATTTCGACCTGCTCCTTCCAGCAGCCAATAGCAAGGTGGATGGACATGGCATCAATCAAGCAGTTGAAACGGACAAAGTCCTGCACTGCATTAGTATCAAACGGGTGCTTTGTGCTCACTTCATGAGATTTTCCTTTTTTGCAGGCAAAACCTTGCAACACCAAACGGCCAATGTTCGTGGCATGTGCTTTTTCACCGCCGGGAATCTGGTGTTTCATCGGTTTGTCCAGGTGAATGGTAGACCCCCCAATGCCAAGTCACCAGGCAGTTTCCCTATTTGTAATACTTATGACCTTCTGGTTGGTGGTTGAGCCACCCCTATAAAAAATATCAGTCAACCAACCACTTGCTAATGATTGCTGGGGAAAATAGAACATGTTTGAAACCACCAACCAGTTATGATCTTGGATGGTTAGTAGGTACCACCATGGCGAGCTGGACAAACCAACCGTCGCTTGAGCGACTTGCGTTGCTACACAACTTTCGCTCGCGCTTTGTGCCCTCGAGTTCCACCCTCAAGTCGCGGCCGCCATGACCTTAGGGCCATGTCACCTCTGTTCATCAACCTGGGTTGATCCATGTGATCAAGGGCCATTAACCAGTGAAAATCAACCAGTTCTGGCTTGATCATGGAACAATGCTATCAGCTTATATTGACAGGATGCTGATAGGTTATGCCAGCATATGCTTCCTGTCTAGTTGCAGGGGCTGGCAGTGATTCACATTCCATCCAAAGCCATGGGCATATGACAAGTAGAGCCCCCAGTGATTTGGATGTACCTCTGTGGTTAGACAACTTCGGACAGCTCAGATCAGCTGATTTGCCTGAAGTAAAGAGGCATCTCATGGCATGACCACAATATGTTTCAAGAGAGGACAGCACTTTGTAGTGCTGAGAGGAGCAATGGAGGAACCTGCATTTCAACGGATTGAAGCTTGGAGAGTCCGGAGCTCGCAAAAATTGTTGGGGGTCAGCATCAAATTATGGCGGGAAAATCCGATCAAATGATATTGTTGAAAATTGTTGAATTAAGGTAGAGTGATGCTATGCATGTGTTGAAAAGTGTTGAAGTAAAATCACAGAATAATGCGTTTTTGCTAAGGCGGAACATCGCACAGGTGTGAAGCAAATGGTGCCGATACCCTTGCAGCGTCCTGGCTTGGTCAGCTTTCCGGTGAAACACATGAAAACCACAATGGAACATCTGGGTAAACAGTGGTTTATGATGGTTTGTTGTGGTCTTGTCATGGTGGGTTTATAATCCGGTTTACAGTGGCTAATGGTCGATCGACAAGATCGAAGAAAAAAGTATCAGCTCTGGTTTCCAGAGATATAATGATTATAAATGTAACTCAAATGCAAAAACACATGTAGAAAAGGTATCAGCACCAGAACAAGAAACTCCAAAAATGCACATAAATGAGGGTTTCTCATGAGGGTGTCTCAAAATAGGGGAACCTCAAAAAAGGTTGCTTCACTACTAGAAATGGCTTAAACATAGGATGATTTGGGGCTACCCGCGTTCAGCTTTCTCAGGCTCCAGCGGGCGCCAATGGAACTTGTTGTCCTCCGGCTTGAAGAACCAGAAAGTATAGTCGGTGTCGAGGTACACCTGCAGGCTCCATGGTGCTGTTCCAAAATGGATAAGTCGGGTAAAACTATTGTTTGCCTATGGCAGCAATATATGTTACGGGCATAACATAGCCAAATATAGCAAAACCATAATCATCCCTTAAATTTTATTGCTTTGCTATGCTTTACCACCTATTGTGTCCTTGTTATTGTAAAACTGCTTCAAAAATGGCAACATTTCACAACCGTCCACAACTTGAGGATACATTACGCCCAGCTGGGCCGGAGGTTTGTTCAAATGTGCCAAGCAGTTTTTTCCTGCACATTTTTGATGGTTTACAATTGATTAATGGTCCATCCTATACCATTATCAATGGTATACTATTTGTTCAAATGTGCAACCATGATTCCCAAACTCACATCTTTTGGCCTTTCAAGCTGCAACCGCTGAGCTGGTCCCAGTCATGAACTCTGCCGTTCCTCTCAACCCCCATCAATTTCCACGCACCAATCCGACAAGTCTGGAAACACCGCAGCGTTTCGACCGCCTCGGTTCGCCCTGGGAGTGCCGAGACGAACTCCAAAACGGCTCCTGGCACAGCTGTAACCCCGAGTGATGAGCTGTCCAGCTGGCAACTCTGAGGAACCGGCGCATGAGACCCGGGAACGACATGGAAAAGTCGTGTCCTTGGGCGCTGCGCACCACCTGTGACTGAGCCCCTTGGAAAAATCATAAGTTTGCTCCACCACACCACAGGAAAACAAGCATGTTCCAATCTGTGACTTTGCCAGCAAAGAGTAATGAATTGCAGATAATTCATACAATTCAATTGAAGGGGATCAAGAAACCCCACCACTCCTCATGTTTGATAGCTTGATATAGATTGTGTGGATGTGTCCATACATGTGTGTCCCACAAAACGAGACTTCTCGAATGATGATTTTGTGGCAGGTTGGTTTGGGACTATGCCAGTAGCTATGGACAAACACATTCACACAGTGTATCCTAATTATCTTTTAAACGGTGATGCAGTGGATACCCAGAGGTATATGGATCCAATCGTCATGATTCATGGATTTGTTCGTTTTGTACTATCATGATAAATCAGCATCACCACTCACTTGGTTGCTGGGAAAATCTACAGAGACCTTCAGCTTCAGTATACTTTAAGCATCTTGAAGCATTAGCCCAAGCAGTCTCAGTTCATCTCCCCAGCAGCGGCTCCTGCCATCACACCACCAGGCCGAATCTTAGGCCACCATGCCTTCAAGTCCTACGTTGTCGAAGGTCAAGAGTACCGAGATGAAGCATGCAGACACATCACAGTTCTAGACATACATAATATGTATGAATATGTATAAAGGAAAGGTACATAAATCGATACATATACGTATACAACCGTATATATATATACATATCACATGTATGACATACAAATACTATAATTTACACGGGAACTATACGAATTATAGATTCAATATGCAATGGCTCAAGAATGGGGTTCTGAAGGATGATACATATGGCAGCATTAAATACTGCTCAGAAACTAGCATGATACAACTGATACCAAATTGATCGGCGGGGTCTGCATGGGTCAATTTGGGCTCCTTGACCAATTGAACCATTCAAACAACGGCAGGAGCAGATATTGGATCATTTGGATTCATTTGGTTGCAAAATTGCGTCAGAAGCACATGTTTTGTGCCAAGTTTTCTCGTTGGCCCTCGTGGACCTTTGCACCTTCAGAACATCCACCATCAGGCAGTCGCCCGTTGCTGCATCGATTTCTTTCAACACCCTCGAATGGTAGACTCCGATGTCAAGCCGAAAGGCCTAGCAATGGGAGCGAATGGAACCGAAAGGCTTTCAAACTATTGGCCCTTGTGCTTTTGGCACAACTTGGACAGGTATTCGCGGGAATATGCAGGTGCCAATCGAACTCCTTTTGGAAAGTTCAATTGTTTTCCTGCTTTGAGCGACACGAAGATACACTCGGAGTGACACTACGGCACTTGTCACTGCTCATGTCGCATGCATTGATTGCATTTGAATTAGTCCAATATACAATATATTGAAATAATTTGGAAGAGAATCAGACTGCGGTGAGCCAAAGCCAAAGGTTGACTGCTAGGAACCTGAGATCTTGGGCTGATGGTGCTGCAAATGGTTCATCCCCACACATACGAGTCATCTTCCCATGCGCAGGCACTAAAATTCCCCGAGGAGTTCAACACACTGATCATATCCAAAGATGGCAACACATCAACATATTGTCCCATCACTGTTAAAATGATTTGAAATGTCGATCAAGGCATTGAAAACACATTTCAAAGGAGGTTGAGGGTCATATCTTGGCATCCACCATTCTCACGCAGGCCAGTCATGGCCACACCTGCAGCCCGTTGAGCCATTTATCCTGCAGGTGCTGATTTGGGACTCCGATCCGAAGACTTGCCACGGTCGTGATCACATGGCACCATCGTCTGACCCCTCCCAAGCACACACACACACACATGGGGGTTTCTCAAAACATGGAACCCCAATGGTTGCTGTACTACTTTACTACTATAGACTGTAGATGATTAAATAATATTGGATGATTGGGGGTTACCCCTATTTTGAGAAACCACCACATTGGTGACGACCTGTTCTACAAGAGGTTCGGATGTGAGATGATAAAACCCCGGTCTGGAATGTCATCGGGCTACCACTGGTACTTCAGACTATGGTAATCCTAAACAACGAACGGGTTGTTATGAGGGGTTCCTGTAGTGCATGAGGGACACTTGTTACAAACGATGACTTTATATATGTACTCATGATGATGATGATGATGATGATGATGATGATGATGATGATGATGATGATGATGCTGCTGATGCTGCTGCTGATGATGATGATGGTGATGATGGGTCTCTGTTGTTGACAAATATAATCATCAGCCAACACATGCTTTCTTTCAGCACTGCTTAGTTCTGCTTGCAGTAAAGCAACAGCAGGGCAAGAGCTGCCAACCCCAGAAGCACTGGCTCTTGACCTTTCAGGGAGAAGGCTTTGGACTATGAACTCTAAAACACTGTGCGTGTCTTGCATCATGGGCGTGTGCATAACTCCTCGCTGAAACGAAGTCGTTCCCCAACAAACAACTCTCAATTCCAAGTGTTTTGAGGAAGACCCCAATCATCCTGAAGCTGTGCGAAACAACAAACATTCGAGCGTGTTTCAAACATCACACCTGGAAACTTGTTCGAGCTTGACCTCCGTGAAAGCAAGGCAGCTACTGGTGGCAAGACACCGTAGAGCAGCACGGAGGGAAAGGCGCCAGCAAAAGCGAGAAGTGGCAAGTAGACCTGAGGGCCAATGCAAGCGGTGAGGGCCGGAACCATGACGGAGGCAACTCTTGCCCGTTGATTGTCATCCAACGAGCAGGCGCCGGTAGCAGCGCACAAAGCATCAGCTGCAAATTGGCCCAAGGCCAGGTATGATGCAATCAGAGTAGTGCCTATGGCACCAGCGGCCAGTAACAGCACTGGTACAGCAATGCTGAGTGGTCCATGAACCAGCTGAAGTACGGGATCTTCCACTCCGTTCAGGTTCAAGCGCGAGCCAAGCAAGGCAGCCACGCAAACCCAAATAATTCCCAGGATCAATGGCACCATGGATCCAAGCAAAATGGTGGTGCGGATCTTTGAGGATTTTTCCGCTCCCATGCGCTCAACGACCAGTGGAACGGTTTGTCCATAGCAAAGCAAATTGAAGAAAATCGGCAAGGCCCAAGTGGTTGTGCCAGCAGCTGGGAGAAGGGGACCCCAATGCTCGACTGGCAAATTTTGAATCAATTCGGGCAGCTCTGAGAAATTGATGGTCATGAAAGAATTGCCAATCAACAGTGCGAAACCAGCGACCATCACGGTGGTCAAAAGAGTGTTCGTTTTTTCCACGAGCTTCATCGGCATCTCGAAGGTAAAGAGACCTATCAGGATACTGGGCAGAATGCAACCTCCAATGTAGGGCAAGCCGATCAAACTCTCCAACAACTCTCCGGACTTTGCAACTTGAGCGGTGACGACTGCCAGCATCTGAAACAAAAAAGCCACGGAACAAACCACTGCCGCAGTGTCCCCCAATCTGCGCTGAGCAATGGACACAATGGATACACCTGACCGTGGTTTCACAAGGAACTGGAGGACGGTTCTCTCCTTTACGCCTAAGTATTTTTTCAATGAGCGTCCACAACATCCTCCAATCTGCCATCACTTGTGGTGGTGGATTCTAAAATTAAAATCCTTGTGAGCGGTTGTAAACAACATGCAAAAAATAGTATATCTTTTGTGTGTCAATATGGAGTGTAATTGAGGGAGGCCAGATGAATATCCCAACCAAGACTTCAGATTCGTTATCCTGTTCATTGATGTTCACCAGGTCATGCCGTTGTGTTTTGACCCACATGATGGGCTTTTGCTGATCCCTCTTGGGACCCCCAAGCCGCCTTCATCCTCAGCCAGAAGCCGATCCTTGCGATCTGCGACCGCCTCAGCAGCTTTGTCCTGAAGGGTCTGTGCGGAGACTTCTGCGTAGACGGTGCAGAGTGCCGCGATGAAGGCCCAAGCGATGCCCAAACCAACCAGGGATGGTGTGAGTCCCAAAGGCGCAGTCACCAAAGGAAGCGCCAAGAAACCTCCGCCAAGGGCACTTCCAGCAATGACTGCCACACCATCTTTCACTCCCATGCCCTCTGCTTTGGCCGGTGACACTGAACTCATTGGACCTCCATTTCGCAGCATGACTTTGGTTTGTTTTCTGGCAAGCCGGGGTCCATAGGACCGCCTGAAACATCGGCCAAACATTGAAGATCTCATTGGTACCGCAGCCGGCTGAAACGACAAAAGAATCACCAAGGCAAGTGTCAAACCTCGAAACTTTCTGCAGTTCAAGCGGCCCATGGCAGATCCATTCCTTTAAGTCTGGTAGTCTGCAAGGCAAGAACTGAATTGTGCCAAGTGTGGGCATTGAAACAGTGTGAATCTCCTGCAAGGTCAGTCGTTCTGCTTGGTATGCTTGCCTTGTACTAAGATTTCTACATGATTCCATATGATTCCATCATGATTCAAGCTTGAGGCTGACTACTGAGTCAAGTTCGGCAAGCAGCCAGTCTCCAAACCATTTCGAGTCACAGGGAAACCACAAAGTGCACAGAGTTGCATGAGAGATGTTGGATTGCTCGCAGAATTTGAGTCTTCTTGCTGCCTTTGAATCTTTTGAAGAGTTGTTTAAGCAGATCATCTCCTTTTGTTCACCATTGTTACCGGTTACAGCATGTTATAACCCCTATAGATCCTTACATCAGTACCTTTCAAATCTCCGGACTGGTCTACTGACATGGCTCCTGCGGCTCTGGCGACTCCCCGAAAATCGGACAGTCTCCAAAAGGGTTTACTATATACAGCTGGAGTTCAAGCGCCCTTGTGCCAGCTGTTCACATCGCAGAAATGACAAAATTCATGGAACTGTTGGGAGCTTCACCCACCCATTTCAAAGGGCTGCTTATGACCAATCAAAATAGCAAGCCTATACTACTAAGCAGCACCAATAATCAAACTAGGTTAAAATACATAGGTCTGAATAGCACTAATCATTTCAACCTATACTAGCACACCCAAATGCAACTCGTAACATAGATCCCAGCTTCCAAGCACAAAGTGCTTCAAGGGTCCCAGCTGTCCTGTGAGACTGACTCATAGTCATGAGCTCCATCGATGAACACGAGGTCAAGTGAAGTGGTCAGGATGCCTTACTCCGAAGGATCCCTCTAAAGGCAATGCTAGACTCCACATTAACTGATAGGAGATAACATAGTGAAGAATTATACTTGATAACAATTAGTGGATCAATCATAATAGGGGATTATAGTGCTCAGTGCACTAATTTGGGATAACAATCAAACAACACTACTTGACACATGTAGATGGGATTCTTCAACAACCACCCATCAGTCATTGCCAACAGGTCTGACCCTGCTGCTCCAAGTGATTGGGATCATGAACATTGACTACCCTGTGGGGTGTTCAGGGTCCAAAGCGCCTTAAAACATTAACACCCTGTGTTGAGCTTAACACATTTCGTGGGTGTGGACCCGCAGCTGATTCAGTTTGCATTGCTATGCCTTTCTCGACAAACATTATTCTGGTTGGTGGTTTCAACCCCTATGAAAAATATTAGTCAACCAACCAGAAGGTTGATAATTGCCAGTGAAAATAAACAAATGTTTAGAACCACCAGTATTGGTCGTCCTGAGCTCACAACGCTTGCTGGCCACAACTGATTCGGTAGCGTGGATGCCGACCTGATTTTCACCGGCTTCGACCGTCACCAATACCAACGCAGTCGTTGTTGTAGAAGGAATTCAGTCATATAACTGCCACTTGTGTGAGTTTTCCATAAATGAGGGGTGGCGGGGTTCTCCAAATTTGAAAGAGCAGTCGGGGGTTCTCGAAATTCCAAAGATGACATTTTCATGTCGAAAGAAACAAGTTGTCACCCGAAGGCGCACCCATAGCCACGGTCTTCACTCGAAGAGTATGGTCATACCAACCACAGGGATTCATGGAATGGTCATGGATGGCAATTTCAATGATTGGCTGACGATCATGGCTGGTTCATAGAATGATGGTTCCATTGATGATCCACTCATGGCGACCGATGGCCATTGCCATTCCCCATCAACGAGCGACCATGAACCTTCAACCTTGGTTCACGATACCTCCATGGCGACCATGGTAAGCACCCGACTCGTGGGGTAGCGGGCTTGTCCTTTGTCAGGCAATGCTCCCGAAACTCCCCAGCTGTCACAGTCTGATGGGTTTCGGGGGGTGTTTCATGTTTGGGAGATAAGAAAGATGTAGGGGCAAAGCCATGGTCATGAGAGAGGTGGGACAGAGCCATGATCATGAGTCATGAGAAACCCTTGACAAAGCCATGGTCATGATTGGTCATGAGAACCTGGTGTCAATTCAGGAGCTCATCATTTTGAAGAAAAATCACTGCCAAACAGAAAAGGCAGGCGTGAAAGCTGCTCCGAAAAATGCTAGTTGATCACCAGCTAGTAACCACCGACTGATTGATTATAACCACCATCCCTTCTCAATCATCAACTAGCAGCTAGCATTATGGATCCCTATACAAATAACCTCTGGACCGTTGGCTCACCTGTTTTTCTGGTAGGAAATGCAGGTTTTAAGATTAAGATCCATAGAAAAGTGCCATCTGATGCAACCAGAGAAGAACCCTTCAAGAAAAAAGCAGGGCCTGACAAGTCAGCTATTTCTTTCAACTTACAAACCAAATTCTCTAGAAAGATGGATGCTTTCATTATGGATGGTTTCCCAAATATGGAAAATTAAACTTATGTTGCGATCTCTGAAAGGCAGTGGCGCGGAAACATTCCGCAATATCCGCAATATCCGCACAAAAAGAAAAGTAGGATCTGTCAAGTTCGAGACTTTCCAAAAGCTTGAAAAATAGGTTTGATAGAAAGACAGGGCGGACATATTTCAACACTTGCTCAATTTGTCTCTGAAAAAGAAAACAGACTCCTTACAGGGGGGTCAACCTCCCTGCTTTCCTAGAGGATACTGGCAATAGGATCATTATGGTGTCTCATTAACAGTTGACCACCACTTGCTATAATCATTACAGTGACACTAGTTTCCCCATTCATGACAGTTAGTGTCTCAACTCAACCCGCCCTGGGGACAGCAGCCACGGTATAGCCACTTAAAATGGCATCGCTCCTCCAGATTTCCACATCGCTCAGCTGGCCATAGACCGCGTGGCAAGGGAGGGCCCTGGCGATGGTTTCAGCTGGTACGTGATGATCAAAGGAAGCATGATGTACCATCGTTTACCAGCATCTAACCATCATTTACCATCCGAAGTGGTAGCTACCTGAACTGCAATTTAACGCTCGCGAGCAAACACCCAAGACATCGCATGGCAAACGCAGCAAACGCTCGGAACCGCATGGATTGGTTGAGGCTCAAAGTTTGACAAACATTGGGAAGACTTGCTTCGGTTATCTCAATGAACAGGATGCTGACTGATGCAAATTGGCGAAAGTGGCGGCTTCTTGCTGCCGTTCCCCA
Organism: Symbiodinium kawagutii; assembly: GCA_009767595.1. Lineage (NCBI taxonomy): Eukaryota > Dinophyceae > Suessiales > Symbiodiniaceae > Symbiodinium > Symbiodinium kawagutii. Next base: position 217,798 of record VSDK01009952.1, read on the forward strand.
CTCTTGTCTCCCTTCCTGTCTCAGTACTCTGCCATTGGCGGTGCTGTGCTTTCCCGAAACTCAAACATCTCGGAGACGTTGCTTGTGGACAGCAACATGACAAGCTCAATTTGTGGGTCTCGTGTGCGATGTGGCTGCCGCCATGGAGGAGAAAAAACCCACCCAAGTGGCAGTTGACCCTTTCTGTTGTTGCAAGCCCACGTGGTTGTCCTAGCCTGATAGGCCAGATGACCACTTGCTTGCCCGTCAAAACAGTAGGTCCTCAGGCTCAGTCAACTCACATCCAACGAAAAGTCATCAGCCCACTTGAAAGAAATCGAATCGCTTAGGATGTCTGCCATTGTCTGCCCTTTCTCAACACACACACACACACACAACCTCGGGCTGTTCAAGCTGGTCCTTTTTTGGCTTGGCATTCCAGAACTTACTTAGTCAAGTTTCAAGACAATGTAATGGCCATGCGAGGCGTTTTGTGTGTCCTTCCCGTGTTGGCTGAGGGAAACAGAATCATTTCGGGGGGCAACTTGGAAGGACGTTCACAGCAACATCTCTGGTAGTGGATTGGTCATTTGATTATGGATTGGTCATGATTGATTAGCTGGTCTTTATGGCTAGCAATAACAATAGTAACAATAGTAGGGGATGATGATGATGATGATGATGATGATGATGATGCCTGGTAGTGCTGCTGCTAATGGACGATGATGAGTGTGGACGTTCTTGCTGCTGGTAGGGCAACCGCGTGGCTTCTGAGGTCTAGACGCAGCCAAGGATGCAAAGCGTTCTTCAACATGCTTCCGAGCCTTTTTTCGACACGGATGCAAGGTGGGCCCCCCAAACGCTATACGTTGCTTAATAAGGCATCTAACTATGGTTATATTTACTATAACTAGGAGTTAGCCTAGTTGTAAATCAACTGTCAAAACTCAAGAAACACAATCTTAGAATGTAGAGGCTTGATTGCCGTCCCGCAACAATGGAACATATTATTCACGAGTTTTGATTGTCAAGTTTATAAGATGAAATTCAAAAAACAAACAACAACAGGCGGCCACGTTGCTCCCGGGAGAGCAGTTTGGAATTCCTCGAACCCCGTATCCTCTGGGTATCTTTCCAAACTTCACTCCTACAATATCAAAAGACACACACATCAAATCTTAAAAGACACATCAAAAACAGCGACACCGAAACATCTTTGGGGATCAGCTCTTTTTTGCTCGACAAAAAAACTCCCACTTCTTACAGGCTGCACGAAACGCCTCTGCGCTCGTCATCTCGGCCTGCCGCTTTTCGTTCAAGCTGGCCTGTGGCCCCAGGTGTGACAGGTTTCCCAACAGCTGAACTGCGAGATCCAAGGAGCGCCTGAAACACAGGGTTGTCGTCCCAGGGATCCACCAAGTGAACCTCAGATGCAGTGAACCCAAGGATCCAACACCGGAGCGTTCCCGTGACGCGGCATGTAGCGGCTACCCATGGCTACGCAATCCTCATGCAACCAGGCAATCTGTATGAAAGCAACAGCACCTGGAACAACCAACCAAATCAAACCAAGCAGCCAACCAACCTTGGCCAGGGGGCAGCTTCCAGTGGCAGGGGGT
>VSDK01009952.1:219405-237612 GCA_009767595.1 Symbiodinium kawagutii
TTTGTCAGCAGAGCTGCTGGCGTGTCGCCCATGAAAACGCCCACCTACAGCGCTGGACCGTGTCGAAGAGCCATGGAAACGCCACTATCCAAGGAACCAATTGCTATTGCGAAAGCTGGAGATCCTATGCGACAATAATGATTGACCATTATTCAACAGACATGATTCAACATCCTTCAGAACTATTAAAACATATCACAATCATGCGATTAACTTCACCAGTATTCACGATAATGACACTTCACCATAGAATTCACCAAACAATTTACCACAGAATCCACCTTGTCTTCCACCATTGACCAACGACCATTTCTCCCGTGGCTCATCGCCTCGGCCATTGCGACGAGTCGGGACCCGCTGTCCGAAAGCATCTCCACCAAGTGCTCCAGCACCAGCTGGGCGATGGAGTTCGCAAAACATTTTTCGGGTGGCTCAGTGGGTTAAGTACAAGCTGGGCCCCCAACCACTTAGAGCTGAACTGGTTTATTTGCCGAACTGAAGTAGGCTTGGATATATAACCGGTAAGGTTACAATTACAAGGTGGGCACCAGTTGGGTTAGTGCAACCCCCTACAACTGGTAGAATTCACCCTAGTTAAGTTAGGCAAACAAACCAACAAATCTAAGTGGTTGGGGCCCACCCTGTGGGGTTTAACGCGGGAATGGTGATTCGCAATGGATTCAGATGGCTGATTCCAGCGATTCAATGGGAAATCACCAGCCAGGGTTCGTGATAAAGGTAATGATTGACATGATTGCCTGATTGCGTTACATAATGCGATAATGAATAAACATTATTTTTCAAATAATGTGACATGATAATAAGAAGAGCAAGTAACAGAAAGCCATGGTTAACGATGATTGAGAATCAATGGCAATGAGTACGCACAGTCTGTTGGGTTGCTTCGAGTGATGCTGAAACATTATGGTTGGTTGCTACCAATTATTTAAACACACATTTTGGGCTACGCCAACAATGCGTGTTTGTCCAAAAATGGTGTACCCACCAAACTGATTGTTTCCCAATAATGATGGTCACTATTGGATGGTCAGCAGGTACCACCATGGCTATGGAAAACCCCATACATGGTTTGTAACGAACAACAGAATTCGACTGCTGAGAGCCTCAGAATGGCAGCAAAAACAAGTATCCCGTATTGAAGCATCAATACAATTACCAGCATCAAGAATAAACTCCAACTGGTAAGGTCGTGGCATTTCATGTTGTCCTGAAATGATTTGCTTTGCAAAAAACATGACGAGAATCCCACGTGTTGCAAGATCAGACTGGCAGAATCCGTTAAACTCAGCAGTGCCCAAAGAGACTACAAACAGAGAATGCTAATCAGCTTTGAGTTTGCTCAACCACCAATAGTTGGTAATGTGATCCGCATCGAAACTAAACCTTATAAGCATGAGGTTTACGACCATGTCACAAAAATCGAACATGAAACTACATTCATCAATCATTGACGGCTATTCCCACTTTCAGGGATCAAAAACGATGATCATTGATTCTTGGCCGCTAAGCTTTGTTGTCTACCCTGGCCAAAGCCAGCCGACCTTACTGGTGTTGATGAACGGCTATCATGGATCAGTTAAGCATCACTAATTGCCACTATCATTTGCAATTAAGCGCTACTGTATCAGTTCATCATTAAAGATATCCGCGATCATCAGCCAATATTTTTGTCATCATTGGCAGCCATTCTCATCGATGGTCAATTATGAAGATGGATCCTTGATCTTCCGCCATCGCCATCTTTATTGGAAAGTGACTCCAAACATCCTCTGAAACCTCAAGACTGAATGACAGGACAATCAAAAGACTCCTGAAATTGACGGTGACAACAACGGCGGTCAATTCCCCGCAATCAATCCACATATACAAATGGGCTAAAACCATGCTACTGTAAGTGAAAGTGACACATTCCCTGGTGACATGGTGGTTTCTCAAAACACGGGTGCGCCAATTAATGTTTGTTTTAGTACTATGAACCACTTATAGTGGATGACTTGGGGGTAAATTTGAACAAACACTTTCATACCCCCTGGGATACTCTTCCCAATGGTAACTCTTCAAACAGCCAGGAGGTGCAGCTCCAAAGATCACATCCCACCTGCCGGTTGTCGTCACCGCGTGGAACCGCCCAAGGTGGTAAGCGAAAGAGAGGTGCCAGCTGAGACCCCCAAAGATGCTCGGCTCCTGGGTGGGAACGAAATGGGACCCTCCTGGAACCGAACCATACCGGAAAGGTATCCCAGAAGTAAACTTCTCAACCCTCACCTGGGGGGGCAGCGCATTTCGTGAGCAATGCCGAATGGAATGGATAATTTGCGTAACAATCATGGCTACCAAATAGCTGATGAATGGTTAATCAATGGTTGATGATGATTAGCAAGTGGCTCATGATGCTCATCAATATCAATGGTTGAGGTTGGAAAATGAATTGTTGATGGTGGCCGGCTGCATGGTTATTTGTCAAATGGTTGAGACACAGTTGACAGTGGGCAATTGCCCACCCAAAAAAAAGAAAGGTACTAATTATTAATCATCATAATATACACAATTGCAAGTGCCGTTTGCAAATTGTGCAGGATTGTGGGAAAACTGCCAACATGTAATCACAGTAGTTTAATTGTTTGCACACAATTGCAATTATCATATACACTGCAAGGTGTTTGGCAACTGTGGAACATTGGTTGCGGATTCAGATTTGCAACATGTATGTGATATTGCAATGCCGAGATTCGAAACATAGGCAAAAAAATATTGTCATAGAAGTACCAAAACCTGAAGCATGTGAGGCGACAGGATTTGCAACACATTGCATGACTGGAACAAGTAGAGCTGGTTCCTAAATCCAGGCTTCCAGCTGGGAATTCATGGTCATCACATCCATTCTCCAAGCCTTGAACCAACCATCAAGATTCGTCACTGCCAAGCAACTCAAACAACCAGGACACCCAAGTGGGAATGGATTGCGCCTCAGCGTCTGGCCGAGACTGGGGGGGGTCATCAATCCATAGAGGGGTTATGATGACCACAGATAGTCGACATCAATAGATGGGGGTTTCCGCAAAATAGGGAACCCCCAAAATGGTTTGTTTGTCACTAAAAATGATTGAAAAACAAACAAAAAGGGTGATTTATGGGTCCCCTGTTTTGAAAAACACCCAAATACCTATCCTTGCAGTGACCATTATAAGATATTTATTCTATAGATGGTCCCCAAGCAAATGACGAACCAAGTGCAGTCCCCTTTTCTTTGGCTGGTCCTCATGAAGCAGTCCCAACTCCTGCATATGGCTAGCCAACCATGATCACCCTGACCTGGCCTGGGCCCCGCGTGTCTGCCTAGGTGCAAAATCGACGAAGATCGACCGGTCGTAGTATGGCAAGAACGGATGCCTGACGCTGTGCTCCATCTTCGCCGAACCGCAGGGCAACATCCATGGTTAACAATTCGCCAAGGTTCATCGGATTCATTGTGGGTGATGATAATCATGGGTGAGTCCACTATGAGAATTGATTGTGGCTTAACAACCTGAATGAGTGGATTACTTAAACATTCATATCGGATTGATCATGTACCGCATATATCCGCATATGGCATCTATTCATACCATGCATACAACGCCATGATCCTTCACCTTTCCTCACCATCTCCAACGCCTCAGGGTGCTCCATGGCAGCTCCGCAAAGTGCCGGGCGAGGTCTCCATAAAAGGTCGCCTAAAGGCAGCGGCGCCCGCGGCCCTCGTCATCTCCAGTCGAACTATGAGCACTGGAGAATCGATGTCAAATTGGATCCCCAAATGGAGAAAAATGTCGACTGGATATCGGTATATCTATATATATATAAAAATAAAAAACTAAATAATATATATATATATATCTATAGAGAGATATGATATATATATATATACATTCAGTATATGTTTATGGTCTATGCATAGACACATGTTGTATCATCTGGTTGATATACGTTGGATCAACGATCAATCACACCTTCTGGGTGACCAACGACACTGGAAATAGGCAACCCTAGTTCGGGGATAATCCTGACCACAAACCAGGAACGTCTCCAGGATCACAATCAACCAGGGCCTAGCATTGTTTCTGTGGCCTCATGTCTGCAGGAAGTTGGCCCCCAAAAAATGATGTTGAAAGCAAACATCTTACTGACATATGATGTCATCTAAAGTGAGACATTATGACATTTGACCGACATATGACACTAAAGTCATCTAAAGTCAGTGGTTCATGCGCTGGTTCTCCCAATTCATCGACTGCTTGGTGTATCAACTTGCTTGGCCACAGGCGGCTCGCCTTCAATTGGCTGTGCGCCAGGCAATCCAAGGGAACCTCCATGGGAATCTGGTTCTCAGCAGGCCTTGGCAGCAAGCCTATTGTAGCTTACCCGATCCAATCTAGCCTATCTATCTGTCTGTATGTCCATTTGTCTATCTATCTACCTATCTACCAATTTATCTACCTACCTATCTATCTATTCATGTGTAGAAGCTCATATATGTACATACATACGACATATGCTATCATAGCTAAGATTTCAACAGGTGTCAAAAGTCGTTGTAGCATCCCGTGGTACTGCTCAATTCATGATCCCATGGCACGTTGCAGTAGTTCCCAGGTACTGCTTACACATCAAGGGGATCACGCATCAGCCACAGTTGCCGTCATCAGTGCAACGCCCTAACCAGTTGAGGTACCCCCTTGACATTTTGAACAAACATGGCATTTCTTCGTGTCTTATCCCACAGCCATAACGTTGGTACCCTCTTGACATCTTGACCCATGGAGAACCCATGGCATCTTCATTCGGACCGTGGACCAACCACCTCCCCGACGCTGAATGCCATCCCTGTCGCCTCACCCAAGAAGCTGCACGGGCACATCGCAAGTGGGTCGCCCTGGTTCGCATGACCTGCGTGTCGTCGCCAAGTCACTCCTCCAGCATCTTTGGCTAATCACACGTAGCATCCATCATATAGCACCATCATATGACTGTGATTGACTGTGTACTTTTTTCCCAACAAATCTTCAAATCGAATTACAGTCAGGTGCTGTTACATGAACATCACATGCAGATCAGTGTACTTTATGTACAGAAATGTTCAGCGGATAGGTATGGATAGGCCCTAGATGGCCCTAGGATGCCCTAGGCAGTTCATGAAGTCATCCAACGACATCCAAGGACATCCAAGGCATCCCGCAACTCACAGTGCAGCTTTGAGCCTTGGGGCCCTCGGCGCCAGCTTGGGAACCTGCGGCTGCAATGACTGTCTGCAGGGCTGCCAGTGCCTCTGGGCCCTGGCCGGACGCGGTTAAAAACACCACGGAAAGGCATGGAAATCTATGGAAGTGATGACGCAAGTGTCAAGCATATGGCAGTGCAATGTAGTGTGGTCTTGTCGATGAAGTAAGCTGTTGCGAGTCTGCTGAAGGTACCGAACCCTTGTTCCTAACACCACTTTGCAGCGGCAACCAACGCCTCCTCCCGCATGCATGCTGATAGGATTGCTGAGGAGTTCTTCGGGTTGAGCTTTGCAGCCTCCTGGTGCAACATGGCACTGGTTGGGTTGCATCCAATGGCTGTGGTTGCTGTCCCCCATGCCAACTCACTCAGTCAACGTCTTTGCCTGCAAGAGTGATGCTCAAGGTCAAGTCTTGAATGCATCTTGCTCTACCGTACTTCATCTCTATTGGTGAGCAAATCATCCTACACCAGTTGGTCGGATACGAACGAGCTGGTCTTTGTCCATTTGTGATTCTATGGAGCCATTCTTCAGCCTTCAAGGAGTGCTCTGGTTGTCATGGTCACACTGTCCAAATGAGCAGCTTCCGCATAGGGCTACGCTTCCTGGCAGCTATCCATCCGGGAAGCGGCTGGTTGTGGCTCAGCTGCGCAGGTATGATAGATCCTGAGCAATGACACACACAATGACTGGGTGTTGAAGATGTCCAGCATGGAGTTCATCTAAGATCTTATGAGCATAGGATCTTTGGAAATTTGTTTTGAAGAGCTGGAGTTCATCTAAGATCTTACGCCCAGCACCAAGCGGCCCTCCATGAAACAATTGGATTCCTACCTCAATTTCTCAGCATACTTTCAGCAAAGGAACATCATTGCCGCTTCCACTGCCTGAGCAAATGGCTGACAAACTTCGGTCCATGAGGCCAAATCATGGTTGATGCCGGTACCTCCGGAATCATGGGGTTGCTTGATGAGAGTACCGGAAACCCGTGCATCACTACCATGCAATGATCCCTGGACATGTTCCAGCCATTTGAAGCGAAGCTGCAGGTTTTGGGCTCTACTTCCCACGCCTGCATAGCTACCAAACAGCGCCTTCGGACTTCCTGTGGCTCCCAGCAATGATGATCTCCGTGTGGTTAGGAAGGCTAGACAGCAAAAGTTACTGTAGCTGCTTAAGAATAAGGCTTAAGAGTCCTTGGCCTTGCTCAATAATCATGTAGCTATTAGGTGTTTCCATGTAGCTGTGTGGTTACTAGGTTTTTGCATGTAGCTGGCAATCGTGGACAACACTGGCGGTTGATTGCCGCGTTGTTGATGAGCAATTTTTCACCTCTCACTTGAGTTGATGAACCAACATGGGCAAGATATTTTTCGAACGTTTCACCAATATCGACGTAAGTTCCCGAAGTGTGTCTTTATTTACATATTAAATATAATATTGTTCATCTATAATCTATGTGAGAAACCTATCTACATAAACGGCTGTGGGTTCAAAATGGGTCAAAACCCTGTACCCCTGGCTGTTCGCATCCCATACATGACCAAACTCGTCTTTGTTGGGTTAGTTGACCCATAGCCACCCATAGCCGTCGCCACCCCACGCATCTGACAGCTGAGCACCTTGGCTGTCCTTCAACTCTTCTCTGAAGCAAGACTCGCCAGTGGCACCCAAATCAGCAGCCAGCTGCTTCGAAAGGCCTTCGAAAGCGCCTCAGGGTGAAGACATGTGAAGAACTTTCACCAGCGGCTGCATCATGGCTGGCTGCGTCAAGGACACTGAGGGAGCAAAACTGCGCCTCAGCGAGTAGGTCGAGGTCGAGGTGAGGAGTCTCCCAGTTTGTCCTACGGATTCCTGTGGTGACTAATACAATTCAAACAAAAATCCTAGGGCAGTACCAATGGGATGTAAAAAAATACTATACAATGTAAAAGAAATCCTAAAAAACTGCATGTACAAAATGCAAAACCACAGCAGTTTGATGGCTCCTCGTACCACCAGAACCGTCCAATTTGGGGAGCGCAAAGCCCATCTTAAGCCTTGCACGCTGGTCAGCATCTCGGCATCGCTTGCTGGGGAAGCCTTCGCCCCCGGGGCTGGCGTCCTGGGAGGGCCAATGCCGCAGTCATCACCCCCACGAATCTTGACTTAGTAGCGAAAAATGTAGTGATTACAATGTGTTTTTAATTATTGGTCTATATGGTTATTAACCCCTATGGGTCCATATCCCCTATTGGTTATTCTCTCCTATGATCTCCTATTAAATATAGCAAAGGTATGTTTTTTATTGACTTTATTCAGCAAACACCGGGAAAGTATACATTCTGTGGGCGGCGTTGAGATTGGAAGGAAAAGGATTGATACGAGTTGATCATTCCAGAGCTGACAAATTTCTCAAATTAGCAGGCTCCCAAGAAACCATGGTTTCGGGATGTTTCAATTCGGCTTATGGGTACAACCTACCAAGAATCCTGCATATCATGAGTGTTCGCAGCTACGGCCGTTGAACTGAATGCAGACTAGCACATTCACCCGCTCTGCCTTGTCACAATGGTCAATGATTGTTGAAACTTTCACCAGTGATTAATGTGGCAAAATCTTGTGGATCTCAACAACGCCTGCACACCATAGTCTAGAGCAGGATTAATGAACAAACGTATTTCCCAACCTGTCACAAGGTATTCAGACCTCTGACGATGACCGTGCACAATCAACATATTGCTCATGTACAACAAATTACAGGAAAGAACTTTGTCACTATTTTATACATCATGTATAATGTGACCCTTGAATCATTACCCCATGTACCCAAATTTCCTGCAGTCGAAGCCCTCCTTTGTGGATGCCGTGACCCTCCTCTCGCCTGACTTCACAAGGCACTGTCTGCATTTTGGGTTTGGGCTGCCTCGAGATGTACGCTTCATCAACCTGGGCAACGACTTCACGACAGTTGAAGTGCCCTTGGTAACGGTAACGAATCAATGCTTGGCTCGGCGAACCTTGTCCTGAGATCAAATCCAATAAAGTGCGTGACCAAATGAAGTTGAGTGTTCAATACCTTTTCTGTGTCCAAGTCTTTGCATACTCTGAGAGACGTCATCAGACGTTGCAAAGACATTCAAATACTTCTGGACCAAGTGGATGGGTGTAGGACCAACGACTCCCTCATCGAGTATGGAGAATGGAAGATCTTCTTCCTGGTGCCATGGGTTTAGATCAAATCTCACTGGGGGCTTTTCTCAAAAGTGTTGGGCGAAAAATTCATTTGCACCAGTCGAATCTCATGGACAGTATCAGTAACTCATCAACCTGCTACCCGGCGAAAGCCGTGAGAAGGCTGACTTGCTAAGCTGGCCAAGTGTCCCATTCAAAGCTCATATCGATAGAGTCAGCAGTCAAGGCATTTCCAACCACTTCTACAGAACTCTCCACTGTTTCCAGAAACGAGAGCTTTGGAAACAGCAGCAAACGACCAGCTTGAACTGTGCCAATCCATCGATGATGGATGTGTCCCCGATGAGGTCCAAATCCCTCCACCCCACGCTTGAGTTCGGAGAATTTTGAAGGCATCGACACGAAGCCACGCTGTGCAATGCGGGGAAGCATTTGCAGCAGAATCTCCGGATTTATAACATCTTCAACGATATGAGAAGCAATCACATACTCCAACTTGCCTGCCCTTTCGACATGCTGCAACAAAGGGCTCCATGCTGACTCTTTGTTGACATCCAGTGCAAATCGAAGCAGTTTTTGGGGCTCACCATTACGGCAACACCTTTGATGTGTAAAGACTGAAGTGAAACAACTCAAGTTCTGCTGCGCCATCTCTTTGGACATCTTGAAAGGCTCTGAACGGCAGCAAAACCTTGCCACAGCCGAGGAGAAGCCAGGAAAGCAATCCTCCACGACCTCCGGGTTCCTATCTGCTACAGCAGTGATGACATCTGTCCAGGGCCTTGCCCCCGGACCCACTTCCAGAATTCGAAAGCGGGGACATCGGCTCCGCGCATCGACCAGGCGAGAAATGATGTGATCTCGGGAGCCATCTGAGATGTGCAAGGAATGAATGGCTCCGTGGACACACAATAACCTCAGTGGATCTGCCTTGGACGCTCTTTGATCTGATGTAATGAAGTAATTGATAGTAACCAACTCAGGTTGGAGCTACAACTATATTTACATGTAATATCATTCTTTATCATTATATGTGTGGGAAGAATCATCGGATCATATACGATCATCCGCTCTTGGTTGATTGTCAACCGTTCGTGCACAATACTGTGCTTCATGCTGGATCATACCGGGGTCTGCTAGCTGGTTCATCATTACGTCCCCAAAGAGGAACATGTATTTATTACCAGCAACAAGTGTCACGTGTTCGGCAAAAGTAGACCAACTATACCAAGTAGCGTTGATGCAGCAGGCAGGCTCCATGAGAGCATTCAGTTCTGGCGCCATGGCATGTGCGCTGCCAAGACTGTCAAGGAAGGAATCGCTACTGGCTGATTGCTGATTGGTCACTTCTCCATTGACCCCGGTTTGCTGGTAAACTACTGGGATAGCTTACCAGGAAACTGACTCCTTGATACCCAAAGCACATTAGCTTCTTGGTGAGTGATAACAGTGCGATAGAGTCATCACACGCATAGCGGCCTCATTTGGCCACTTCTCCTTGTAGTTTTCTTGTGGAAGTTGCAGGTTTGACTTCAACCCGAGTCAGAAGCAGCTTCGGAGACTGCACATTCTGTTTCGGACGCCGCGTCTCAGTGGTGAGTATACAATTCCCGGTGGGCAAGGAATGATCCCCTGATCTTGCGAACCACCTCCTATAGTAACCCCTCACTAGAACAAGGAACAAAATCAGTATTGATTCATCAGGCGATCTCTAAAGTCGTGGGTTCACTAGCCTGTCACATCTGATTCCAAACATTTCCAAACTATTTCAACCGTCGCATCGGCGCAGAAAAGGTTTGAGGGGGCGAACTGCTCTTCGGCCCACATTGTTCTGCAATGTTGAAATGTACGCTCAGAAACAATAAATTAAAATCATTAAAGGTCCCTTGCTTCTCCATTTTCAGACTCCCTAATTTCTGAAGGTCAAGTGACGGTCTGGACCTTTACCCGGTCTAAGCTGAGAGGAGGATCACAAATTTACTGATCCGATGCTGATCCGATGCTGGTAGCAGTTTCCCAACCTTGTTGTAGCTTCTGTGAGTTGCTGGGTTGATACCCATAGATTTCATGAGCTTGTGACAAATCTCAGATCCACCATGATCTGGGTAGCCGCTGTTTGGGGGTCCTCAAATTTCGGCAGCAGGGAAACCGTGCATTTCATGGGGAACCAGCAACACAGGCAAGATGGATCAATGCGGTCTGTTCTGCAATGTTCAATCCAATTCCGTTAAGATGTGGTCTTGACCCTCGGTCCTCCCAGCATGATCCGGTATGCATCAAGATTAGAGCCCAGTATTTTCGCTGTGAACCATCCAACATAAACTATATGGGGGTTTCTTAAAATAAGGACCCCCGAAAAATGGATGGTTTATTACAAACTCGTTAGTATTGGATGATTTGGGGGGTCCCCCTGTGACGTGAGAAAGACCCATGTAATTATTGCGTATCTCCGTGGTGGCCATCCGGGCATATTTATTCATCCACTGGTGCGCACCAGTGAAGGCTCGAGCTTTTTTCAGCTGATCTCGATTCTGTCATGGAATCTACACAGGAGACAGCTTGCAATGACCATGGAACCAAATGACACTGAGAATAAGCCTCGGAGACAATCTCAAACAGCTGTCCAAGGACATTCGACCACGAAAGCACGGCCACAAACATACACAAAGTGTGATGATGGCAGCTGGGATCCACTTTATGAACCATGACCAGAAGCCATGAAAGTGGTACAAACCAATTCGCAAAGCCTAGACTTTGCAATTCGAATCTGCCTGACTCACGCTGCCAAGCAACACCAGAATGCGACGTGAGCCCAGCCGCACTGAGGGGAAGAATGCATGGATACAATACCTAGTCAAAAATAATCTGACAAGTCTGCAAGTAACACTTCCCATTTGAAACCACTGAAAGACCACGAACCGTGACCTGATGCTGTTGTTGCGAAGCTCGAGCTAGGCGATGATGTTGCGAAGCGGAAAAAAACATGTGCACAGTTCAGCCAAGTTACCCCATATCCAGAGCACCAGTGTCAGAACAATGAATAGTGCAGTAAGTACCAGGGCAAAGGACTTCGTTATTGCCAGCCTGCAAAACGTTGAAAAATAATGAAACATATCATTCTGGAAGTATGATTGTGGAAGTTCTTACAATTAGGCACACCCAAAAAATAGATGGTTACTATAAATGATAGATTTTACATGATTTGGGGGTATCCCCGTTCTAACAAAGCAACACATGACTGTTTGCTGTGCATCTACAACTTGTCTCTGCGCATCATTCAACATGGTGCGCAAAGCTTCCTGGCCACCAATTTTTGCGGCATGATGGATAGCCCGTGCACAATTTTCAGTGTAAACATCCATGATCATTCAACCATTCAAACACTTGCTGCCAGTGCTCTCTCGCTGTCGTTGGTTGTTGCTGGTTTATTGTTGTTGTTGTTGCTTGTTGGTTGTGCTTAGCTTGTTGTTGGTTGTCGTTGTTGAGGGCATGGTGGTGCTGAAAATGCGCGGCGTCCTCTTCAACGTATTCTCTGCAATGATCTCCGCTTCTCGCTGCTCCCTGTCGCACTGTTGCTCCTTGCCAGCTGCTGCGCAGCCGCGCATCTGTGTCATGCGCACATAAGCCTTGCACCGCCTGACCGTGCTCTACATTGAGTGTGCAATTACTTTAGTTACATCATGTTACTTTGCTTTACAATTTTTCTGACATTACGTTGAATTCCATTCACCATGCCTACATATTTTATCATATTTCTGCTACAAGCCGACTTACTCGTCATATTGCATCATACTTTAGCGTACCATACCAAGCTGTACCATTGTATTTCTCCATCCACCTGCATGCATGCATGCATGCATGCATGTCTATGTATACATAACATCTTGCTGAGTTCCGTTGTAGTACAGTTCTGTACATTGCTCTACGTGAGGTCGCTTTGGGTTACAGACTGTTACAGTACATTGCCCTCTACACACACATACGGATACGTTAAAATCATAATCGACCATACAAAGGTCTTAGTCTTTACATTGTGATCCTCATATGGTTGTTTCTCAAAATAGGGAACCCCTAAAATGGTTGGTGTATTACTATAAATGGTTTATCTAAGGACGATTTGGGGGGGTCCCTATTTTGAGAAACCACCATATCCCAAGATTAAATTCGACACCGGATATTCACCTCCCGAGTTTGAGGTCAGCCATGACCCACACATGAACCCAGTTGAGATCCACCATGAAGTCTCAGGTCCCGTAGCCCGGTGGTTGGTTCTCGTTTCTCTGGGGTCAATGATCTCATCGAATGTCGCCTGAGAACTTGAATCCGAACGGGTCCTTGTATTTGTGTGCTGCAAATCTGTGACTGACGAGTTTTCCCACCTTCGGAGCAGCGTGTTGAAGGTTGACCCCCCCCCACACAAACTAGGTTTGATGGACTGGATATCGGAACATCTGCGTTGATGTATATTAAACTCTCCCATCAACAAGTTCACTACTATCCCCTGATAGTGAGAGGGTTTAACCTTAGACCCTGCATGCCTAGTTCACATGAAGTGTCACTGGCACTATTTCCATGACACTTCCGGTGCACATACACGTCTGAGAAGAGACTTTAAAGCCCCTTGGCATCTCAAGATGTCACATGCAGGTGTGGCAACGGGAGGGGCCTAGTTGTGTCTTGTCTTGGCTACCCATTCGATAGGCTATCAGCAGGGTCATTGCTCTTGCAGTACTTTGTGAGCACTTGCCCTGCTGGTGCTGCCTGACTTGCAAACAGCAAGATGATGGCACAGAACGCCATGCTCATTGACATATACCTCAGGTGACACATCAGATTGTCCGCGCATGTGCACCCCCAATGTTGATGGGTTCCCCTCAAAAAGGCAATAGTGATGGGTTCCTGCTTGGGACTACTACATCTCCATGTGCACAGCTGCTAGGATCTCTTTGGCAACCCAAAAGAACTCAACAAATCCCAATCTGAGCTTTCTGATCCGAGCCGGCTCATTTGCCAATCCTTTTTGGTTGTACAATGTTGTACATACTGCTCAATAAAAGGGCCACAAAATGCATGAGCGCCTTTTCAAAATCTGGTGCACACGCACTACACTTGGGAAAATCCAAAACTCTCCAAAACATTCTTTTAGAGAATGCTCACTTGCCAAACTCCGAAAAGTTGTTCCATAGCAGAGACGCTCTACTCCCAGGTCCATCAAAGCTTGTACAACTGAATGGTGGCACGTCCTCGGATGGGCACAAAACGGGTCAGCACTTGTGCATGACTTCGCATCGACGTTGATGATACAAGGTGGGTCACAATCCTCTATAACTAGCAGTTCACTCCAGCTAAGCCAGTTGTAGTCAACTGCTAGTAAAGGGGACCCACCTTGTAGTGGGTTACCTGGCCTCCCGCACTTTGGTTTCCATAGCATGTGCTGTGTAGGACCGCGGTTACCCGCGGGACATGTTTTGCAACTGGGAAGCACATCCTGTAGTACGTATACCCACACACATACCTTATACCATCTTACAACACACCCATTGGAAAGCTACATACTTCATTTATTTGGTCATGAGGTCTTTGATGTCTTTGTGACTACAGAATACCAAGGCATAATGTTTCTGCAGCTCTGCAACCTAGAATGGCTCCGTCGTTTCTCTTTCCGAAGCAGGACTTTTCAACTCCACATGAAGTAGTCCCTTATCATCCGCTATGGTTGACAGGTGCATTTTTTGTGACGCCAAGTGCAAGGACGAGTCGACGAGAGACTTTGGTGCCAAAGCTCCGCAAAGCAAGAGGACGCCCCCGAAGAGCAGTCCGGGCCAAAGAAAGCACACACCTGTCCCGCGCGTTGCAAATGCTCCCGGCACCAACCACGGGCACCACACACCACGTAAGGTTGCTGCAAGTTGTGTTCAACACCACTTGGGCTCGGACCTGCGACTGAATATTCTTTACCTGGCAAAAGATTTTGCAGATTTTTTTTTGGAAGAGTAGAAGTAATCTATACTAATAGCCAATTTATAGTACTATTCTATACTAATAGTCGGTTGATATAGTACTATTATGACATAATTATTCTGATAGCAAGTAGCCTTTACGAGTTCTTAGCTAAATTGTCTTCACAATGAGCTAGTGGATAATCCATCTACTGAAGCCAATCAGTGATTGTACACTACTATGTAGAGATAATCTATAGTGATAGTGATAGCAAATCAATATCAATTTATGCTATCACTTACTATTATAGAGTGTGAACTCGTCCAGTCTTGAGGCAGTCATGAGAAGCTCTGAGGACTGCACAGACTCCCTTGGACATCTCTTTTCGCATGGCCTCTGACACAGGTCGGCATGACAAATGTCAGAACATGTCAGAACTGGACCTGGGTGTAACGATCATTCATGATGGCAAACATAATAGTGGTTCATGATGACTAATGAATAGATTGATAGACAATCATAGTGGTTGATGAATGATAATCAGTGATGCTGGTGATGATGCTGAGGGCTAATAGTGACGAATCAACGGGGATACGGGGTAACAACCATGAAGACCAAAACACCCTGGAGGTGTATCTACCTGGAACCCATGTGACCCTTGTTTTGGATGGTTTCACACACAAAATTGAGGGTTGACTGGGTTGACCATCTGAAACAAGGGTCATGTGGGCTCCAGGTATGGACCTCAAAGCCATGCTTCCGGGGAAACCGCCCCAGCTGCAGGTCGCCTCAACCTCCGTCTCCTCATTCGAGCTTCGGCTCGGCGAAGAGATGACGCTCAGAAACGACTCGTTCCTCGCGGGTCACGCACGCAACGTGGGCCTTCACGACCCATGCGCCAGTTCCACGGGTTTCTCAAACTGGGACAACATGAATTTGATTAAAGCAAGGGGGTCAGAACAAAGTGGAAACACAATTTGATTCAAATACATTCAAAGCAAAATCGCGCTCTACTTCTGCAAAATGTGGATCCCAAAACTGGTTGCTTTACTATTATACAAATAACTGAAAAATCTTGGATGATTTGGGGGTACCCCTATGACTTGAGAAAGCACGATTTCCTGTGAAGGTTTTGTCGCCATGGTTAGTGATTTGTATCATTGATGGTCAGAGTATTACCACAGCTAATTGATAGTCACAGTCATGAATTGCATCACTGATCGGCGAACCAAACACCTGAAACCGAGTTGGGGTTCTACCAGGAATGTTAGAAATTCTGTATGGTAAAAACATCATTTTGATGATAATACCACTGACCTTTGGTTGCCATCAACCCTCAGCAACCATTATCAACCTTTGAGGTCAGCCACGATTAGTCACTATCAATGATCAACCCTTGGTATCCCCTATTGTTGATTATTCAACACTATTTAATTGGCCATTGTGAAAGTAAGTATCAGTATGACCACATTTCATCATCATTTGACAATTAGTACCTACCATAAGTCTAAATCATTTATTGACCGTTGAGCATCAAATTCGGTTAACCCATCATTCACCAAGATGATATGCAACGATGATCAAATTCATCACCAGTTTAAACCATTTATTGACCATTAAATTAAATTCATCAACGAATCATCACAGTTAACCATCATTCACCTACCATTTACTGGATCATCGAATTTGGTTCACCATCATGAAGGAGCTGGGTTGAGCGCCCCGCATGCCGAGGTACCCATCCGCCACCGGCGACATTTCGATGTCGGGGCGGGCCGTTCCCGACGGCGCGGCAACGATCTCGCGCATGGCTGCGGTTCGGACGCGGTGAATGATGGCTGATGGCGTCGATTAACCATGTGTTGAATGGTTAAAGGATGGTTAGTAATGATCAATGGTTAATGGTTGTTAAATAGTATAGTTAAATGATGGTGAACAATGTTTCTTTTTCCGATTTTGCGCTTCAATCCCAACGATCCTAGGGGATACAAAACAATTATGATCAATGGTTAATAGTAGCAAATAGTGTTTGATATTTAATGACCAAGGAATGGTTGATCGATAGATAATTGATGGTTCAGTGATGTGTGATGATGGTTAACAATGGTTAAGAATTGTGGTTGTGGTTGACGATATGTAACTATGCTTCGTAATGGCTAATGAGTGCCAATGATAGCAGTCGCATTGCAGGCCGATAGCTTAATGCTTTTCATAAAGGGTGAACTGTTGGATTATTAACCAGTGACGGGTACGAGTATAGGTTTGTCCACAACCAACCGTCGAACAACGACCATTATCAATAGGGAAACTACAGTTTTTACAAATCAATATAGCAGTAGATTCAAAATTCAGATACGTCGTTAGCCATCATGAGCCATGATTAAGCATCCCTAAGCTTCATTAATCATTGTGAACCCCATACGTCAAACACGTAATTTTCAAATCATCTCTAATTGATTCTATTTGTAGAATAGCCATGGCCATTTGTCGTCCACTTTCAGCCAAACCTCCATACCTTGACTCGACAAGTTCAACTGAAATCGACTGTCTGATGTCCTGTTTCCAATTCAAAGAATTACCCCAAAATCAACAAACAGCTTGGACATGGGGGATCTGTGCCATGGAAAACTGACAAACTCTGAGCCGACAGGAACGGCAGGGCAAACAGCAAATGAGCGGAACGGTGATGGTAACAGGGAATATCAAACATATATATATATATATATACATATGAAGAGACATCCAAAACATGGTCTGGACTATTTCAACAAACCACAATTTCATCCAATTAGCCTGGATTTGGAGAGTGCATCTTGACCCGTGGTAAAAAAACCAGGCGCCGAAAAGATACTTGAATGAGGGCATATGGTGGCCACACCTAACGTAAAATCCGAGAGGGATAATCTGTGAGGGCAAAACTACTGAAGATACTTTGGTACTAACTGCAAGCTTATATTCTTTATTTGTAATGTTATATTGTCCTTTTATTGGTATTCCTTAAATTGTAATGTCACATTTTTCAGTTGAGTTTAAAATAATTAACAATGAGTAGTTTTGGTACTGTTTTTTCCAATGTTTTGGTATTGGTTTTAATGCTTTCTGTCATGTGTCCAATCTTCTCTGATGCAGCAAAGCATTTGCTTTCCGCTGGAGTCTGCGATGCGCTCGTCTCAGCTGGAAGGGCTGAGGCAGTTGGCTCCAAGCATCGCCTCCAGCATGGGCTGATCATGACCTGCTGGTCGAGTCCTACCAAGTCTGGTGCATTTTCACCGAGGTATCCACTCTGCCCACTAGAGTCCCCTTGATTTGCAGTGTCGGTTTGCCTACCTCTGCCTGCTTCAAGTCTTCTCGAGGACTTGTGACAAGATCAGGGCGAGCCGTTGGCTCAGGCGGTCCAGGGAGTATGGCTCTGAAAGCTTCAACGCTTTCTCGCGAAGCTCGAAGCGAAGGGAGGAGTTGGTCACCAGCTCCCTAATCCAATGAAGCATTTCGTCTACACCTGGGATTGTTTGATGTGGATGCTGGAAAAAATCAAAACAAACATTGTGAAGCAAGTAACCACTTCCATAGGATATTATTGTGAATTTGAATCTTTTTCCCGAGAGCGCCTGCGAAGGGTTCTTCGTAAAAAAGCAGCCGTATATAAACATCTGCACATCAACATCTTCACATCATCACATCTGCAGATCTAGATCATCACATCATCACATCTGCAGATCTAGATCATCACATCATCACATCTGCAGATCTAGATCTTCACATCATCACATCTGCAGATCTAGATCTTCACATCATCACATCTGCAGATCTAGATC
>VSDK01009952.1:242554-285823 GCA_009767595.1 Symbiodinium kawagutii
GTTTTGCTGTGGTGCGTTTTGCTGTGGTACATTGTACGTTTTTCTGTGGTACGTTTGATCTTGGTACGTTTTGCCGTGGTACGTTTTGCTTTGGTACGTTTTGCTGTGGTACGCTTTGCAGTGGTACGTTTTGCCGTGGTGTCTTTTGCTCTAGCGCGTTTTGCCTTGGTACGTTTTTGCCTGGTACGTTTTGCTGTGTGGTACGGTGTACATGTTGCTGTTAGTACGTGTTGCTCTGGTCTGTTTGGCCTTGGTCGGTTTGATCTTGGTACGTTTTGCGTTGGTACGTTTTATCTTGGTACGTTTTGCTTTGGTACGTTTTGCTGTGGTACGTTTTGCTTTGGTACGTTTTGCAGTGGTAAATTTTGCTGTGGTACGTTTTGCTCTGGCGCGTTTTGCCTTGGTACGTTTTTGCCTGGTACGTTTTGCGATCTGGGACCTGCGTCCAACAACCCGTCCACAACATTTTCTTCCTTTCAGCCCTGTCATATCGCCAGCATTCTCATCATATTCATCTTTTTCTTCAGCAGCAGCTACATCATCATCATCATCATCATCATCATCATCATCATCATCATCATCATCAGCATCATCATCATCATCATCATCATCATCATCATCATCATCATCATCATCATCAACGACATCATGAACGACATCATCAACGACATCATCATCATCAGCATCATCATCATCATCATCATCATCATCATCATCATCATCATCATCATCATCCATTTCAAGGATCATGACGTTAGTCTTTTTGAATTAGTATATTGGAGGCTGCTATAACATTGCCTTTCTCGCTCTCGGGCCAACTGTCGTCTAGTTTCAAAAGGGCCGCATTGTGCCCGGTGTCAAACAATGCTGAAAAAACTGACAGGATATCTTCTCAAATCTCAGCTAAGGGATTGCCAGTCAGTGAAACAGGCAAAGTGTAAAAAAAGGTATCCACCATCAATGCTTCTGTGGGCTCGCAGTCTGAGTGGGGCACTTGTGGCAATGGCCGGGTAGTCGGTTCCACGGACCAAATCCAGAAAGCCTTGCTGGTTCCAGAAGACCGCCGGTAAGCCCACCGAGAAAGCATTCACCTTGACACAGGGTCGACCGCGGTCTCTGATCAATCGTATGTCACTGATAGATCAACTGGGACATTCAGAACCACAATCCGGTCTTGTCACTTTGCAAGCACTAGGGGACTCTGCGCAGGATTGATAGAGACCCGAGCTTGTTTTGAAGTTGTCACAGTTAGCCAAATGGTGCCCGTTTAGATTACGCATGTGGGAATCTGAGGTCCCAAGTTTGAATGAATCTACTACGTTTTGCGCTTTTCTTCCCGTTTGAATCGACATTCAATTAAAGCTTCGCTGGTATAGTGTCATATCTCCTACATCCATTCACAGATTACAGTATAAAAGTCAAACATGTAATTAAGCACCATGACAGGTATTTTTCAAAACTTAAGTCGCTGCACATCAATCAATCAAGCAACCCACCAACCAAGCAATCAAACAGTCAACCAACCAACCAATCAATCAATCGATCTCTACACATACTTTTTTAATGTTTACTAAAAGAATATGATAGAATATGTGTATTACTATAATTCATGACTACAATAATATATGGGATAAACATCGTGTATATGTTTCTATCTACAGTAGTAATGTATGTGTGAATCCTTGCAGCCACGTACTGGCCACATTCCCTCGCCCTTGTCAGCTGGAAAGCGAAGGCGATCCGAGCGGCCAAGCGTTGCCCTGTCTTGTATCGATCGCAAAGCCAAGCGCGCGTTGTGCTGCCTCCGCCAGGCAAGTTCCATGGAAGAAGTGTATATTTCCATGGTTATAATTGTTATAGTGGTTCATTACAATGGCTATGATGGTTATGAGAAGGGTATATAATGGTTGTAGAAGGGTATGTAATGGTGTATATCGGACACATTGTTGGTAGATGCAGCTAGTTCAGATATGATTGTTCAACTTCTGTCGGGTACATGGGTGTAAGCACTGGGTGCCCACCAAACCTCCAAAAACAAAATGCTTTTGGACGGGCGCTGGAAACAATGGCCAACAACTGAGAAATGGCACAATGATCTTTAAAACATGTGATCAATGGGACTGTAGCCAACTTGGCAATACCACTTCGAATCTAGGCATTTCACAATGGAATTTCCAAAGAATGGCAGAGCTCAGAATGAGTCTTAGAATGGCCTAATGATGCCTAATGGAAGAGCAGCAATCGAACGTTTGCCAGTATCTGGAAACACACAACATTCAGTGGTGAACTCAAGGATTGATCTAGTGAAAGGAAAGGATCTGCTGAGCGAGGTGCAATTGAGATGCGCCATGCAACTCGCTTGCCGCATAAAGGTGATGTCCATCTCTCCAAGTTGCTTGTAAACCCCATCTGTTTGTTGCGGAGAGATGACCAATCCAGCACTTCTTGCAAAGCGAGTCGCGGGATTGATGTGGGAAAATTCAACTTCCAAACTCGAGGCCAATTGGTTCACTGCTAGATACAGTTTAGTGTCAACCTCAGCAGTATGAGTGCCAATCACCTGCACCTTCTCCCGCCACGGTACCCTGTAACTTTGAAAATTGGAATGATGTAGCGGATGCCAAAAGACCTGTGTTCCAGCAACAAGTACAGAGGGGTGGGAAGCATAATCCTTTGCACCTAGCGATGTCTGAGCAAGAATCACTTGCAATCCGTCCGGGACCAAAGACAGAACATCCACAGGATCATATACATGCAAAGGCACAGAAGTCAAGTCATTGGACGTGTTGGCAAACATCTTGACAGCACATTTGCATGGAAACTTCACGTGCACGATGATTGCAGGATCTGACCACTTCTGTCCGTAGACCTGTCGATCGTTGCACCAACTGGTACAATACTGATTCCAGGCCCGTGCTCGTACTGCTGGGCCGATGGGTAACATCTGCCGTAGCCCCCGAGCCGCCTGTCTTCCCCGCACCGTAAAGGAGCCATACGTAAACCCGGAGGTTGCGCCGGCCAAAAAAAGCACTTCCATTTGATCCAACTTGCACAAACGCTCAGCGACTTTTTGAAAAGTCCCAGGGTCTTCCAATTTCTTGCCATGAGCCTGACCAGCTGTGACTGCTGTGACTCCCTCCATGATTCATGGGATCTACTGTTGAGCAGTTTTTCAGATGGTTCCATTCACTGTTCACTTTTATATTGTTTTTTTTTCACAATTTCAATTATTGATTTCAATGTGTTTTGGGAACGGCAAATGCTTTGTTTGCTCCCTACCTGAAAGGGAGAAGCAGTCCAATGCCATTCCCAGGTTTCTCTGGATGCCATGACGCGGTCCATGCAGGTCGGTAAAATCTCTTCTTCCTTCACTGCCACCTCGTCAACGGGCCAATGCTCTGCCAGTCGAGGAGATCGTGATTGGCTGATCTGCTCAACTAACCTGGCAGCTGTGCTTTGGGTCGATTTTGATTGCAAAGGTGATGCCTTCTTTCGCCCCGATTCTCGGTTCTAGCTGGCATGTCTCTGCGCACATGTGCTTGCGAATGCTGCAGCATGTTTGAAAAAAGACTGTACATTCCATCTTCGTAAAAAGTATGTTTTCCGGCTGGCTGTTCTCTTGCTCTTTCCACGGCGTACTTCATACCTACAATGCTAAAAATTGCATTTTCTCTGAATTTTTCAGTCCACTGGTTTCGGATTTTTTGCTTCGAACTGCAAACACATTCCACACAGGTGGGTTTCAAATCTTACTTGTGCTAAAACTAACATTTCGTTCCTTGTCTCGCAGTTTTTTAAGCACTTGGGCCAAGGAAGCCCTAGGTGTCAGCACGTTTTGATGCTGGGTTTTATTCCTTTGCTACTTGGTACCCCTGGCTGTTCACATACCCTGCATGACCAAACCTGTCTTTGTTAGGAAGTTCATCTACGGTACTCCCAAATGCTGAAGTCGATACGAATCAAAAATGGCACACCGTCGCAAAGCGCGGCCTTGCAAAAGTCCTTGCGGCTAACTTTTCCCGATGGCAAACCGAGATAGACTGATCAAAAAATTGAAAATTACCATTCCCCGTTTGCGACGAAGTTGCAGAAATGCTGAAATTTCGAAACCACCAACAACCCATTAACTAACCACAAATTAACCATGAACGTACCATGAACTAAACATTCACCATCTATTGATCATGAAGTGACCACTAAGTCACTATTAAGTCGAACTTGTTGATCAGCCCTGTTAATGTCAGGTTGATGTTTAGCATTAAGGATGCTTTCTATCACCGACATTGAAAGTCAAGGCCAACTGGCAAGGAGCAAAATCCAAGGCCAACGTGTCGTCAAGAGATCATAGAAAAAGTGTCTCTTTGCGACACGTTCTCCGTTCAAAGCGTCCCATGTTTTCATCGTATCCATGCTGAGGAATGAAAAATCTGAAGGAGAAAGTGAAATGCCATGCAATTGTGTGGCTCGGAGCAATGAAAGCATTGCGGTTCCCACAGCAAAAGGACAGGTATCGCTCACTTCCGCAAGATATTGCTTGGCGGTCTCTGCAACTTTACGAATGCGATATATCCGATGGACTTCACGTTCCTGATGGTGTGCAGCTTCCATCAAAATTTGCACTTGTGAGAAGAGCTCATCAGACCTTCCAACGGAGCAGGGGAACTGCACCCTGACTGGGAAGAAAGAACATGTCAGAAGTATGTCCAGCACATTCTATCTGCCAATCACATTCAAATCCAGTATACTTTGGAGAATCAAGGCCAGCCGAAGTTGCAAATTTTCAAGGATATCAAAAGAAAACCACGACTATGAACATGATCATCCTCAGTCTGTGCGGGTAAGATTTCCACTGATATCATGCCGCTGATAATTCAAAATCCATGAAGGCCAAGAGATGGATTTACCGCTTGTGGAAGGCTTCCTTTCAATGTTTTGGCAGTTGCCTCCTGCCATGGAGCAAGTCGCAGTTGTTGGGTATGATGCTACCAAAGCTCTGCCGGAATGCTTTGCCCAAACGCCGCAGCAATGTGAGCACAGGCCAGCCTGAAGCTGCCAGGGGAGCGAATGGGAAGTCCAAGAAGAAGAACAAACCTTCCAGGTTGCTCTCTACCTGGGGAAAGCCAAGATTCGACAAGGTTGAGGAACCCAGGGAATCACTCATGAGTCAATCATGGCTGTGGTTCAGATCTCATTTTGGCCAAAAACACTCTGATTCTGAATTCTCACCATGCTTCTACATCCCACCTTCATTGAGAATCATGGAATTCATCCAAAGAAATGATTCTACATCCCACCTTCACCATCGCAATGCTTCTAAATCCCACCTTCATCCAAAGACGCCTTGCGATGGAATTCGAAGTGTCCAATGCTTCACCGCAGCCTTGTGTGCATAGAAGCTCCGACAAGGTCATGGTCAGATCTCCAAGGAAACAATCTGCCTGGTCCAGCGACCGACTCGGCCCAAACAAGATCGGACAAGTATTGGTCGTTGATCCGCGTCGAGTTCAATGTAAGTTCTTGCTTTTCAATAGGCACATGTGTAACCATCTTGATCCATCTTGTCATAAGTGCTTTCTTATCCCATGCAGGGTGGCAAATCGACAAACTGACAATTTTCTAGAATGAAGTATTGGCGGCGGGGGAGGGAGGTATCCCTCGTCTGTTCAAAACGGTCAGTTTGAAGAAACCTAGATTTTTTCGGAGCCCCTTACTTGTTGCGCGGATTGTGCCAAAAAATAATGGACTGCCATGCAACTTGACATGCACGTTATTCTCACGGTATTTTCGCTCTTGGCACTTTCCATGCAGAATAATGGTTTCAGAAATAGTCAGAATCTTAACCCTTTAAACGAAATCTCCAGCGATATTTATCCGCTATGAATCAGTAGTTTCTGAAAACATACAGCGCTTGTTCCAACTTGTGAAGTGCATCTTGCTGCCTTCGCAGAACTGAAGGGGAATTCAGCGAAGTCCAAGTTGTTGTCGAGATGCGCCCACATATCCTTTGCTCATAGGGTAGATCAGACACTTCACACAGGCTGCCCTGCTACTATCTCCACCATTTTCCAGCTGGTTAGCTATGAAGCTTCCTGGTTTGACACCATGGAAAACTCACGACTGAACATGCTCCGTTGCTTGATCAGTCTCCCAGGATCAACATGGATTGCAATGCCGAGTTTCTCCCACTTGTGCTAAGCAAAAGCCACAGAAGTCACCACCGGTTTTGGCAGCAAGCAGATTCGCCTTTTCCTTCACTGGTCTCCACATGTCGTTGCACCCTGGTCTGCTCAAATCAATGTCGGAGAATTGTGTCATGTCCTACAGCCAAGCCAAGGACATGTGCGATCAGCATGAGTGCAGGTGGGTTTGCCCCGTAGAGATGTTCCATTTGATCAGGTCGGTCGCGCGATTGCTCATGCTTCATCCACGTCTTGACTACTCAGAAGTTTCGTGAACAGTCCTTCTCTTTTCTTTTGATATCTAGTGGTTTCTCAAAAAAAGTGACCCCAAAAAGGGTCAGTCCTTCTCTGCCCAATAAAATGAGACCTGGTACTCGGAGAAAGAGCGCATTTTCGGATCCTTCTGTAGCTGTTGTAGCAAGGTCAAGGTGGCCATTGAAGGATATGAACCTCAGGGGTGCCAAAGGGCTGCCTCAGCCGCATCGTCATGGTTTTATGAGAATCAGTGAGCACTGTAAGCAACAAATTTTGTTTGTTAACATCTAAATTTCTAACGAAACCATTCACAATTTCCAACAAATTCATAAGTGTAATGGACTATATATTGTGTTTGTTTACATGACATCTCAAATACTCAAATAACACAATCATATCAAAAAACATCCAAAGTTCGATGGGTTTCCACGTGCGAGGCCAAGGCACCCGTCACCAAGCCTACGTCTGGAGCATCACCAGCAGTCCTCACAGGAAGCGCTCACAGCACTGCCCCGAGCAGCAAGATTGTAATGATTGATGATGCTTAATCAATAGAGGCTTAATAGTGATTAAGCTCAAGAAGGGTCAACCTAAGAACGGTGCTAGTTAAGCTTACTAGCTTGATTAAGCTCAAGGCTAAGAAGGGTCAACCAAGAATGGTGACTGCCTGCAAAACTGCTGTGACTCTCCAGGCAGGTTCCGGCTGGTTGAGTTAGGCATTTGGATGATCATCCACCCTTCCAGCCACACGGCTGGCAACACAAGACCCAGTTGCTTCAGCATTACATTGCTCTGCATACTTCCACAAATCATCATCACATCATGCGACCTCTTGCGACCCACCAGGCATTCTATAAAATAACATACGATAATACACGATATAACGTGTTATAACATGTTGTAGCATGCTAAGTTACTAAGTTATTAACATAATTAATTTCACACAAAATTATGTTATGCAGATTTACGTCACATAATTTACAGTGAATTACAACACATACACAATAGAGAGCAAAAACAATCCATCAATTCATGTATTAGAACACATGAACAAACCAGATCAGTGCAAGCCAGCACCACTGATTGCGTCCAAAGGCTCCCTTTCGGAGCTAGTGCAAATTCCAGTGCTTCAAGGCCAGCATTTCTGCAGTTGATCCAAGCTTCTCGTGCCTCCTGCCAACATCTGGCAGCAGCTATTTGATCATTCCATTCATCCAAATCATTCAGCAACTGTCTACCTTCAAGGAGTCGAGATGTCCCTGCCAACCATGCAGGATTTGAGCGGCACCCGTGCACAGCAAACAGCCAGCAGTGTAGCTGCGAGTGCTCTGAACGATTGGATGCCTCCGCGGCAGTGCTCCGCACCAGAATCAAACCACAGAAGACATGGCCAAGTGGGCGCATGCTACATTTCTAACGTCTTTCTTGCTGCCGGCCAAAAGGTCAAATTCACGCATCACCTAGGAAAAGCTGAGGTTCAAAGAAAGCTAGCATGATGTACACTTCAAATCAGGCTTGAAGAATGCCTTTTGTCACTTTTTGTGCGCATAAGCGGACAATTTCCGTCGTTGTGACCATTTTGGAGTCTGAGTGAAGTCTCGCCCGATGCCAAAACGTGCGCGATCCGAAGTGTAAGTCCAGCGGACAAGACGGACCTAACGCTGAAGCTGGATGCAGTTCCGCTTATGGCGTAAGGTTCGTATCAATCACGGAGCACATCCATACATCCATCGCAAATCTCCTTCCCTTGTAAGTCGCACTCGTCTGTTCATCTAACTCCCTCAATCTGTGCATCTTAGGGAGGGGACAGCTGGATCATGTTGGATCCAAAGGTTCAACTGAAATATCAGCTTGCCATGCAAGGTTAGCCGGTCAGTCAAGCCGATTCCCCTCACAGGAAGTGCTTTTCAGATACCAAAACATCCGTTCAGGATCAGGCAAACATGGGCAAACTACATCCAGCGCTCGCGAAAACGTCATGGCTACCTTGTAACTGGCTGGCGTTCAAGGCTAAATATTTTGGTTCTCACGGAGACACTCCACTGGAGTCCCTTGATTTGCGGTGTCGGTCTGCCTACCTCTGCCTGCTTCAAGTCTTCTCGAGGACCTGCGACAAGATCAGGGCGAGCCGTTGGCTCAGGCGGTCCAACGAGTATGGCTCTGAAAGCTTCAACGCTTTCTCGCGAAGCTCGAAGCGAAGGGAGGAGTTGGTCACCAGCTCCGTAATCCAATGAAGCATTTCGTCGACACCTGGGATTGTTTGATGTGGATGCTGGAAAAAATGAAAACAGACACAATGTGAAGCAAGTAACCACTTCCATATTATATTATTGTGAATTTGAATCTTATTTGTAAAGGCCGCGTTGTGCCCAGTGTCAAACACTGTTGAAAAAACTAACAGGATCTCTTCCAAACTCTCAGCTAAGGGATTGCCAGCCAGTGAAACAAGCAAAGTGGAAAAAAGTACAGTATCTACCATCAACGCTTCTGTGGGCTCGCAGTCTGAGTCCGGCACTTGTGGCAATGGCCGGATAGTCAGTTCCACGGACCAAATCCAGAAAGCCTTGCTGGTTCCAGAAGACCGCCGGTAAGCCCACTGAGAAAGCGTTCACCTTGAGGGTCGAAGGCGGTCTCTGTGCTCTGATCAATCGTATGAATCGTATGTCACTGATAGATCAACTGGGACATTCAGAACCGCAATCCGTGCTTGTCACTTTGCAAGCACTAGGGGACTCTGCGCAGGATTGATGGAGACCCGAGCTTGTTATTCCTTTGAGAACTCCATTGTTAGGCAAAAAATGTCAACATGCAGCATGCATTAGCATTATATTCTAGAATGTATGTCGAGGACAAATGCATGTAAATCTGCCATGAGAACGGTTTGTTATCATCACATCAAATTCTGTTTGCCAGTCCTTCCAATATTTGCCCGTTGGTATGGCATTACCTTCTCTTTTGCATTCATATTCTTGGTGTTTGTCAACACCTGTTGATTCGACCAACAGGTCGGCAGTACGCGCTGCATCACCGATAGTATCGTCACATTGCGCATCATTTGTCATGCAAGATTCTTTTCTCCACCATCCCCAGTAGATCCAAGTAGCACTCTGCGCAAAGCAAACTAATTACACTCCTTTGAGGAAAACATGCAGGCCCATGTTTACTTTCTACGCCACTTGAAGTCTCTGCAATTTCCTGGTAGCAAAACCCGTGCCAAGTCCAAAGCGGACCTACCTACAGGACTACAAGGTGATGTACAGTATACTGAATATATATGTCTCAACTTTAGCAACTCATAACAAGTAGAAGATTTGGCTTAGCTGTTGCTCAGCGGTTGCACCAATGATTGGTAGGTGTTGAACTATACTATAGTATAATCAGTTGATATAGATCATATACAACATGTAGGCATCATTAGCTATCCATATGTATCCATAGGCATCCATACTGTCAGCCACTCATAGCCACTCTGCACCTGTTCCCTATCTGTTCCGAGGCGCTAGGCGTTGACCCGTCTTGTATCGATCACACATCCAAGCTGCTGTTACGCTGCCTCAGAGCCGCTGTTGGGATCTGTGGGGTTGGCACTCACCAACCATCCCAGTGTCTATGCATCTCGTGAGGGAAACCATCCGTTTTGGGTGGTCAGATGTGGTCAGGAAGATCCTGTCATTGTATCGGTTGTCTTGATGCCAAAATGACCCGGCCAGTGAATTTGTGGGAAGACGTAGTTTGTCACGTTCCTCGTTCAGCTCAAGGAAACGGATGGGGCCAATTGCCTACCTACCAGTAGTTTGCAGAAATGTATGAAAAACATTGTCTCATTAACTACAAGGTGGGCGTTTGACTGTGATCGTAACCAGATGTAACCAGTAATGAATGAACCAGCCAATATCCATCCAATAAACATCTTAATGAGCCATCGATTGACCACCGAATATATAGACTATGATCATGTCCATGACCTGATCCATCCTGATCCATCAAGAAACAAAATACTTTGCTGTGCACAGTTACTATTGAGATCATCCATGCAACCAGAATGTCGCATGACAGTGATGTCCATCTCTCCAAGTTGTTTGTAGACCTCCGGTGTTTGTTGAGGAGAAATGACCAATCCAGCAGTGTTCGCAAAGCGAGTGGTGGGGTTGATGTGCGAAAATTGCACTCCCAGGTTCAATGCTAACTCGTCCACTGCTGAATACAACTCAGTGTCATTGTGAACAGTGTGCGTGCCAATCACCTTGACGTTCTCACGCCACGGGACATGATAATTGTGAAAATTGGAGTGATGCAGCGGATGCCAAAAAACCTGCGTCCCAGCAAGAAGTGCAGAGGGGTGCGAAGCATAGTCCTTTGCACCTAGTGATGTCTGAGCCAGTATCACTTGCAATCCCTCAGGAATCAAAGAGAGTGTATCTACAGGGTCATAGACATGCAAAGGCTCGGAAGTTAAGTCCTCTGACTTGTTTGCAAACATCTCGACCGCACACTTGCATGGAATCTTCACATGCACGATGATTGTAGGATTTGACCACTTCGGTCCGTAGACGTGACGGTCGTTGCACCAACTGGTACAGTACTGGTTCCATGCCCGTGCTCGTACTGATGGGCCTATGGGTAGAATCTTGCGCAACCCCCTGGCCGCTTGTCTACCACGCACTGTGAATGAACCATATTCAAAACCAACCAATGCACCGGCCAGAAAAAGCACTTCCATTTGATCCAACTTGCACAAACGCTCAGCGACTTCTTGAAAACTGCCAGGATCTTCCAACTTCTTGCCATGAGCCTGACCAGCTGTGACTTCTGTGACTCCATGATGCACAACTGATGGGATCTAGCACTGAAGCTGACACACTCTTATAGCTTGTGTTTCGAAACATCTAAAGAATTCTAAAGATGGTACATCCAAAGGAAAGAATAAGTTCATTGTGGAAGACGCTGCTCAGAACTCATAGAAGGCCATGCATGTTGAGTCCTCTGTATTAACTAAAAGTGCTGCGGAAAAAAGGATGTCGCCGGTGAGAGGTTTAGGCTCCCTACCTGAAAGGGAGATGCAGTCCAATGCCATTCCCAGGTTTCTTTGGATGCCATGACGCGGTCCATGCAGGTCGGTAAAAGCACTTCCTCCTGCACTGCCATCTCATCAACTGGCCAATACCCTGCTAGTCGAGGAGATCGTGATTGGCTGATCTGCTCAACTAACCTGGCAGCTGTGTGATCAATTTTGGTCGATTGTACCCCCAAATCATGTTTCTTCAACCATTTTAATATATTTTAATACCGTTACATAGGCAATAATTCAACCATTTTTTGGGTTCCCTATTTTAAGAAACCACCATTTTGTCTGCAAAGGTGATGCCTTCAATTCCCCTGATTCTCAGTTGTAGCTGGTATGTCAGGTGCGTGAAATTCTTTGCGAAGATTGAACCGATGACCTTGTCTCCCCTTCCACTTGCACTTTTGTGCATGACTAAACTCAATCCGATTTCCGAAACCAAATGTGCATTGGTCCTCCTGATTACGATTCTCACCACGGATGTTTTGTCATACCCCGCAGCCAATCAAACCATTCAACGGTCCGAAAGGATGCTCCTTGGCGGCTTGGGTCGTGGAATCTGCAAGGCAATCTTCTTACGTATATTGTCACGGCCCCAATTCGAACCGCTGAATCTTTCAAGTCATGCTTTTGGGTCCTTACTACTCACAACAACAAGCATTTTTTGACACGACTTGGCTGTGTCACATTTTCCTTCCTTTTGTTGGCGGTTTACTTTTCTGCTTTCACGCGCTGTTGTTGCACTCCCGTCTCGTTTCTTTCTTCTGATCCCTTTTCCGCTCTTCTAATGTGTGCACCATTTTTGGGAGCCTTTGCATTTTGCAGTTATTTCCCATACCGTGAACGTTTTCCTCAGAGGTTGCTGGTCGATTGGCTCGTGATAATAGTTCTGTGGTTACAGTGTTCATACTTTATCCGATCAACACTACTCCATCACAATCAACTGCGACGCATCATGCTTTCTCGTTCATTTCATTAACTTCTTAAAAAAGGTGTTTGCCATTGTTTATCACATTCAGCTCAACGATATAGATCCAATCGTGATGTACAATGATTGACCACGAAAGTCGTCGCTTGCGATCATGTGTTTACGTTTGCCAGAAAATACATTGAAACATGTAGCAATATGTAGCAATATCAGTTATGTATTTCCACATCATATTGTCCTTTTCGCATTCCTAGAATTTCCTGCAAGCACCTGGCTTGGGCGGACACAGCACATTTCTGCTGGTGCTCCATTGATCATCATTGTGATTATACTATGAGCCATAATGGTAGATGATGGTCATAAACTATTAAGATGTATTAAGATCTATTGACCATCATCCACCAGCCACCAACACTGATTCCGTTGAGCATTTTGCTTGAACGATGAAGCCATTGCTAGTGCTATCCAACGCTTGCCTTACAGGATCTGCTTCAGGAAGGGAAGCTGCTGCGGATCTCACTGAACTTGTGCAGCTGAACTTGTGGTGGTTTCTTCGATAGGGAACTCCCAAGAAATGCTTGGTTCAAAATTTTAAGCGATCAATTTTTGTAAAAAGGATTATTTAGGGGTACCCCTTTTACAAGAAACCACCCGTTGGGACACTGTGCTAATCTGGTGGTTTCTGGTGGTTTCATGTGGTTTCTGAGTTGAGCTCGGCCTCCGCCATGTGCGAACTATCAAAAGATATGGAATGTGTTCGGCTGAAACCATTTGATGATCAGTGGCTTGTTGATGACTGGTTGATCACTGGCTGACTATAGGTTGTTGGTTATTGGCTGACTATAGGTTGAATGTTGGTTGATTATTTGGATTTATTATTGGTTACAGTACACTTTCCTTTCGATTCCGGACAATTCATTGAGCAGTTGGATGCAAGTGCCCATGGACAAACGGCATTTCATTAAGGTGCTCTGGTGCCCTTGGCAGTGACTAGGCAGCATATATCTCTCTGGCGTGGCATTTTCCTCTGAGTTTCAACCCAACAGTTTCAAGCTACATCCTTGTTGCTGTGCAAAACTCTAAGTTGCATGACAGGATCGATAGGAGCCGATCAACGTAGCGATTGACTATCTGTAG
Source organism: Symbiodinium kawagutii (assembly GCA_009767595.1). Classification (NCBI taxonomy): domain Eukaryota; class Dinophyceae; order Suessiales; family Symbiodiniaceae; genus Symbiodinium; species Symbiodinium kawagutii. Next base: position 256,116 of record VSDK01009952.1, read on the forward strand.
TCAACAAATCAAATTGGCTGCAGTGATTACAACACATTAGAAACGCTATTTCTCATAGCTGGGGACTTCACACAGTTTGAGCCTATGGATTTGTTTCGTTCAATCGTTGATCATCATGGCATATGACTAAACCCTGCTTGCGAAGCTTGTCAAAGTTTATGAACATTTTCATGGTTCACCAAAATTCTCATGTTTGTGTCTCGTTTGTGCAGTAAGTGCAAGTTTCTAGTCTTGGAGCTTCTGAACAGTTCCTATAGAGATCCATGGAGTGTTTTGTTTGACTAGGTTTTTCTGAGGTTAATCATAGCTTATCTCATTGGAGGGATATGATTTCGTGGTCGAAACATTTCGAGGGGAAACTGCTGGGGTGGAGAAATTGGTTTGGCAAAAATTGATCACGATACATTAATAGACTCACCTAGGAGCCTTGCACAGCTTCTGTAAACTGATGGGTTGTACCCCTCACATGGCAATGGGTGATTTTCGCACCAAAAATACTGAAATGATCGCACTTGGATTGTTGGGTATACCGTACCCCCTTTCCTTCAGCAGAGCCCCCCTTTGAGGCGAGAAACGCCATCCAAGGCCAACGTGTGGTCACGAGATCATAGAAGAAGTGCGTGACCGCTACACGTTGTGCGTGCACGGCATCCCATGTCTTGATGGAATCCAGAGCGAGGAATGAAAAATCTGAAGGAGCGATTGGAATGCCGCTGTGCAATTGCGCTGCTCTCAGCACCGAAAGCACAGCCGTTCCCACGGAAAAAGGGCATACATCGTACGCATCTGTCAGATAGCGTCTTGCCGTGTCGGCAATGTTTCGGATCCGATGCACTTCCAGTTGCTGATTCTGTGCAGCTTCCATCAAGATTTGCACTTGCGAGAAAAGCCCGTCGGACCTTGCCATACTCAGAATTCACATTCACAGCATTAGAAATTGGCACCACAAATCGTCACATAGGTGTTTCTTAAGAAACAACCATATCTACTTTGATCAAGCGAAATAATTGCATCATCAAGGGAAGCTCCCACCGATTTGTTTATGGTTTGCATAGTTTGTTGCGTCTTTGATTCTGATCCTATCAGCCACGACCGGGCAACTCGGGAAAGAAATAACTAACTAACGGTCTCTCTGGAAAAAAAAGTCCTTTCACCAAACATGTCCAAAGCATCTTGAAATACTGGAGGCAGGTTTGGGACGATATGACATGAGTACTCGATAAAATTTGCAATGCACATCCTTGAAATCTCTTGGAATCTGAAGCGTAAAGATTTGTCCAAGGATGTAAAAGTTTGTCCCAGGTTGTCGTATCTTCCATATTAGTATTAAGATATATTAAACTTTCAACGGAGATTGGACCATCATGTCCCGCCTCTTCCCATGCAGCAAGTCGCAGTTGTTCGGGACTGCACTGCGTCGGAACTCTTGGCCCAAACGCTGAAGCAATGTGAGCACAGGCCAGCCTGAAGCTGCCAGGGGAGCCAATGGGAAGTCCAAGAAGAAGAACAAGCCTTCCAGGTCAACCTGCACCTGGCGCAGCATGCAAATTCAGATCAGCAAATTCTGGTGCAAATTAGACTTGCACCCCTCTGGACACTTCCCGAGCCCCACCTTCCGCCACATCAGTTTTTTGAGTTGGAAATGAGAAGCTTCGGTTTCATCCACCGTCGCCCCGCAAAACTGCACGCAGAACAGCTCTGTCAAAGTCAGGGTCAAGACTCCAAGGTAACAGTCTGCCTGGTCACGATGCGCGAGTCTGAGAAGTGCCCAGCGGATGCTGCTATGCGGTTGTCCAAAGCCATAGGGGCAACATCGGGCAACCCAGAACCCTTTCAAAACATTTGAAAACTCATCGCTGTGAGTGTCACGAGACACCATTGATGGACCCTAATCAAGTCATGAGTGGTGGGTCCATACTGACACTGTCAAAACATCCAACGGGTTTCGTCAGCAAATCATACAGTAAAATGTACAGTATTTGGCGATTGTAGTTGACCACGCCAAGGCTGAGTGCGCACTCTGACACTATGTTTCTGACATTTCCAATAATGCAGAACAAACATGAACAAACATTTCAACAAAACCTCCATCTCAAATGACCAATCGTTTCCACCTTGGCCGAACTGAACGGAAATTCGGCGTAGTCCACGCTGGAGTCAACATGCGCCCACACATCCTGAAGAGCAGTTTCTCCCAGCAGTTCCCAATACAATGCAAGCCCCAGATTGAAACTCGCCGATTTGGATTCCAGGAAGGCATGGGACCCCCTCCGAAATCTGGTCCACATTTGCATGCCATCTATCACCAAACTGTTGCAGCCTTGAGCCCCAAACAATGTTTTCTAGGGGTGCCAAAATCTGGAGCCCCAACCTTCGCAGCTGGCACCAGTATCAACCAGCTCCCAGCTGCTCCACTACCTTACATTTGTCAGTTCACTTTTTTTTGCACTGATCCTTAGCTCGAAAACTCTGCCCAGGGCCTCATTTTACCTGGTGTCTACAGCTGTGCTTGCAGGCACAACTGCAATGTTGCCGAGTTTCTCTCATTTGCTCCAAGCAGAAATCACAGAAGTAGCCATCGTTTTTGGCAGCGATCAGATTCGCCTTTTCCTTCACTGGTCTCCATAGGCTGTTGCACGCCGGTTGGCTCAAATCAATGTCGGAGAACTGGGTGATTTCCTTCAGGTGCTCACCACTGAATACATCATGAAGCTGGCTGTGATTTCCCTGGAGATTTACATTTTCCATGAGTTCTATGAGTTGCATGAGTCCCATGACTTCCATGTCCTTGTTTGCCCAGTAATATGAGATCTTGTGGTCGACGAAGGAACGGATTTTTGCCGAATTCTCGAGCTGCTGTAGGGAGCCACGGATGGCCTTTGAAGGGTATGAGCCTCAGAGAGCGGCTGCACTAATCAAGTCCTTGTTCAAAACATAAAGGCCAAGAAATGCTCAAAAAATCAGAATTGGAAGGATCTGTTTTCTCCGATATTCTTGATGCGGTGCTAAGGCATGCGCCAGTCTTTACAAAGGAGTGCAAGTCTGGAATGGCTGCATCAGTAGCATGCTTCCTGGCAACGCGGGGAAGATCGGAGCCCCCTACACCAAGAAACATCACTTCAACCATCGAGGAACAACAAATAATCATCATTCCCAATCATTGTCATTCAAGGACTATATCAGAATCAAGCCTGATTGATCACTCCATGATCACTCCATGCATCACTATTAAACGCGATTGATCATTATGTATCAGTATGTATGGTGGTTGACCATGGCTAGTACATCCCATCAATCAATATATTTCACATCAAACACCTGGGGGGTCCATGAATGGTGGTACCCGCGCAGGAATGCCCATTGTTGTGTTTTTTCGAAATCACCAAGTGACCTAAGTGGCAAACCAATGTATGTGCATGATCTACACGCATTGTCTGCATATGTAAATGAAATGTTTTGTATTGTTGACGGCACAAATCCAGAAATTTCTCTTCTTGCCGGCGTATAGATACTTTGCAACAACTTTATTCTTGTGGGTAACTGTAACATCTGCAAGCTAGTCTTGTAAAACATATTACGGACCGCAGCAATTCGCAGCAATTCGCAGCGGCACTCAGTGCGTCCGAAGGCTCCCTTTCGGAGCTAGTGCAAATTCCACTGCTTCAAGGCCAGCATTTCTGCAGTTGATCCAAGCTTCTCGTGCCTCCTGCCAACATCTGGCAGCAGCTATTTGACCATTCCATTCTTCCAAATCGTTCAGCAACTGTCTACCTTCAAGAAGTCGAGGTGTCCCTGCCAACCATGCAGGATTTGAGCGGCACCCGTGCACAGCAAACAGCCAGCAGTGTCGCTGCGAGTGCTCTGAGCGATTGGATGCCTCCTCAGCAGCAGTGCTCCACAACAGAATCAAACCACAGAAGACATGGCAAGAGCCATGCATCCTACGGATTCCATACACTCTGCATCCTGGAGCCGAAAGATGTCACGACGACGGACGATACGGATGGATGCATGGAGTGAAAAGCGAGGGAATATAGCTTGAAAATGAAAATGGACGAGAATGGGCAACACAATTTCCGGAATGCACAGTTTTTCCACCTGGCAAGAACTTCCTCCGAGATTTGTGACAGGTTGTAGCAGCTTCAAGTCTGAATTGTCGCCTCAGATTCCCTGTGGGAGAAGTGGCATACTTGTGGATCCGTCGTGCGAAGCTGAAGAACTTGGACGCAGCACAAAGGGAAGGGCGAACGTTGCCACTTCAACAGTTTCTTCTTTTTCGAGAGGGAATGATTCCATAGATTTCCATAGCACAAAGGCACCGCGAAGCTGAACTTGCGGCCTGTGATCTTCAAGGGCTCGTCACCTGGAGCAGCCCAACATCCATGAACTCGTTGCTGTCTTCCTGCAGCGATCAGCCTTCAAGAACCTTTGCCCTCAGCCCTCTCCATGATTTGTGACACATGATTGACCATTGTGAACCAGAGGGTCATATCTAACATGATATGTCTGTTGAATTGAAACCATCGACAAATGTCCAGGCACCATTCATGAGCCCCCAGCAGATCTACATTGCTGCAGTTCTGCCACCACACGAAATGAATGCTAGATTTGCTTCAGGCAGCTACCTGCGGAGTTTCTTCCGTCAACAAGCCAAACATGTATGAAGTGCCAGAGTTTCTTCAGTCAGCCAAGAATGCGTAGCACACACAGACAAACACTCCTAAAACACTCATGACAGGCTGCAGCTGGCAGCTTATCCGCCCGAAACATGGGAGATCATGAGAGCAACAGGTTGTTACAGGCGCCCAATTCTCACAGCAGTTTTTTCCAGCGATTTGTTGCATCAATGTGCACATTCATGTTCCTCCAAAAGCCTTCGAGGATATTTGAGGCGTTCATGGAGTTTTTGTTCTCGCACTATCCGCTTCCCAAAATGGACCCGTGTTGCAACCATACCGTTGGGGGGCTTCGAGGGACGATCAGGATTAGGTATACAAAGTTTGGTCACTCGGTTGGGACCGCTATGAAAATATTAGTCAACCAACCATGTGTTATAATAGCTACTAGCAAAAATAAAAATGTTAAACACCACATAAAACCACCACCAGTCACCTGTTTTCTGATTGCCTTCAGTTTGGTCCATGCAGTCCTGCGGTTTTACAGCTTGTATGCCTTCAAGTCTTCTCGAGGACCTGTGACAAGATCAGGGCGAGCCGTTGGCTCAGGCGCTCCAACGAGTATGGCTCTGAGAGCTTCAACGCTTTCTCGCGCAGCTCGAAGCGAAGGGAGGAGTTGGTGACCAGCTCCGTAATCCAATGAAGCATTTCGTCGACACCTGGGATTGTTTGATGTGGATGCTCCGAGACTTATCGCACAGAAACCAACAACTTCCATGTGAGATTGTGAATTTGAATCTGATTTCAATAGGGCTGCATTTTGCCCGGTGTCAAGCCTTGTTAAACAGATTGACGGAACATCTTCCAAACTCTCAGCTGAAGGATTGCCAGCCAGTGAAACAAGCAAAGTGGAAAAAAGTATCTACCATCGATGCTTCTGTGGGCTTGCAGTCTGAGTCCGGCACTTGTGGCAATGGCCGGATAGTCAGTTCCATGGACCAAATCCAGAAAGCCTTGCTGGTTCCAGAAGACTGCGGGCAAGCCCACTGAGAAAGCATTCACCTTGCGACAGGCTTGGTTGAAAGTGGCAAACACCATCGGTGAGGTTACAGGTGGCTTCTTAAGATGAAAGGCCACTTGAAAGGGATCAGCCCCAGCCCCTATCATCCCTATCCTTTCTCTCAGTGCACTGGCAGATATTGGTAGCATTACTTGGGAAAGGAAAGCCAACAGTTGTAGATGTGGCAAGAGCTGGGAGCACCAGTTTGACAAATGCAACAACTGCAGAATCATGGTACTAGAACTGCAGCGAGGGCAAACAAGTCTCTTAGAATATCACTGTGACAAAATGAAATGTATGCACAACCAAAAACATTTTTACGCAATTGCGCAGAATGTGTGTTCTTATTCTAGCATCGTTCTAATGGTTTACAGAACCAGAAGTAGGACCAGCATGCGCCGTTCTTGGATGTCTCAGTGAATGAATGAGGTCCAGCGGGTCATTGGATTGTATAGAAGCCCTGTCCTCGATCGAAACAAGTTTCAGAGAAAACACTCTGGGATTATTTGGTAAAGACCCTTTGCAGTCACATTCCATTGCAGCATCCTCTTGTTCACTCCTTGCATGAGAAGAGCATGAAACCACTACAAGTGCTTAGGAAATGGAAAAGAATCATCCCTTTTTCCGAGTACTAAGCCCCCAAATTAAAAGAACGACCTCCAGGGGTGTTTTGTATCTTGGGGAGAGGGGGTTTAGTGTTAGACAGAAGGGATTAATTATAAAAGAATTGAACGCCCAAACATGCACTCAATTGGCAGTGGGTCAAAACCCTGTACCCCTGGTTCCCCTATCATTAACCATTGCTTTCCCTAATATTGTTGGATATTATCATTTATAATGGGTGGTGAATATTGACCCATAGCCAATTAATTGACAGAGACCCCTGGCCCCAGAAGACAGTTGATCCATGAGTCATGCTGTTTACACCTCGTGGCTTTGCCTCCGTGGCTTACCAGCTGTATAAACACAGCCATCCAACCGCAGGAAGTTTAGTCCCAGAAACTAAGCGTTGTCCCGTCTTGTACCGGTCGCAAATCCAAGCTGCTGTTACACTGCCTCAACTTGGCGTGACCATGCATGACCATGTCTTCATTTGGCTTGAGACGTTGGCAAGAAATAGCCAAGAATCATGAAAATCACAGATTTCGATGGCTGTCAACTGGATGTTCATGGAAATTGCTGGGGAAATGATCAAAACGCCAGAGGAATGAGGACTTAATCCTTGGTAGTTTTGGGACTGGAAGACATTGAAAGACTGGATCCAAAGACATCAAAACTCGACAAAAACAAAGTGTGCTGTGCAGAGTCAGGTGCAATTGAGATCTGACATGCAACCAGAATGTCGCATGAAGGTGATGTCCATCTCTCCAAGTTGCATGTAGACCTCCTCAGTCTGTTGCGGAGAGATTACCAACCCCGCATTCGGTGCAAAGCGCCAAGTGGGGTCAGTGTGTAAAAACTGAAGTCCCAGTTGACCAGCCAACTGGTTCACTGCTGGATACAACTCAGTGTCATTGTGAACAGTGTGCGTGCCAATGACCTCAACGCTCTCCCGCCATGGGATCCGGTAATTCTGAAAATTGGAGTGGTGCAGTGGATGCCAAAAAACCTGCATCCCAGCAAGAAGTGCCGAGGGGTGCGAAGCATAATCCTCCGCACCCAGTGATGTCTGAGCAAAAATGACTTGGAATCCATCAGGGATCAAGGAGAGGGTATCTACAGGGTCGTAGACATGCAACGGCACTGAAGTCAAGTCTTTTGACTTGTTTGCAAACATCTCGACTGCACACTTGCATGGCATCTTTATATGCACGATGATTGCAGGATCTGACCACTTCTGTCCGTACACCTGACGGTCATTGCACCAACTGGTACAGTACTGGTTCCATGCGCGTGCTTGTACTGCTGGGCCTATGGGTAAAATCTGCCGCAACCCCCGAGCCGCCTGTCTACCGCGCACTGTGAAGGAACCATACTTGAAACCAGCTAATGCACCACCCAAAAAAAGCACTTCCATCCGATCCATCTTGCACAAACGCTCAGCCACTTCTTGAAAATTGCCAGGATCTTCCAACTTCTTGCCATGAGCCTGACCAAGTGAATATCAAGTGACTGCTGTCACTCATGGGATCGAAAGGTGAAAGAACCCAGTTCTCTGCAAAATATGTTTGCAGCATGTCTAGATCTAAAAACACCAATCCTGATTAACACCGGCACCCACCCAATTATGTTGACACGGGCACTCACCCAATCATGTTGACAGCAGCACCCACCCAATCATGTTGATAGCCCTGTTTCCTATACTTGAAGTAAGAACTAAATAGCTTCGCTATCTGGGGAAAAACATTGAAAACCATGAAAACCCACATTGTCCGCAGGCATTGTTTCTTGATGTTCTGTTGCAGTATTTGAGGGTCAACATGTACCACAAAATAAAAGCATGTATTTAGCTACGAGATGCTACGGGCATCAAACTACATTCACTTCTAATGCAACAAGCTGCATCTCTGTACTTTGACGTATTTTGCAAACATCACACCGCACCAATGCTTTCTTTGCACCCTGCCTGAAAGGGAGAAGTCCAATGCCATTCCCAGGTTTCTCTGGATGCCATGACGCGGTCCATGCAGGTCGGTAAAAGCACTTCCTCCTGCAGGGCCATCTCGTCCACGGGCCATTGCTTTGCCAGTCGAGGAGATCGTGATTGGCTGATCTGCTCAGCTAACCTGGCAGCAAGCAGCTCTTTGATCAGGTCTGGTTGACGTCAAAGGCTTGGTGTGCGGAATCGAATTCTTTTTAGCCATGTTTGTGGGTCGCACTGTCTTGAAGTTGATAGTGAGTGAAATGGGGCTAGATGCTGATGTGATCTAGTATGTGTCGTGTCCTTCCGAACCCAATATTTCTTTGTGAGAAGACCTGACGACATCTGACGACAATGTCTCCTCCTTTACTCACACTTTCATTTCTCATTTTGCAGTTTCAAATTGTGGCTGACAAGGTTTGATAAGCCTGCTTTCCAGTGTTTATGAACACAATCACCAACAGTGATGGATGATAGCTTCATGGCGTGCAGCATGGGGCCAGTTTCCAGCGTTCATTTCACCAGTTTCCATCGTAGTTTGTGTTGTGCATCATGGCACACCCTGGAACACCAACTCGGCACCCAACCAATAGATGGTCTATGTTGAAAAAAGATGCTTTTGATGGTTTCACGACTATTTTCATTTATTTATTAACTATTTTCATCTATTTTCAACATTTTCAAGTGTTTTCCTCTCTTTTCCAGGACTTTCATCGTGTTTCCAGCATTTTCATTTGTTTTCAACGAGTTTCCACTATCTTCATCTATTTTCAACGACTTTCTGGTATGTTCATCTTTTTTCAAGTATTTTCATCTATGTTAATCTATTTCAAACTATACTTTCATTTATTTTCACCTATTTTCGACTATTTTCATCTATTGTCATCTATTTCAAATATTTTCAACTATTTTTCATTTCTTTTCCACAATTTTCATCTTTGTTCAACTATTTTCATCTATTTGTCCACTGTTTTCAAATATTTTATTTATTTTCAACTATTTTCGACCAACTATTTTCATATATGTTTCAAGTATTTCCGCTATTTTCGTCTATTTTTCGAATATGGTCATCTATTTTCCTATTTTTCCATTTATATGCTCATTTCTTTTCCACTACATCTATTTTTTACTATTTTCATCTATTTTCGACTATTTTCATCTATTTTGCGCCATTTCCATCTATTTTGTGATTGTCTATCAACTGGATCATCAATTATCAACTAGTCATTGAAACCATGATGTATCTCATAGTCAATCATGATTACTTGACCATAATTGCTGTTTTCAACTTCATCAGGATCAACACTATCATTGGAAACCATGATTACTCCTGCTTGATCATAGTTTGTCGTGGCGCCGTGCTTATCACTGATTCGTTCTCGAGGTGATGGTTTAATAGCGAAGCCGTAGAATGAGCATTGCGGTTGTCCAGCTTGTTTCTCAAGGGACAACCATTTTAACACATCATTAACCATCATGGTCAAGGTTAAAAACCATCATTCAGGGTTGATATGAATCATTGACCATGGTGAATAAACACAGCAAGCAAGTTTGAGAATTGAGACAGAAAGCAAGTGAATCAAATAACTTGAAAGCAAGGAGCGACATCCAAGGCCAACGTGTGGTTAAGAGATCGTAGAAGAAGTGTCTCTTAGCTCCAACACGTTCTCCATACATGGCATCCCAGGTCTTGATTGCATCCATGGTCATGAAGGAAAAATTTGATTCAACCAGTGGAATGTTGTCGTTCAGTTGCGCGGCTCTCAGCAGTGAAAGTGCCGCCGTTCCCACAGCAAATGGGCAGCAGGTATCGTACACATCTGACAAATAGCGCCTTGCCGTGTTGGCTATTTTGTGGATTTGATGAACTTCAAGGGTTGTACCTTGCACACCGTGTGCGGCTCCCATCAAGAGTTGTACTTGTGAGAAAAGCTCGTCAGACCTTGCAGGAGAGACCCAGTTGGCCTAGTTTCAATCTGACAAACCCTCAAAATCCCATAATGAATCTATATAGTCCTCTTCGATATGCTTGATTCCTGACTTCCCCCGTAAGCCATTCAAGGGTTGCTGAGCCCAATTTCTTGCCTCTTCCCATGTAGCATGTCGCAGTCGTTGGGTATGACGCTACCAAAGCTCTGCCGGAATGCTTTGCCCAAACGCTGAAGCAAGGTTAGCACAGGCCAGCCTGAAGCTGCCATGGGAGCTAAGGGGAAGTCCAAGAAGAACCACAAACCTTCCAAGTCAACCTGCACCTGAAGCGCTCAGTGTTGACCGCAAGGTGTAGACTTGAGGTTTCTTTCAGCGCAGCAAAACTACTGCTGGCAGGTAAGCAAACATTAAGAGTTCAAGGGTGGAATGGTGGTGGGTATTGGTAGGATCCCTTCTGCTTTTCCCCCCTCTTCGTTGGTGTGGAGGAACCTAGCTATGAACATTGAACCGCCTGTAGCTGCTGAGCACAACTTTCGTAACGAAGTGAAGAGACACCACATGTTGACCTAGCCAAATAGCTCGCCTAGCATAATCAAGAGGTAGAAGCTTTCAAACTTGCGCCACTTTGTTCCGCAAGCCCACCCCACTGTTGGGGGCGGCCCCGCCTTCTTCCACATAAGTCGTTTTAATTCGAAATCCGAAGCGTCCGCGACATCCGCCAATGAAGCACCACATGACTGTGCGCAAAAAAGCTCTGCCAAGGTCAGGGTCAAAACTCCAAGGTAACAGTCCACCTGCAACCAGGGTCGCAGAGTGCCAACCTCTCAACGCAAATTGCCAAAAAAGTTTGGGGGACTTGTCAGCCAAGATGATAGCTCTAGAAAGTGATAGAAATGTAGAAGAAGAGCTGGCATGATCCCTGCAAACTATAGACCTCACTTTGAAGGGGAATACCTGCATATACATGCATATAGTTTCTACTGTGTAGGATGTTGATGAGAGCTTGGCGCCGCCTATGGCCGTCTTGTTCTCAAGGAACAGATGCTTTTAGGATGGATCAATCCCATGTTGCTTGGGCGCTGAGCGGTGCTGTTGCTGCTTGGTGGATCTGCAGCCAGCGAGAGGGCATCAAGGCTGAGCCGCCGGCCTGCCACTGCGTCTGCTCCGTCAAAGAGGCGAAGGAGGGCAGTGACTTGGTCTATTGGGTGATCGCTGGGCTGCTCTTAGTTGCTGGCTTGCTGGGGGCCCAACTCTTCCTGGCTTTCCGGTTCTCGGTTAAGCAAGTGAGTGCTGAAGAGCGTGAGTACACCCTCTCCTTCAAGGGCAAATCAGGCAAAGGTGTATACGGTGCTAGGAAAGGGCTCCAGATACTTGACCAGTAAGCAGTATGGAACCTGGACACATGGCATACGTAGAGTACACTGGCTATCCTGGAGTTGTTCATGCTCGACTTTTGCTTAGCTTGGTGGAGGGGACAGAATGGATTATACTGACGCCAGACTATGACCGGTACCCAGAGGATTTGCACATTGGTAATCCAGACTTCAGTCAGTTCTTTCATATTCCCGATGGATCTCTTCCTCCTGGAATCCCTGCTCGGAATATATATGCTTTTGCACCCATGACTGCACGTGAATATGCACAGCACATGCATGACGGTAGAGCAGACAGAGATGCGGAATTGGGTCGACGAGGGTTGGCTGCTCCTTTACCTCCTCCTGTTGGAGCTCCAGCAGTTGGAGCAGTACCGGTTGCACAACCAGCCGGTGGAGCAGCACCTGGGGCAGCTGGAGCTTCTTTTTGGGTTCTGGGTGAAATGGTGGAAGGGCATAAGATTGGTGAGCGTGTCCAAGTACCTGCCAACATGCCTACCCTGGGAGATGTAGGACTGATGTCTATGCTGGACCAAAAAGGGATTCAGAGGACTGTAGTTGTGAAGCAGCTGACTAGTGATCAGCTGGGTGGCTACTGCGATGAGCGAATCAAGAATGCCCGATCCAGTGAAAGTGTCGAAGGTGATGATCAGATAGCTGCCGAAGATGTCAGAACGATGGCCATCCAGTACAACATGAACAGGGAACGTTTGAGGGGGTTCAGAGAATCTGTGGGTGAGATGGTTCAGTGTGCTTTTGAGGATTTCCCAATGGAACCCCGCACTGCTATGGAATACCTCAAAGCTGTAGGAAGCATCGCTGAGAGTTGCTATAGCCAACATCTAGCTTGGGTGCAACAGGCTAAAATTCCTGACAGCAATCGTGCGATCCATGAAGATGAACTGCTTGCTCGGGTGCTTGATGCTTGTATATGCTATGATTGCCTCAACCCCAGCAACCTCCTATGCATGGAATTGGTTGTGCGCCGCCGACAGCTGATAGCGCAAGCACACTCTTTGAACCCATCTGCCCCATCCTACGATGGGGCAGACTTGTTCCTTGGAAACCAATATCGTTCAGGAGGTGGAATCGTTGTGCCGAGTCTTCGAGATCATGTCTCTAAAGGCATGCAAGCTGAATCTGCGATTTTGAAGGAAAGGCGTAAACTGGCGGAAGCTAAGTCTCAGAGCAAACCACACAATCCCCCTAAGGGCGACGGTAAAGGTCGTGGAGGGGGAGCGGCTTCTGCGTGATCGTCTTGGTGGATTGGTGGCGGCTGCCTCTGCTATGTTTTTCATAAGCCAGCTGGTGGAGATGGTAGACAACGTGACGTTTTCCCTTTGCCCCAGTTGGAATCCCCTGAGGTTTACCGGGGGAATGTTTGCAGAGCAGTATTTCAAAGAATTCAATCTCGCAATGAGAAGATCAAGCGTGTGAACTTGGCCATCAACGCGCTGAATTCGTTGTATTTCGGGGGTTCTACTGGGGGTACTTCGGCTACCATTGATGATTTGAGTTTGGCTACCATGGTACAGAGGGATGCTATCTCCGACATCATGGAAAAGGTCAGTGACTTGGGAGTTCCCCCCAAAGCATGCCGTTCAGAAGCCCTCAAGGTGCTTCGAACCGTGGATGCCTCTGGGTACAGTGAACCAGATGTTGCATCCGGGTCTACGGTGCCAATGGATCTTGGCATCATCTCGCTGCCTGATGGCTCTGTGGGTGGTGTCGATTTGCTTGGTGCCTTGTCAGGATCTGTTAAAGAGATGGTTGAGAACTATGATGATTTCCTTCTTCAAGATGCTAGCTCCTGGAATGTTGTTGCCGATTGCGTGGGAAATATGAAGCCTTACAATGACCCTCTTCTTTCAAGTCGCAAAGGATATCTGGATTTTTTAGCAAAGCTTTATCGTAGTGGAGTCCTGGATTTTTCTCATACTTGTTTGGGGAGGGTTGGAGCTTTTTGTGTAGCGAAGAAGCCAAAGCTGGTGAATGGGGTTCTGAAGAGCAGACAACGACTCGTACTGGACTGCCGTCAAACTAATGCTCTTTTCAAACCCCCTCCACAAACTAGATTGGGTTCATTGGCTGCACTGGCAGAAGCTGAGCTATGCGACAACCACCAGCTGTACCTTTCGGGTGCAGACATCCGTGACTGCTTTTACGCAGTGGTGATGCCTCCAGGTCTCAGAAACTTTTTTGGTTTGGCCTGGAACATTTCTGCTGAGGAGGTGAGTTTGGTCAGTGGTGGGATGGTTCATTGGGATAGGATGGATGCTGTTCCGGTGATAAAGGTGCTACCCATGGGCTTCAATTGGTCATTTTTTCTAGTGCAACATATACACACGGAGCTTTCGCTGCATGCGTTGGGCGTGGATGAGAGATTCCTTTTCCTCGAGGGCAAGCCTGCTCCATCTCTTTCGCCGGGTACCACATGTCTGATGCCCTACTGTGATAACGTGCATTCGATCTCGGTTGACCCTCAGCTGTGCCAGGTCGGGAAGGACACGGTCTGTGCAAAGCTGGAGGAGATCGGCTTTTCGCTGCATGAGCACAGTGAGGCAAGTTCTCTCTTTGAGACCTTGGGGGGCATTGTGGATGGTAGCAAAGGGGTGGTAAGGGCCTCCCACAAGAGGATGTGGCAACTCATCTATGCTTTCGAAGCTGCAGCGGATTGCATCATGGACGTGAAGAGTGTTCAACGCCTTTTAGGTCATGCTATGGTAGTTTGTGTGCTCAATCGATCAGGTATGTCTGTCTTTCGCCGCCTCTATGACTTCATCTCTAGTGGAACTGCTCCCCGAAGATTTACTGCTAGTGAACGAGATGAGTGTTTAGCTTTTGCTGGTTTGGTGCCCCTATTGGTTGCTGATATTCGCAGACCCTATTCGGATACTATCACTTGCACGGATTCCTCGCCATTCGGGTACGGCATCTGTGAGCAGACTTCCAGCACTGCTACCACTCGTCAACATGGCAGGTGGATCGAGCGCTGGCGCTTCAAGCGGCTGCCTGCGGAGCAATGGAAACCACGTGAGAGATCTGCAGGCTGGGATGTTCTGGGTGATGTCAGGACGGTTCAGGGGAGTATGGCTGGTGATGATGATGATATCCTCAACTACATTCCCAACGATGACTTTCCCGAAATACCTGATGAACTCATGAAACCTCAGCTGTGGAGAACTGTGAAGATGGGGAAATGGCAGCACACGCACGAGCACATCACACTCAAAGAAGGACGTGCATTTTTGATTGCACTTCGCAGATTGTCTCGGTCCAGGGAACATAGGAGAAAGCGACACCTGTTCTTGGTAGACAACCTGTCTTTGTGCTTTGCAATTGCAAAGGGGCGTTCTCACTCTTTTGAGCTGCTGCGGGTGCTCCAGAAGGCTGCAGCGTTGTCGTTGGCCTGTGGGCTGACCATCAGACCTCGGTGGATCAGATCAGAAGTCAACGTGGCAGATGGTCCGTCAAGGGGGCACATCCAGCCGGGTGTTGCTCCCAGTGGCAAACCGGACCAAGCAGCCTCAGCAAAGTACCTCAAGGAGTTTAGGAGTGTCAACTCAGTCAGTGAAGAAAGTGAAGAAGTGTCAGATGTTGAAGGCTCCTCCAGTAGAAGTAGCCAAGTCCATCCCGAAGCCAAGTCGATCCCTGGTGCCTTTGACGACTCAAGTGAGCCCACGAGCAAAGCCTCCTCCAGTGAGGTCTGTGCCCTGATCCCAGAGGATGCAGGCAAGCGAGCACAGCAGTTCGGAATGACCATCTTGGAAGAAAAGAGTGTCAGCTCAGAGATTCTAAGTCAGTACAAGGGCTACTTGCGGAAGTTAGAGGTCTTCTCGAGGGCGAACGACATACCTTGGCCTTTAGAGAAAACCGAGGCCGACTTAGTGCTGGCGGACTTCATGGACATCCTGTACTTGGACAAGAAAAACCCAAGCGAAGGAGAAAAGGTGTTGGCAGCTCTGGAATTCTTCCGGAACGATCTCAAAGGACTACTGCCACGAAGCCGAAAAGCCTTGAAAGGGTGGAGGAAGGTGATGCCGTCCCAGAGTCGTCTGCCGATTCCCATGTTGCTAGTGTTCGGCATTTGCATGCTGATGTGTGCCAAGGGAAAGATGGAAATGGCCCTGAAGGTCCTCACCGACTTCGACCTTTACCTCAGACCGGGGGAAGGAATGTCACTGAGAGCCAGGAATGTGGTTCCACCAGTGGCCGCAGGGGGCAGGCAGTATCGACTTACCCATGTGGTTGTGAAGGACTTCGAAGGAGGACAGCCAGACAAGGTAGGTGTCTTCGACAACTCAATCAGGCTGGACAACCCAAAGACCATGTGGATAGCCGATCACCTGCTCCAGTTGGCCCGCAAGAAGGACCACCAGGACTCCCTGCTGTTCAGCTTCACCATGGAACAGTTTCGGAAGGAGTTTGCAGCAGCAGGCCTGAAGCTCGGTGTCAACGGGCTACACCCATACCAACTTCGACATGGGGGAGCTTCCCAGGACCTGGGGTCGGGCTTTCGGGATCACAATGCAGTGAAGGCCAGAGGCCGTTGGAGGACAGACCAGAGCGTGCGTCGATATGCCAAGATAGGCAGAGTGCAACACCTGTTAGCCAAGCTGTCCCCATCCACCATGCAGTTCTGCCAATGGTCGGAGAACAACCTGGAACGAGTCTTCAAGGGCATCATTCCAGCTCGAACCATGTGACCCACAGTGATCACATTGAACCATGCCATCCTGACATATTTACGATGACATGCCGGCCTCGGAAGTTCTGCTTGGAAATCTTTGCAGGTACAGCTAGAATAACTTCAGCCTTGAACGAGATTGGCATCCCCTGTTTTCCAATCGACACTTGCCTGTTTCCGTCTCACAACGTGTTGGACAAAAAGATTGAGCATTCTATTCATCATTTCCTTCGTAGCCACAGAGTCCTTTGTGTTTGGTTAGGTATGCCTTGTACTACTTTCTCCCGAGCTCGTCGACATGATGGTTTAGGACCTGGACCCCTCAGGGATGCCTCTCATATTTGGGGACTTCCTGACCTTTCACGTGGGGACTATAAGAAGCTGCAAACTGGAAATGCTTTGTTTTTGTTCACTCTTCGAATCCTCCGTATATGTGATGAACTGCATATTCCTTTCATCGTCGAGAACCCTGAGAGCTCTATGGCATGGGATGTTCCAGTCATGCGCAAATTTATTTCTACTACTTCTTCACATGAGTGCAATTTGGATTTCTGCATGTATGGTGAGCTGTGGCGCAAACCTACAAAACTGGTTTATAAGTTCATCGATATTTCTATGTTAGCCCGAAAGTGCACCTCTACCAACAGCAAGTGCTGTCGCACCCATCGGCCTCACATCGCCTTGAAAGGTGTGAGTCCTTGCGGCAAGTTTTGGACCTTGCTGGCGCAGCCCTATCCAGAGCAGCTGACTGCAGCTTTCGCACGGGCCCTTGCCATAGCACTGAGTGGTTGAGGGGTAGCTGACGGATCCTGGCATGACATCCTTCATCAAAGATGTCTGGATGACCTTTTTTGCTTCAGTTGCCATGCAGAAGTTTCCTTTTAACAAGCAGCTTTCAACGAGAAGGTGTCTGGCCAAAAACAGGCGCTTTGCGGGAATCATTGTTTCTACTGTGTAGGATGTTGATGAGAGCTTGGCGCCGCCTATGGCCGTCTTGTTCTCAAGGAACAGATGCTTTTACCTCCACCTGCCCCTCCACCAACCATGGGGGGTAGCTGACGGATCCTGGCATGACATCCTTCATCAAAGATGTCTGGATGACCTTTTTTGCTTCAGTTGCCATGCAGAAGTTTCCTTTTAACAAGCAGCTTTCAACGAGAAGGTGTCTGGCCAAAAACAGGCGCTTTGCGGGAATCATATATATATATATCTATAAACAGTTAAATAACTATAAGTATACATATATCTGACAGTACTTCTTGTCATACTTCTCGTCATGCTTCTTGCTGCGCCTTCGCTGAACTGAATGGGAAATCAGCAAAGTCCAGGTGTTTGTCAACATATTCCCACATGTCCTTGGCTTGGCTTGGCTTGGCTTGGCAAGTGACGTTCAGGTGAATGGAAATGACTGACTGCCTTGATCAAACTGTCTTTACATCTTTGCATGGCAGTTTCTTCTCAATATATAAACCATCCATTTTGGGGGTTCCATGCAGTTCCCAAGCAAAAAAAACAATCATGCAATCTATACATCCCTTGACGGGTTTCTACCATTTCTTTGGCGCAGAATTCGCAGAAGTGCTCATGGCTTCGCGGCGCCGTCGCGATCCGATTCGCCATGTCCTTCACCGGAGTCCACAGGCCATTGCACGCCGGCAACCGGATGTCGATGTCGGAGAATTGCGTCATTTCCTGTCGGTAGCGTGTGGGGTAGCCATGGCCATGAACCAGCTTGTGCTATTGATGTGTGACACCGGCCATTGATAATGTGGTAAGTAATGGATAACACACAGTATTGATTAATAGTGCTTGGCAGTGGCTAGTATTGGTTTATAGTCTAGTGGTTAACAGTGATTCAGCCACATGATGGTCAACAATCTTAATCATCCAGCTTGCTGGTGTACCCACAAGCTGTTGAACGAGGATTGAATGCTTGTGGTCAGCCATTGTTGTTGGTTGTTAATGCTTAGTTTTTGATCAATCCTGAACGGTCAACAACAGCATGGATATAGTTCATCACATATACCAATATATGCAGCTGTTACCCCTCTATCCCCCCGCTTGCGAGGGACTGTGAACCCGAAAGTGGGGGGCAACCGGAATGTCTCATCTGTGAACTGGGTCTGCGCGAATCAACCGTCCTTTCTCGTTGGGCCACCACCTTTGCAAAAGTAGAGCTTTTTGCCCCGTGCGAACCGTTCAGACTGACTTTTCATGATATTTCTTCAGGCCTTGTCTCGGTCCGTCTTTTGTACACAGTCTTGGCTTCTAAGTTTGCTCTATCAACTGTGACAAAGCTACTAAATTGGCTAAGTGCAACAGACTTTGCTGCTCCCAATGGTTCGGATCATTGAGGCAGCCTTGATCGACTCTACACCAGCACGAAAGGTAGCAAGGTCCAGGCACAAAGATACCAAGACTGGCCATGGATTGTTGACTTCACCAAACGTGCACAAGCTCTGAAATCTTGGCTCGACTCGCGACTGGTGCAAGTGACACTCTTGGAGGATGGATTCCAGTGCTATGGATTCCCAGCAGCAGCTCCCCAAAAAATTAATGCAACCTTAGGTGTTGAAAATTCAACCACCCACTGGACAAACGGAAACAATCCACTTGCAGTTGCCGTACAGTCACAATTCAATTCGTAACTCACCGTAGATTCATCCCCGGTCCTTGTCTGCCCAAAAGAAAGATATCTGGTGGTCGATGAAGGAAAGGAACTTCGGAGCGTTCTCAAGCTGCTGCAGAATGCCCCGGGTGGCCAGTGAAGGGTATGAACCTCAGTGGAAAGGCCCTGAAGCAAAAGAAGATCAAAGATGCGTGATGAAGACGACTTCTTACTTAGATTTGATTCCCCCAGTAAAAACCAAAGAATAGTGACAGTAACTACTGTGTTAAGAACAAGGGTTTATCATTAGGAGACTATTAATTGATTGCAATTCGAACATTCTCCAGGTACAATAGTAATTATTAGGAGATATTAGGAATTGAATGGTAATTATTACATCATTAATTACTATTAGTATCAATACCTGGTATTAGTAAATTTCCGAGGCCTCGAATAGGTTGAAGACTCCAACATTGCCGAGGCGCCTGTCTTCACCGCAGAGCGCAGATCTGCTGCATCACCGGTCCTGGGAGCTGTGACCCAACGCAATGAGCCGTGCACGGCATCACCACAGGCTGGGAAACACGGCATCCTACTGGTTTGATTGTCAAAACCCCATAGGGTTTCACAACATGTCACAGGCCTAGTACGAAAACAGCGGATCTAAGAGCTCCCTGTAGAATCTAACGATGAAGTTGGTTGAACATGGTCGAACACCATGTGGTGCAAGGTTGAAGCCCCTTGCGGGCACTAAAGCCACCCAGCCCTTCCCAACAACCAACAAAGTATTTCCATCCAGATATACCCAAAACAGGTGGTCTCCTAACTGAACATATTTTTTCCAGCTGGGTTGGAGGTACTTATGCACACTCCCAAATGTCTCCAACCTGCCGAGATACCATCAATCTTACCACCGCCCTAGCAACCGTTGATCTTAGTGCACAGCTTGTGCCAGGGATGCGGAACTACAATACAGTCATGCGAAGCATACGTCCTGATGTCAATTTAAACATCCTAAGGAAGGTCTTTCAACTTACACACGACCGCTCATTGGCTTCCAAGGTTCGCAGGAGCTAGTGCAAACTCCACTGCTTCAGGGCCAGCATTTCTGCAGTTGATCCAAGCTTCTCGTGCCTCCTGCCAACATCTAGCGGCAGCTATCTGACCGTTCTGTTGGACATCCAGCAGTTTTCTGCCTTCAGGAAGTCGAGGTGTTAATGCCAACCAGTCCGGATTCGAGCGGCACCGGTGCACAGGAATCAGCCAGCAATGTAGCTGCGAGTGCTCTGAGCGGTTTTCAATTGCTGTTCAGCGCCAGTGCTCAACACCCAAGTCAGATGACACAGAAAGACATGGGGGAAGCCATGCATTCTACAGACTCGACACATCCTGCAGCCAAAACGTCCATATCTGGCATCATGCTGGAAGGTTGAACGAAAGGCCAACTGCCGCTGCTTTTTTCATATCAAATCTGAAAGCTCTATACCTTGCTGGGGCGGACAGGGCATCTTTCCCAATCAAAACAAGCACAGCCGCGTGACATCACTGCTGGGGCATTTCGCTGAACTGCATTTCTTTTTGGAACTCACGCAGCAAACCTCGCTGGGGCGGACCCATCTCATCATGAACACTGAATCAAAAGCGCTAAGGAGCGCACACCTATGTGCAAAATTCAACTCATTGTCATGGTCAAATATTTTTCAAAAGCGGACATGTCTTGTCTTCACGTTGACTCAGTGCACCCATTCTGACAGCTGGAAGTCTGCTTTGTTGTGACCTCACAGGCCCTGTATCCAGAGTCAAAGTACCGCCAGCATCTGCCAGATCCAAAATGTGTGGATGGAGGACTCAATGATCCCAAGCTGGACCATGCTCGAGCTGAAGATGGAGCTCGCCTGCAATCTCCCAGGGCATCCCAGGGTTTCCGTTGAGCATCTTTGTTTCCGTAGCGGAACTCAATGCCTTGAAAGGGTCGCTCTCATCCTGGAGCGATGAAGAACATGGAGCATTTGTCCTTAACCCCTTCAGAGCTCTAGTGACATGGGGACTTGCAAACATTCCAACCCTGACCACGCCGAAAATGTATAGATTGCCTGCCCCACCAGGGTCTCCCTGGGTTTTGATGACGGGGAGAAGGGGTTCTCGTTTTTGCTATTCACAACTCCTGAACTCCAAGGTCTGAGATCGGGAACAGGCAGAGTGCAATGCTTGTTCCGCCTGCGCTTCCTGCACCCATTTTAGAAAGCAATATGGCTGTGGGTCAATACCCTGAACCCCAGGTAAACATCCTACGAAGGACCAAACTAGTTGAGGCTGGGATGTTCATCCATTTTGGGGACCCATCATGACCCACACCCATAAGCTGGACTCCAACGGGGCACCATTCAAAGCCACTGGACCTGGCTTGTTGTACCCCACATGATGTTTCAACTAGTGCTGTTTCTGCCGCCTGGCAAATCAGAACTATGGGATCTGCTTGTGAAAGCTACGCACCAAGTTCGGATACGTAGCTGGTGTCTTTTTCAAAGTAAAGGGCATCCCTTTTCGTCCCTTGCAGTCCTGCCGTTTTAAAGCTTGCTTGCCTTCAACTCTTGTCGAGGACCTGTGACAAGATCAGGGCGAACCGTTGGCTCAGGCGCTCCAGCGAGTATGGCTCTGAAAGCTTCAACGCTTTCTCGCGAAGCTCGAAGCGGAGGGAGGAGTTGGTCACCAGCTTGGCAACCCAACTCAACGCTTCCTCCATGCCTGCCATAATGAGCACACTCCCAGTGCAACTGTTTGGTTCTTTCAATTCTTAAAAGGGATTGTTCAAAAAAAGGGCAACAATCATTTTGGCTCTGACATGTTCAGAATCCAAGATTTTGCTTTTGATCATCTGGGTCCGAACTGTTCCACACTCACCTGGTGTCTGAGTCTGGCACTTGTGACAATTGCTGGATAGTCTGCTCCAACAACGACATCTAGAAATCCTTGCTGTTTCCAAAAGATCGCCGGTAAACCCACTGAGAAAGCATTCACCTTGCACGCTTCGCAGCTGTGATTGTTTCAACTGAGGTGCTGGACATCAAGTCGGGCGAAACCAGATATTTGCATGTGAGTTTGGCACTGACACAGTTTCGAGTCGACAAGTTGGTGCCCCCCGTGCCCCCCAGTTTGTTTTGAAATTGTGCCCAGCTCCATTCGGTGAATCCAATGGGCTCTCTTCAATGTTTGTTGGCAAAACTTCCAATTAATGCTTTCAACTAATGCGACATAACAGGCCAACTGATAGATTCATTACACAGGTTGCGTACCTATTATATTGATCCTTCTATTCATCCATCCAATTCATCTCTTTGTCAATCTATCAATCTATGAGTGTGTCTATCTACCTATGGATTCATCCGTTCACAGTAGCGATCATGGGAGCTCTGGAGTGGTTGCGGACAGTCGGCAGAATTGGAGCAGCTTTCCAGCGGTGGTGGCTCACTGGAAAGGCACAACGTGGATGAATCATTTGAGCCGCAACCAGGCCATGATCACGACGAGCACGCTAGGCAAACTTTACACACAAGCTAATATACACGAAACCAAACACATGTATTCCAGAGTTCTATATACATGTGCACATACACGCAACAAGAAGTGCATAGATTTACCATTATTGTAAATACTAATGGTAGAATAAGAGGCAAATGCATGTATCTAAATAGCCTATATATCATGTGCTTTACCCAACAGTTTGAATATCAAGCACTCAATGTTGCAAGCAAATAAAAACATGGCTATATCAGCGGGTAAAAGAACTCATATTGATGGGACGTTACTAGTCAAAACAGCACGTCTCGGATGATCCAAGCAAAAACCTGCATAGTAAGGCTGCATGCTGGTTGCTCCTCGTCAACCATCTCCAACCATGACTGATCAGTCATTTCTAATCAATAGATACCAATTGTATGATTGATCATTATTTGGTTGATGACTGAGCCATTCTGAATAACCGAAAAAATACGATGACTTGCCAGTACTCATCGATATTGATCATTGTCGGAGGTTCATTTGTTGACAACGAATTAGCAAGTGATGAACGCAACCATGGTTTGAGGGATTCATTCAGCTACCTTACAGGGGATATAAGAATGGCTATCCCAGCCATGGTTCGTTCAGCCATTTTCTCCCATTCAGGTCAGTTACTGACCATGGTTACTAGCCAGGTACTAAGTGGGATGATCATCCAAGTACTGTATGTAGGTACTTCAACAATTTGATCGGAGTGGGCCTTACACTTACTGCAATCTGGCTGGGGTGCAGAGGGCAAGGAACCAAATAAATGGAAATGATTGACATACATCAAATGCACGTTGTCATCTATATCCGTCTGTATGTATATAATGATGATATAAATACATCATTTATATTGATCTACTGTATGTATGCAAGCACAATATATACATCATGTTGCTTTGGTATACATCATTGTATATCAAACAACAATAAGACTCCTTGATCCATCATGGATGCAAAATATACTCCCCATGGCTGGCAGCACCGCCCCGTGACACAACATGACACGTTGAGCACTTCTGCAGTGCTTCCGGCGCTCCAGTTGGACACACCAACTAAAAATCGCTGGGTGTTTACACCATGAATTTGCTCAACTGCAAGGATTCTGGGATTCTGGGACGCATAGGTAAAGTTGTGGAGTCGAATTACTCTGAGCTCAAGTTGTGTATACACAATATCCGCTGATAAATTACATGCCACACATTTCCGCATCATCGTGGAGTCTGCTTATGGAGTACTAGTATAAGGACGTCTACAATCCAAGTAGTATTGACCACTAGCACTACTAATCATAATTAATGATATTAACCACCATCAACCACCACATGTACTAGTTATCATGATGATATCAACCACTACAACTATTCACCACAATCAAGCATCATTATCTTCCACCGACGCCAGGCCGGACAGGCCAAGGCACCAATCGTTGACCTGTCTTGTATCGATCGCAAAGCCACGCAGCGGTTGCGGTGCCTCGATCCCCGGCGGAAGTTGGGACTCTCCCGGGGTTCGTGTTTTTTGCGTGCCAAAATAGGATATTGATGATTTATGGATGGTGATGGCGATTTATGGATGGTGATGATGTTTGGATGGTGAGAGTGATTTATGGATGGTAATGGTGATGGTGATTTATGGTTGATGACGATGAATAATTCACCTGGGACCAGGTGGAACATATGTATAGTTTGTGAAACATCCACAACGGCAAATGGTGTAAATCCAGAGCACCAAAACATGGATATTACCCACAATATTTGAGAAGGAGACAGGTACGCACATTTGGATACGTATTGGACATCATCTGATATCATCTAATCATTTCTGGCAAAGATTAAAACCCCACCCAATCAAATCCAATCATCATAGACAGCAATGCCGTGCAAGGTACAATTGAGGTGAGTCATACAGTGAGATTGTCGCATGATGGTGATGTCCATCTCTCCCAGTTGTTTGTAGACCTCTTCGGTCTGTTGCGGAGAGATTACCAGTCCAGCAGTATTGGCAAAGCGCCCAGTGGGGTCAATATGCGAAAATTGCACGCCCAAGTTTGAGGCCAAGTGGTCCACTGCTGAATACAACTCACTGTCATTGTGAACAGTATGTGTGCCAACCACCTCCAGATTCTCGCGCCATGGTGCCCTATAATTTTGAAAGTTCGAGTGATGCAGCGGATGCCAAAAGACCTGGAGACCCGTGTCAAGTACAGAGGGGTGCGAAGCGTAATCCTGCGCAGCCAGTGATGTCTGAGCAAGAAGCACATGCATTCCTTCAGGAATCAAAACGAACAAATCCACATGATCATAGACGTGCAAAGGCACCGAACGTGTCGAAGTCAAAATCGAGTCCGTCGACTTCTTTGCAAACATCTCCACAGCACACTTGCATGGAAACTTCACATGAACTATCACATCAGGATCTGACCATTTCTTCCCATAAACTTCACGTTCACGGCACCAAGTGGTGCAATCCTGATTCCATGCTCTTGCATGCACCTCTGGACCGATGGGCAAAATCTGTCGCAAACCCCGAGCTGCTTGTCGACCACGCACTGTGTAGGAACCCCATTTATAGCCAGATGATGTGCCGCTCAGAAAAAGCACTTCCATCCGATCCAACTTGCACAAGCGCTCAGCCACTTCTTGAAAACTCCCTGGATGTTCCAATGTTGTGCCATGTGCCTGACCAGCTGTGACTGCTATGACTGCTGTGACTCGTCCTCTGAATAATGTGACCCTAAGAAATGCATGGAAATGGAACCTTTGCTTGTGAAACACATTCGGAGCACACTTCGCTGGTTTCGCTGGTTTCAGAATATGTTAGAATTATCTGATTCAGTGATCACATCTGCTAATAAGAACCACTTGAGACTTGAGATCTGTTTAACATGTATCTTGCCAGCATGCGAAGCGCAAGATCGCCTCAAACGGAGAAGCAGTCCAATGCCATTCCCAGGTTTCTTTGGATGCCATGACGCGGTCCATGCAGGTCGGTGAAAGGACCTGCTCCTTCACTGCCATCTCATCAACGGGCCAATGCTCTGCCAGTCGAGGAGATCGCGATTGGCTCACCTGCTCAGCTAACCTGGCAGCAGCGATGGTTGAAGAAGAGTTCGCGGTTTTGATGGAGGAATCTTTGTGTACGTTTAAGCGTGGACTATGCTGGCATGACCTAGCGAATTGAGCTCATCTTTGCATTGAAAATCACTTAAACATATGCACCTGCACCCAAGGGGTGCATGCTTTGCCATCTTTGCATGCTAACAAAGATTACTGTAGACATGTGAGTATGGAGTTGGACCAAGTGTTTTCTTACCCGTTCCTCGGTACAGTACAGTAATCGTCCTTTCTCTACAAGAAACCATGCAGACCTGGCAGGGGAGAGCTGCACTGGCTTTTGCATGGCAAGTCGTTTTGGTGACCGGCGACCGTGCTTCTCCGGGGCAAGAAAACATCCAAGAGCTTCAAATAAAATGATCCCTGAATGACAGCGCTTGCCGGCAATGCCATGAATTTATCCCCCAACGAAACCATACGAAACCGCCTGAAGCCGCTATTCTCTGGGTCAACCAAGTTTCAGTGAGACTGAAAGCAAATGAATCAAATTTGAAAGCAAGGAGCGACATCCAGGGCCAACGTGTGGTCAAGAGATCGTAGAAGAAGTGTCTCTTGGCTCCAACACGTTCCCCATACATGGCGTCCCAGATCTTAATGGAATCCATAGCAATGAAGGACAAATCACGGGGAGAAACTTGAATGACGCTGGACATTTGCACTGCTCGAAGCAGCAACAGCACAGCGGTTCCCATAGCAAAAGGGCAGCAGTCGAAGACATCGTTCATATAGCCACTTGCAACGTCTGCAAGTCTGCGGATTTGATGCAGTTCAAGTGGTTGGTCGTCAGTCGCATCCATCAAGATCTGGACTTGTGAAAACAACTCGTCTGACCTGGCGACAGAGACTACAGAATAGAAACTGGTCCCGCTATTTCTCTGAGGCAAAGTGCGAAATCTTATGAGTTGGCAACAGCCTTTAAAACTTTCTTCCATATTTGTCATGGTCCATCTGCTTTTTAATTGAGCTTTTCAGTGGCGGATGCGGCTTGTTGCGGCTGCCGTTCCATGGCCTCTTCCCATGCAGCACGTCACAGTCGTTGGGTATGATGTTGCCAAAGCTTTGTCGGAATGCCTTGCCCAAACGCTGAAGCAACGTTAGCACAGGCCAACCCGAAGCTGCCAGGGAAGCCAATGGGAAGTCCAAGAAGAAGAACAAACCTTCCAAGTCAACCTGCACCTGGCGTTCGCGTGCAGCTTGGCATCATCACCATCCCACAATGCGACTGATACTTCCACCATGTTTCAACTATTGTGGTGTACAACCTGCTAGACACAGCATCGTTGCTTTGGTACCAATAGCTACACCCATACCACACAGTAGTTCTACCATTGTCATTCTGACTTATACCTGTTTTGATTATTTTGACTTACCCTCTGGTGAATCCACCATAAATGGATGATTTCCCAGGGTTTTCCTAACAAAATGGTGGATTTTCCAGCCAGCCATGTTAGTTCACCAGAGGCTATCTATCACTTTGGCACCATCCACGGAGCTTCAGACTTTAGCCTGGCCTTCCGCCAAAGAAGGCTATTGATGTCGAAATCGGGAGCTTCGTCATCTCCAAAGGCTCCACACAATTGGACACATAAGAGTTCCGTCAAGGTCAGGGTCAAGACTCCAAGGAAACAATCCGCCTGCACAAATCCAAGCATTCAACATCTGACCCTCAAAGCTGTCTCATTCCACCCATATTGCCGCTGACCCATCTCATGTGCAAATCCAAAGGCGTGGATAACGGTCTTTCAGCAATATACTAGTATCAGCAACGCATCCATGCTCAAAAGGAAATATCCCAATATCAGCAACCATTTTGTGAAACAACCATGCCTCTGGATAAGGGTCTTATCCCAATCTCAGCAACTCATTTTCCACCCCAGTTGAAGTTTAGGAGTCTATGTTCGGGAGCTTCTTGCATCCCATGCATTTCAGAGTCAGGGCACCCCACTAGTGTGTGTGTGTGTGTGTTTATGTATGTTTACTTGTCAATTATCCACAATACCCGTTGGTACACAATGAATATAATTTACCCTTTGACATCAACCGCTGGTATTTGATGATTTTGCGAAAAGTTGGCAGATACCGAATAACCGCCATGGCTACCAGTCTTGATGAAGTGGATATAGATCCATTATATTCAAAGCGTGCGAGCCGTTGCGTCCCGCCGGTTTCCATCAAAATTGTTCAGAACCCCATCGAAAACTTAGGTCTTTCAGTTGTGCAATTCAATAGAGACCCACGCAAACGTCCACGTAATGAACACTCCCCGAAAGGACACCGGTCGCAAACAATTGGTTGGATTGATCGTCTTGAAATCAAAACACGACCGGACACCTGCAATACTTGCCATCGATTCAACAGTCCAATGACTACATCAAAACATTTCACTATCAAAACTGTAAGGGCCTGTAAGGGGACACAGTTGCAGCATGCAAAGATCATATTCCTGCGGAAATAGTTACCGGGGTGTTCTGACTATCCTGTGGTGTAGTTTGATTGATTCATAACCGCAAGGTCGGTGCTTTGCCTGGTGACAAACTACTGAGTGTGACGGTCTGTGGCAGTCAGCCGCCCTGACTCATGTTGATGGGTCTGGATATGTTCACATAGCTTAACCAACAAGAATCATTTCGTCACAACATTAGATTGCAGCGTGAAAACATGTACAACTTCAGCTATTTTCTAGTATTAATCAGTCATTATTGTTAATATCAATTCGGTACTTTGAGTCAATCACACATCATAAATATTTGTTACTAATATTATACAATTGTGTACTATTACTATTAGTTCTACATCACTTATACTTATTCAGTTATTCATATTGATATAAAGATTGTAGTTAGCAACTACACCTTGATCAGCTACAATAGTTTGCCAAGGGATGGGGAACATCCCCACCTGAAGAGCTCTTGGGGCCCCATTAAAAATGACCAACCGAGGACATGGGCGGCTCTGAGGATGTGAATCTGTCATTTTCTGGATTTTATGTTGCGGTGCCTGTGCAGAACTGAAGGGAAACGCAGCGAAATCCACCTTCTCGCTGGCATCTGACCACATATCCTGTGCCAAATGGTTCCCCCGGCAACATGAAAAACTACCATTTTCCAATGAGTAAATGATCATCGACAGATCTTCCATGAGGGTACCCCAATCCATCCCCAGTTTTACTTGGTCATTTTGAGTGTGGCAAAACAACTCTACAGGGTATCATCATTTTGCGGAAACATTGAACATCCCAAGGATTCTCTAGTATTCTCTACAGTATAGTATACAAATCGTCCATTTTGTGAGGCAATTCGTTTCAACCAGGGGTCCTTTTGGGTTCTAGGTCTAGTTTTTCCTTGATGCAATTCTCTCAAGCAGTCATTCCGTTGGTGCTCCCTGGTGTGAAACCAAGAGAACCAACACACTCAACAGACCAGGTCATGTTCCAAATGCCTGTCTTTTCCGCATAAAAAAGAAAAAAAAGGCATCAAATCATACCATAGCTATGCCTACACATGGTGTACCCCAAACTTGGTCGTGTCCCTAAGAGCCATCATTTTGGGACCATCCCAGGTAGCCCCGTGGACACCGAGTTTCTCTCAAGTCTTTCAAGCAAAAGCTGCAGAAGTTGCGGTCGTCAATGGCACTTGTCATCAACTTGGCTTTGTCCTTCACCGGTGTCCACAGGCCGTTGCACTGTGGACGGCTCATGTCAATGTCGGAGAACTGTGTCAGCTCCTCAACAATTTTCATGGCATGTGCAGCAAGGCCTGGGCATGCCTACAATGCACTACTGGTTGGTGGTACCCCTCTGAAAAATGTGCAAACGTGAATCAACCAATCATCTCAAACACTGGAGAAAATACAACACGTTTGAAACCACTAGACTACAGTGGAAATGCCAGTGAGCACAAAACAACACTCACATGTACATGAGGGAATTGATGGTAATTGTTCCCGAACGGAAAGCACACTTTCAGACCCGAAAAGAGATCCACTTTGGCAGGGGAATCGTGTCTGGGCGATCCACATTTTCCGCCTCCCATGGATCTGCCTTGCTTTGCAAAAAACATGGTTTATTGGCTTTATTTAGAGATGAGAAGAAGGTTTAATAGTTTTTGATAAGGTTCCTTAGTTCTTGAATTCTTGTTGTCCGTTTTCCTTTGGGACTCAGGGTAGGGTTCCATGAGAAATGAGATCTGCGGAACTG
>VSDK01009952.1:286093-334668 GCA_009767595.1 Symbiodinium kawagutii
GGCATTCCAAGGCCATGGGGCTGGGGTGCCATGCTTGGTTGGTCCCTCAGCGCTGTGCCAAGGGCTGAGGCCAGCGCCGGTGTAGACCAACTGGCGGAAGTCTGGGACGGCTTCGGAAGCGCCCGTCCTGAAGCTCCAAAGTTCAGTCGGTGGCTCCAAAGCTCTTGCATCTGTGGGGCAGGTGGGGTGGCCACCGACTGAACTGTGGAGTTAAACAGAAAGTAGTTGTTGCTTTTGGATGCTTTTGGGCTGTGCACAATCACTTTACATCCCCATGAATGTCTAAGATCCCAGCCGAGGTCATGTATTGACTGGATTCACTGGCAAACCCACCACAAATCTGCCCAAGGACAAAATCGTTGCGCACATTTTCCAAGCTGGATACGTGCAAAACCAGAACCATATAGCCCTTGACACATTTTCTAGAAATCAACGCTCTTGTAGTCCTTCAACGCCATACTTGAAGATAGAACCCTTTACCCCATCACAACACAAGAACTCCACTGCACTTCAAGAAATCCATTGCATTCCAAGGCTCACATTTGGAGCGAGCGCAAAATCCATTGCCTCAAGGACAGCATTTCTGCAAGCAATCCAAGCTTCTCGAGCAGCCTCCCAGCAGCCATCCGCAGCGGTCACTTCCTTCTCCAACAACTTGGTGCCATCAATCTGTCGAGGTGTTCCTGCCAACCACTCTGGCTTTGAGCGACATCTCTGCACAGGAAACAGCCAGCAATGCAGCAGCAAGTGCTCGCTATGCTCGCTCAGATTCAATTCCGCTGGAGGGTTGCTCCAAACGCAGCGAAGCAGAACACAAAGGAAAGCATGGCATCGGCCACGCATGGTACAGCCTGCACGGGCATCAGCTACTATAGCTACTAGAGACACTAGAATCTGAATGCACCTAGGCGATTGAAGAATACATCCATGGTCCATAATGGCTTCTGGAAGGGAGATTCTGATGCAGATTTTATACTGATTGCCAACAATAGCTCAATGGCAAACTTTGCCGGCTTTATGAGGCTTTCAACTGACAGTCATCTGGCATTCAGCCTGCTGGCCAAAAAGTCGAACCAGCTGCGTAACGCTGGGTAAAGGATGCTCAAACATGCTCAAACAGTGTCAAGATAGCTTGAGGATTGGCGTGAAAACTGTGTCAATCGTTTGTGATCCTGGTTTGTTTTGATGGTGCCACCATGTATGTTTCCATCACTAGCGGTTCTTTTTGTTCTAGCTCAGAGTTGTCACGAATCCTGTGACACTTTACAAGAGGAGATCACCTCCAGCGATCTTCGCAACGGGTTTCAGGAATAGCATCTGTCATCGTTCCGTGAACAGCTGATGCTTTTCTCAGCAAGGACCCGATCACCATCGACTGCCCGGGTCAGCAGTTTGCATTCGAACTGCCCCATGGAACACCCCTTTGCTGCACGGTTCACTCATCTCCAATATCCACTCCTTGAAAAGCTGGTGCTTCTCCTGGACAAAAGGCGAGAACCGTCCCAAGCTTCCTACTGTCCGGGAGCAATGCCTTATTTGATGATAGTCTGGAATCAATGGAAAGATCAAAAAAAGTCAGCGCAGGAGAAAAGACATGTAACACTATCCAACTCAACAGGCTCACCTGGGTCCTCGATTCGAGCTGCGCTCTTCACCTCACAGTTCACCAACAAATCCATGGCAATGAAGCCATAATAATCATTAAAACCAAACATTGGCACGTTTCCAAGCAGTGCGAATGGTTAGACTCATGCATGTTCAGGTGTTGATGTGCATATCCTTTTAATTGTTTCTTGATGCAGTAGGAGTTCGAAAGGGACTGAATACTTTGATTTCAGCCTTTGTCGACTAGTTGATCCCGCCTGACTCATTTTAGAGCTGGCATCATGTCCGAACTACTGGAAAAGTGCAAAGTGCACTTTGGAAAGTGGGCGGTCCTGAAGGAAAAAAAATTGGAAAAAGGGCTTCCTCCAGGACCTTTTCAGCTATCTATGGTAGATGGTTGAATATTTCATTTTTGGCACCTGGAGGTCTTCTGGTCGACCAAATGGAAATTTCCGCATCAACGTGCAGAAATCCGCCAGGAGAGTTAAGGCGGCACTGAGTTCCAAAGAAGCATGAACGATTTGGCTCACGGAAGCTGCACAATATGCATCAAGATTCAGGTTGCCCACACTCTCCTGACGCCCAAGATCCAAGTTTGGCGGAGGATGGGAGTTCAACATAGTTCAACTATCCCGACTCTTCAAACAGTACCAACCATGCAAAAGGGATGGTGCTATTTTGGCAAAATTTCGAGACTTTGTTGGCGGTTTTTGGTCTCAATTTTGCAAAGTGTCAAACACTGACGAGTCAGCATAATTGCGGAGTTTGCGGACACCAAATTACATTCACCATCATTTACCGTTGTTTGGGGCACCTCATTTGAGTGGGGTCCAAAAGGTATACGCTTACAACCCCACGTCGCATGAGATCTCTGACACCATCACTTATGCAGAACTTCCGCAAACCATTTTGACTCGACACCCTGGCAATCTCAAGGAAAGTGGGCAAAATGAGCCAAAGGAGGGAGACTATAGGGGTCATCTGAACAGGTTCCACTTACGCGCTGCTTCCGCAAAGATTACGCTTATTTCCATATAGCATTCCTCAACATTGACACTGCTCGACTTGACACATGTTGCATTGCCTACCACCATTTGTGGACGTATGCAATGATTTTGTGGTTTCTCGAAATGGGGGACCCCCAAATCATCCATCATTGCATTTATAGAAATAAACAAACCAGTTTTGGGGTTCCCTATTTTGAGAAACCACCATATCCAAAAGCAAGATGTTCACTTGTGACAGCTGGAAAGAGGGCAGCACTTTCCATGTCCTGGCACTGAGCAACGGATTCTGCCAACACGTGACCTGAATGTTTGGGCCCGCCATGCAACGGTCAGCCACATGAAACTAGTCTTAAGGAGGCTGATATGGCTATGGATCGATCTTAAGCATCAGTAAGGAGGGATAATAGCCAACAATTTCACAGGGAAAACAATGGTTAATGATGGTACACTGGGTGAAATTGGTGGTACAGGGTTTTGACCCACAGCCATGCCACAACGTAATACTTAATCTAGCCTTTTAGTGTCCATCTGAGAAAAGCACATGTCTACCATGTAGCCAACACTTGCTTGTCTCAAACGAGTAGCTCTTACTGGGCACGCTGAGATAGTTGTTCAGGGTGTGTAAAAGAATGGCTAAAACAGTGTGGCGATGTGTGAGCAAAATTCATGACAGGCGCGTCATTCGGTCAATCTTTGCGTGCATCGCAATCGCAGCGTCTGAAAACTATGCACAAAATAGTTTGACTCGCCCTCCGGTCGTTCTGCTTTCTTTCATTTCTAGATTCCATGATAATTGCAGTGTTTGGGGATTCCTTTTCTCCTTCCAGTACCAGTGGATCCTTTCTTGTTTTGTATTCAGGTTTGGCAAAAAAACAGTTAACATTTGATGCTACTCAACCATAAATCTGGCTGGTATGGACCAGCCGGACATCTCCAAAAACGACTTGAACCAGTTGGGACGCATACATTTTTGATAGGTTGTTATTGACCTGCACTGGCTTCACCAAAATGTCATTTTACCATCTTGAAACCGGCCGCCTTTCAAGCTTTCATGTTAGGTTTGCTTGTTTGATGCCGCAATGCTGGCCGCATGGGCATGGCTGACTCACTCGACATCAGCTAAAAAGGGCGCAATGCTGGCAAAGATTTTATATTTGTTTTTGGATCTTCACTGGGGTTCAGGGTTTTGAGTGCCAGAAAATGGGGGAACCATTGCTGCAGCAAGCACAGTCATCTTACCAGTGCAACATCATGACCTCTATTAGTAAATGGTTTGAGGGGCCACAAGTTCGGTACTCGCCTGAGAGTGGAGCCGCATTGCTGTGCACGTCCTACCGCTGTTCTCTGAGGCTTCCTTCGTTCTCGCAGTTTTCCATTTTTTACCCTTCCTTTCCAATCTTTTTTATCACATCTTTGGCTCAAAGGGTCTCTAGATTCGTTGTGGGAATCTTCTCATCCTTTCCTCAGCTCGTTTCCTTTGGTCTTCTCTATGATTATCTTTGTCACGTGCCATGCTGCAGTTCGTATCTGGCCCCAAAGCACAGCAATCTCCACTCCAATTTGCCACTCCCGCAAATACGATGCTGAAGAATGTCACACGCCAGTTTGGGGACCCAAAAAATGGTTGGTTTATCACTGTAAATGGTTTGTATGCGTTGAGTTGGGGGTACACCTATGTTGAGAAACCCCCATATACGTCGATTGTCTCAGGCCCCACATCAGCAGCTGAAATAAATGACAATGTCAGATCATGGTCCATGTGCTGAGGCGTCAGAATGCCTGTCAATCTTTGTGACAGGACCAAAGTTTTAATGCATGCTAGTCTCTGTCTCAGGGAACATGCCGAATAGTCGAATAGTCCAGGTGCCAAACAATAATTTCAAAACAATACATGACAAGTGTCCGAATATCTTTCACTTGATATTTCAAAGTATTGTTGTCTATGATCAATGTATATCGCATTTTGGATTAGAAAAAGTGTCAGCTTCGAAATATGTCACTACGTCAAAAGAAATGCTAGAGCACATGTCAGTGTCTATGTCACCAAAAAACACTTTTAGTACATACTATGGAACACAATTCTGTCAACCACCGTCAGAAATGGGAAGGGGATTGCTCCAATTGAGGAATTCCATTGCATGCCTCTATTAAACTGGTTTGAGCGCATTGAACATCCAGCTTCATCCAACGTACTGTGCTTGGATTGACATCTGTGTCGCATACATCGGCCATCCACGTTGGCCGCATCGCATGTCGTACTTCAGCCCAGTTACTTGTGACTGCAAAAGCCGCAAGGCTTCCCTGCGCAGATGCCGCACACCTGCTGAGATCCCAATACAGTTCGGCTATCTCTGAATGATAACCATTGTTTCATAACCAATACAACAAGTAACCAATAATAGTGACAAGTGACATCAAGTGAGTGACAACCATTGTTCATAACAAATAACCAATAATAGTGACAAGTGACAACCATACTTCAGAAGTCCAGTCATCCGTGTATGCTTCACATCTTCACAGCTGGAGGATTGGATACCAAAGAATTACATCAGCCACCTCTACACGACTGGAAGACGTGCTGGGCATGGCCGGCACCTGATCGTTGCATAGAAGTCCCAGTGCTCTTCCAATGCACAGTGGTGAGATACGCCAACGATCTCCAGTGCAGCGCGACCGATGAACAAAAGACCCTGAGCGGCACGAGGGAATGAATCCATGGTGGCTGGATGGCAGAGAAGCATCACAGCTAGTGATCAAACACAAAGTCACAATGACTCTGTGGCAAGTGATGGATTTTCCATGGTTTTCTCGGAAAGGGTCGTTTCTACGTTCATGCTTCGGTTCTGCTTTTGAAACAACTCTGCGCCTGCGCTGCATTGACACCGCACTCGGCTTGCAGCAGATTCTTTTTGACGGTCGGGATCTTCTTTTTTTTCTCATGCTCTTCATGCTCTTCATGCTCTTCACCTTCTGACTCTTCTGGCTCTTCTGACCTCGGCGCGCACAGGAAGAGTTTGCAGAGATTTTTCAGCAACTTTGAACACAGAGATGGGCTGCGGTTCAACTTGTTCAACGGTAAGGATAGTTGGGCGCCCCGCTTGCCATGTTGCAAGCTGGTCTCCTGATAGGTTGCAGGGATCCCCTTTTATTGATTTGTCACCGAAAGGGCGTGCCTGTGATCAAAAAAGGGTGGCTAGATGTGGTGCAATCCTTCAAAAGAGTCCATTTGATGCGACTGTTCCAAGAATTTCTCAAGGTGTTGGCACAAGGACTTAGTTCAAATCATTTCAAATCAGCTTCTTTTGGACAGGAAGCTCTTCGATGTCAGAAGCCAGCTTCATCATCATCTCATCTCGTGGATCTGCTGGTAGCTTGCTCACATTTGACAGTCTGCGCTTCCTTTCCTTTCGAAACTGTCCTGCCTGAGAAGCCCGAAAACTGCCAGTGCACTTCAGGGATGCCCTGCCCATGAAACACATGCCACGTTCAAAGCAAACCCAGCTCTGGTACAGAAATGATAACACCACAATAGACATCAATTTCCAAATTTGCTTTGGTGCCACCAGTTCAATCAAAGGCTGAGCAGGAGTCAGAAGTCAAAGTCACCTTTCCTCAGGGCCTACTGCATGATGATCGGGTCCAGGGATAGGTCAATAGCCCTTCAAGCAACCCAAGAACCTGGATTACTTGGTAACAGGAACAATTAGCACCTACAGCCAAACCACTCCCAACAAGATTGATTGGAAGCCACCGGATGATTGTAGCACATGTACTAAAACCTATTGGCGAATCATCTGAAACCCTCTGTAAATCTTCTATAATCCTATTTAGATCTGCTAAGATCCTATGTAAATCCTATGTAAATCCTCTTTAAATTCTATTGAAATCTGCTAAGATCCTATGTAGTAAATCCTATGTAAATTAGCTCAAAACCATGTGCCAAGATCTGCCAAGATCTGCCAAGTCACTGAGGTGCAGCTGGCGTACATCCCACTGGAGGCTTGGGCAATATCGGCAGATGCCGCGATCACCCTGGCAGCAACCGCTTGCGCCAAGCGTCGGCAGCGGAAGGAAAGGCCATGGTCGACCCACAGGAACCAATTTTTGTTTGGGAAAAGTATGCAGCAAAGCAAGTGATTTGGATAGATTCGGAGAGCGCATTTTTCGAAACAGATCAATGCTTCATGTTTGATGAACATGGCAATATGAAAGTTCTTGGAACACGTGTGCAGACTTCCCAAGCATATTCCAGCCAATCACAACTTGTAACTCTTCTCGTCTCTGTTGAAGGCGCGGGATCCGAAAAGATCAATGTTGTAAACAGAATTGCCACCCGTTGACAAGATTGAGACCACGAGAATCGACCGAAACAGTGCCAAGACAAGATGCATCGAAGACCCAAACCTGATATTGCAGCTACTTTTTGATACCAACAAAACACACGCCTGTGTTCTAAATAGTTGGTGATTTGCAATCAAAGGTAGTGATTGATATATGGATGTCCTTTTACTCCCCCTATGACCACTACAGTAAAAGGAACACTGAGATATTGCCACGTGATGTCCCCTAACGTCTGCGGATTGAGCAGGACCCTGATCTCAACCTCACCATGAGTTTCCCTGCTGACCCGAATCTGCCTGGAGATGTCGGAAGCACAATAACGATCCAGATACAAGACATCGGTGCATTCCGTGGTGGCCGCCGCCAAATATGCAGAAACCCAGGCGAAGGAGGCAATCAAACCTGCTATCTCCACTCCACCTGTCGGGGGAAGGAAGGCAATGCCCTTCAGAAGCTCCGGTGGCAGTTGGCCATAGACACTAGCTTTCATAGTATTCTTTCACAGGGAAACCAATCGAAACCACCAACTTTTTTGAGCACGGGGTAGCAGCATGCAGCAGCATGGATACATCTCTGGCCGCCAAGGAACACATGGACCGAATCACGTGCCGCTTCTTTCTCAGGTACACGATCTGCCAGGGTAACACGTGCTGCAATGCTACGGCGGCCACACAACCAAATTCTGCCAACCACTGCATCTAATACTGGTATGATGGTTGATAGTCGTTCCTACTAGTTGATTCACACTGGCTGACTATGGCAACGGTTGATGATTGATAAGGGTTGAGAATGGTTGATGACTCTTCTAGCTCCGCTGCTCTGGTGCCTCACTCAGCGCTTCTTCTCGTTCTTCTTCTCCTTCCTCTTCTTCCCCTTCCTCTTCTGAAAGCCGTCTGAGTCGGCTGGAATTCATGGCCTCAAGTTTGAACCAACAACTCAAACAAATGTTTGAATGACAACCTGAGACACCAAATTTACACTGCTCCCAAGCAAATCATTCTATCTGGCAAATGCTTGAGTTCGTGGGAAAGGATAAGAAAAAATCCTTTGGATATGCAACACGTGTTTCGAAACATGTAGGTATTCCCAACTGTTTGCGATTCCTTGATAACACATGAGGGTCCCTAATATGCATAGCAATCGAATCTTTTTGGGTGCTGATTTGCCACGAATTTGGGAAACAGCTACCTAAGCATCCCCTCAACAATTTGGACTCCCCTGATTATATACCAGGGTATTTTTAAGGGACTTTAAAGGTATCCTATAGCTACCTGCTGTAAGGCACATGTACTCCTTGCAATCCAGAAACGTTATGCACCTGGCGAAGTTCTCCTGAGGAACTGTGCGTAACGTCCTTCCTGAGAGCTCACGGGACGCCGTTGAAATCGCTACTCGGACGAGATTCGTTTGCAATGGATATATAGCTCGGCTATCTTCATTTCTTTGGTTGGAGCATGTTGGAGCCTTTCCAGGTGAAATCTATTGTTGCTGTTCCTGGTCTTTCTGTCAACCAATCGTTCCTGTTTTTGCTCCCTCTTTTGTTTGACCTGCTGGGGCTATGGGCTTCTTTTGCGAACGGTTTCTGTTGTTGTTTTTTTCTTATCTGCTTTCTTCCATTGTCATTGTTGTTGCTGCCGTTGCAGCTGCTAATGCCCGGTTCATCGCTTTTTGAATGATTTGCTTTTTGCTGTTGTTGATGTTGTTGCTGTTGTTGTTGTTGTTGTTGGTGGTGGTGGTGGTGGTGGTGGTCGTGCGTGGTGGTGGTGGTGTCGGTGTCATTGTCCTTGTCCTTGTCGTTCTCGTGGCTGTTGTCGCTGTTGTTGTGATTTTTGGTGGTTCTCTTGTTGTGGTCATATCCTTGTCCTTGCTACCAGCGTTCTAGTTGTTTCCGTGCTTTGGATTGCTTGAGGTTCAGGTCGACATGGTGGGGCTGCTGTCGAAATCAAAGATCTTGACACGGTCTGACCATGTCTAAAACCTCAAGTCTATGTCGAGGCTCAAATGCAACGTCTTCAACACGTGCTTGGCTCTGGCAATCGCGCGGTCCACCTTAAGGCAGCAGAACCCTTCCAAATCCTCGCATCCGAAAGGCTTGTTCTCCAGGGAACCGATGCAGAGTGATGCACCATGGAAGAAGTTTCTTCCTCCATGGTCACCTGAAGGCTTTATCCTGGCGAGTGCGCAATCTCCACGCCTTAAACGCAACAATTTCTACGGGGCGCCCTGGGGTCCGCCCTGGAGTCCCACAAGTCGTATCCAGGACACTTCAGCAGAGACATTCCGTGGATCTTGCGGCGGCAGCTCCTGGAAAGAAACTGGACCCGACTGCGGCTTCATACCCAGCTAAATGTCAGCTTTAATGTACTTTAAACAAATGATTTACATTGATTTACCATGATTTACCATATCATGGCTTGATTCATATATCTTTCACTATGACTTTTGGGTGACCCACATCCACGAAGAGCTAGTTGATGCTTGCCGTATGTTGTTAACAGAATGTAACCCTAGGCACGTGGATAGGTCATTTCCCCTCCGGATTTGCAGCATGTAGACTCATACAGTCCTCCGGAAATGGAAGGTCCAACTTGCGCTTCGAATGCTCTGAATGCTCCGAATGCAGTTTTATTAGCTCTGTTCTAATCTCCCGCGTCAATTTCTTGATCTCTCCGCATTCTTGCGTTGCCAAGCCAGTTTCCTGACATGGTCGGACGATATAGTTACGACTATGAAATTCTACAAAGCCTTGTAATTCACGAAATGAATAGAAAGAATAATAATGCAAACAATTCCATGTCATTGCAGAAAAAACATTTGTGTTTCAATGACAGTCCCACGATCAAAAACATCCAGCATTCCATACACTTCGAAAACTAACATGAGCGGGGGAAACTGCATTGCGTCTACCGTTTCACAGTGTTGCTCAGTGCAATCGGAGACACTAAGCTACCCCTGGCAAGATAGGCAGCGCCAATGAGGGTGTCGAATGCGCATTCTGTATCCCTTTCTTGATCTTCCCCTCTGTAGGAGTGACCTTGCGTCAGGTTTGACCGTAACAGCTTCATGGGACTGTCCATAGCATTCCATAGCTATGCTTAAATAACCCGGGAATACCAATACACATCAATACACCACAATACACCCATGATCATGTTTTCATATCTTTACTAAGCATCGCTTTTCCAGATGTCAAAATCATTTATGACAAGCCCATCTGCATCTGCCATCATCTGCCCATGTTGGTGTGAAGACTTTCTCAGCTCGCCCAGGACTGAGGGCAGGCCACTGAGCTCAGAAGCTCAGGATAAGTCACCTTTCACTCAGATCTCAGCAGGGCTTCCAGTCCAAGTGACGAAGTGACCACAAGGATATCACCTGGAGCACTTGTCCAAAGGTCCTCAGCTTTGAAATGAAAATCGCTTCTCAAGTTGAAGCATCAAAACGATCAAAATGACAAGTGCGGCGGAAATGATTCGTTTCTGAAATGGGGGCCACCACATGGTGGGTTTTCCGACTCTACAAATTGCGGCATTCTGCAAAGATCGAAATTGCCAAATGTCGTTGTCCCTTGAACCCCTTCTGAACCAACTGACCGAACGACACCAAGTCATTTCCCTGGCGCCAGTCATGACCCAGGCATATCCAGCTGCCACTTACATTTGACTGGAATCTTAACAGCAGCATGCCCAAACTGAGTACCTCTCAGTTTGTGAATCTGAATAACTACGACAGCTGTTCACTCAGCAAGTGCAGCACCCGAACCATGAATTCGACTTCGATGGACTCTGCCTATTTCAAGCAGCGTCACCAAGGACCCAAGCATCCATGGTGCACTTTCGGAGCCTGATTTCTTGGTCCGATGGCCAAGTGACCTAAAGGACTTATCATCGAGGAACAAAAACAGCACAGCTGTGCTGGCCAATACCTCAGGTCCAAGTGGATGGTGCCATAGTGACAGCTGTTGCCGGGATGCCATGGATGGTGTGTTGCTTGGTTGGTTCACCATAGCTGCGGTGTTCCGAGTTGCGAGGAAAAACAAGGGCTACTAACTTGTCAATCTCCATGATGACAAAATTTCAAGGATTCTGAACGACTGTTAACCACTCACCATTTTTCAGCATTCGTGAACAATTTTGGGTATATCGTTGACCACTACCACTGAATGGTTGATGATGAACCACTATGAATGCTTGATTCTTAATCACTGGGAATGGATAGTTTGTTCTTGATAGGTTTTAAGAACAAAGGTTGATAGGTTCATCTATGCTTAACTATTGAGAAAGCCAGGATTGGTCAACCTATCAACACTTGATCACTATGAATGATTAATAGTGAATTCATTATCACACTTGATCACTTGAATTCAAGTGATGAATTCTTACCTATCAACACTTGATCACTATCGTTGGTTTTATCAATGATGAATTCTTCACCGCGATTGATGATCGGCGAAGCTTCAACTTTCACCAGGAAACGAGGATTGTCCACCTGCACTTGCTGCAGCTGGTTCTCTTTGCAGTCGAACGCCTCTGCAACCACCTAAGTTATACAGCGCAAGTGCTACTCAAT
The DNA here is from genome assembly GCA_009767595.1 of Symbiodinium kawagutii. Lineage (NCBI taxonomy): Eukaryota > Dinophyceae > Suessiales > Symbiodiniaceae > Symbiodinium > Symbiodinium kawagutii. Next base: position 297,616 of record VSDK01009952.1, read on the forward strand.
GATGATCACATCTGAAGCTGTGTAGCCATGATTGAATGAACAAGTATGATGATACATGATGGTAGATACGTCATCATCCAATCATGATTATACTTATATTTCTAGGGTTTTGATGAGTGGCGTAGATCTTGGAACTCCCCCATGATTTTCCAAGAAGTAGTCAGCAACTGGGATACAATAAACCACCAAGTAGAGTGCTCGCTTTTCTTTTGGAGGTTCCTGGTAGTGATCATCAGTGCATTGTCGAGAGGCATCGGGCTGTCAGGAGACTGTTCGGGAGGTATGCTCCTTGCTGGAAGAGCCTCGGAATTCAAGTTCAGCGATGTTCAGCCAGCGAATTGAGTTCAACCTTGCGATGTGCCAGCCATCGAATTGAGTTCAACCTTGCTCAACCAAAAGCTTCAAAAAGTCTCAGCTCCAGGTTGATCCAGGTGGCTGTCCAAGGAGATGTCCAGAACCTGCCAGGGAAGACGTGGGAAACGTGGGAAACCTTAGATCACCCACGGTCCTCGCGCCTCGAGCGTGATTCAACATCACCGGGATCACTGTCCTGCGCAGGCCATGGGATGCCGTGGGTGTCAACCGAAAGATCTCCCAGAGAAGCCCCTCCTCCTCGGCATCCGCATCTTCCACCAAGTAACGGCTCATGTCCAGGGAATCTCTGTGTGGAATCTTCGTGTATGCCGTGTGCCACTGGGAGACACAACGCCCACGTAACTGTAGGGTCCCACGGTAGCATTACATAGCTAGGTTATGCTAGGTTCATGTGACAACTGCAATGCCCACACTGCAATGCCATGCAATTCCCATCATTTGGATACACTTGGATCATGGATCATTTGGATGACTGTGATTCATGCAATTCTTGCGTCTCAAAAGTGTCTTGAAGCCTGCCCTGGTGCTGATGCAGCGGTGATCATCCAACCACTGGTGATTCCTTTCCGCAGGTTGACTTGGGATCCACGTCGATGATGAGAATTCCATACCGTGGCAATAGAATCAAACGAGATCTTGAGACTGTCCGTCATGTATGACAATCTTCAGAGGCAATGAGATCCAAACAATCAACTAAAGAGGCGTTCGAAGCAACTTTACACATTTTTCGATTATGAGCAAGGCAAGAAGAAGTCTGACACCCCCGGCTGCTGCCAATCCCCTGAGCAACAGACGAGGCGGAGGCCGCCGCAAATCGCTCTTTTGCTTCTCATCGAAGATGCATGCCTTCAGCTGCCAGGGGGGTTACCTCCACCAGTTGGGAACAGCTAGTGGTACCCTACTACTACCGGTGGGTACCACAGTTGACCCAACGCCACCGTTGCGGAAGGTCCCACGGGTTCACCCGTGGGTACTGAGACTCGAGCGAAATCTCCCAGGACGAGGTCCTCTTCCAAGCCTGCCATGCTTTCAGTGGAATGGGTCACGCCAACTGTAAGGTGATCTATGGCGATTTGCAGCAGCCTATGAAGGGGAGAGGGATCAAAAAGGAATTGGGACTCAGGATCAAGAAACATTGGCATGCATAAAAGAAGTGAGTTCCCAAAACAGAAGGAAAAAACAGCATTTATGAAGACGAAGGGTATAAAGAAAAAAATGCCAGGGATCAACAAAAAAAGTTTCCATAACAGAAGGAAAAGGGTGCAGCTTTATTTTTGAGACAGCTCCTCTCTCTTCTGAATTGTTTTTTGGCTCCTCTCTCTTCTGTATTTGCAGGGTTTGGGACATCTTACCTTCCATTTTCCATGGGTATATGGTTTCAAGGCTTCCTTGCTTCCTTGTGTCCTTGTTTCTTTGCTTCCTTGTTTCATTGCTTCCTTGTTTCATTGCTTCCTTGTTTCATTGCTTCCTTGCGTCCTTGTTTCTTTGCTTCCTTGTTTCCTTGCTTCATTGCTTCCCTGCCTCCTTGCTTCCTTGCTTGCTTCCTTGCTTCCCTGATTCATTGCTTCCTTCCTTGCTTCCCTGCTTCCTTGCTTCCTTCCTTGCTTCCTTCCTTGCTTTCTTGCTTCCTTTTTTCCTTGCTTGCTTTCCTTTTACCTAGATCTTTGCATTTTTTCTTGATGCATCCTAATTGCTTTCTTGATGCATCCCAATTTTTTTGATGCCTCTCCCCGTATGAAGTGTACCGAAAACCATCCCGCAATCGAAATGTTCAAAGGGCACTGCGAGTTTGAAGAGTGATTGTGGACATACCGAAGTGAAAAGGACAAAATGCACAAGAAATGGCAAGGGATCAAAATGACGTGCCAGTGATGAACACCCGTGACGCAATGAAACAAAATGTAGACAAATGGTTTGAAAGGCGCGATATTCATACATTTGATACACCAAAATTTGATGGCACATTGGGCACAATGGCTATACATCAGTTGTGATTCATACTCATCATTGATCCTTATTGGAAAAAGCTATTGATATCCATAGTTGCTGGTTCTCATCCCCTATGATTGATCAGGATTGACCAACACTCATCATCTGACTGTCCCCTGAATCAGAGCCAGCTCACCATCAGATTGTCCACGCTTTTCCTGGACGGCCTGAGTGGTGAGGAAAGGCAGCGTTGCAAACAGCAGCGGTGGAGTTTCTGTGGGTCCATGGTGGGTTAATGGCTGGCAGGTTAAGCGCTTATTGCTGGTTCATGAGGGTAAGGATGATCAAACAGTCCCAAATCAAGAGATTGCCGCCTTTTTTCCGAAAGGTTTTCCTGATGGCTGGCCGAAGCTTTTGGGGTACGCCCGGATATACATCACACATGATGGGACATGATGGGACAGTCCGAAACTGGAGGTGTACTCGTATGGTATAATAGTCATCCTTGAGGAGATGCTGAATATCCTGCAGGACAACTATCATATTCTGATGGTGTGGTTTCCAGCCTTAGCAAACTCATGGTTCGCTACCAGGCATTGGCGGTTGTGAAAGTTTCGAGAGAAAAAGTCGGCGTAGAACATCATGAAACGTCCATGGAACCATGTCGTTGAAAAAATTCACCTGGTAAAAAAACATAGCATGACAAGAAACATCAAGAAACTAGACTAACTAGACTTACTGGTATGACACAAACATATTCCGTGTCATGAATCTTCACTCGAAACGTCTGGGGCCTCAAACTGGGCCCTGCGTTGTGGAAACATCTGCGGTCAACCAGGTACTGCCAAGGACCCGGGCGATGTTCAAGGCATCGTTGATGAGTCGCAGCCTAGGAATGGCGATGCGTAGCGCCATGCAATCACGGCCATCCGAGCGGTGGAGCGTTGATGTTTGTAAGTGCTGCTGGAAATCATTATCCACATCGAAGTTGCCTGTTTATATGTACCTGGAACCCACATGACCCTTGTTTTGGATGGTTAAACCCTTAATTTCATGGGTCAAACCATCCACTGTGGGTTCCAGGTACGTATTGTCGTCCAATAAATCGAAAGTATTGCCAACATCAACAGTTCTGTTTGCTTCGCTTGCACCCATTGTCGTTTCATCTCGCTTCGCACAGCCTGCAGCCTCATTTTCAGCCATTTGATTGCTTCGGATACCAAAATCTCAAGGCTTCAATCAGCGACCGAGGGACTTCAGAAGTCGATCGTCCTTAGCAAGTCGCGCTACGAAGAACGGCTGTGTCATGAAAGTTGGGTGCCTCTCAAAACAGATTTCGACAGTTGTGTTTGCCTTTCTGTCTCCCCATTTGTAGCCACTAGTACGCATTGGTAAGCATCAATGATCATCCATTAACCACTATGAAGCATCATCAACCTATGATTGACCATCATTTATTATCCATTTCATTGTCAATGATTGCAAAACATCTATCAATTATGCTAGCATATGCTAGCCCAGGGATTAATCATCATTGAACCACCATTTATGGATGATGAATTATATTATATCATTTAATCACCATCTATTGGTACATCGATGGCTTCAATCAACCACCCGTTCCAATCACTATCGAATGATTGCGACTGTGCTCTTCTTCACCTCCACAGATCCTCTTCGCAAAGGCTCCTCTGTGGTAGTTGTCATCGAAGGCCTGGGTTTCTGTGGCGTTTTGTGTCGGCCGACAATATATGCCATTATAGGTATATGAATCAATAGCCAATAACCAACATCTACCAAGAGATACCAAGAGCCATTTCCTCTTATGATTTACTATAGGACCGGACAATTAGTTTCATCCGCTAAGCATTTTTGATCATTGCTCACAACCAACCAGAAGCAGGTTGATAGCGTCACCAGGCGAAACCACAATGGGTCACCCGTCTAAGGTGGTTACATTCATCATCGTCGTCATCATCATATAAATTGTGAGTTATTGAGCTTGTTAGCCACCAGAATGTCATGACTTTTTCCCCAGCCCTACCCTGCAATGAACAAACCGTCATGATCAAACGCACGGAGTGGGCACAGCCGAAAAACAATCCTGCAGCTTACTGCAGCTTAAAATGTTCGGGGTATGGGCTACTGGCAGGCATGATTAATCATCACTATTAAGTCTAAGCAAACTACCGTGAAACTCCTGATTCACCATTGCCAAAATAAATCATCAATTCAAAGTTGAAACCATCAATAACATAGTAGCATATATCTGGTTGGTGGTTTCAATCCCTATGTCAATCAACCATTTGTTAGCAATTACTAGGGAAAATAAGAGATGTTTGAAACCGCCAACCAAACATATATATATATATATATGGCTGTGGGTCAAAACCCCGTACCCCTGGTTCCCCATCATTAACCATTAGTTTGCCTTATTATTGTTGGTTATTAACCACCATTATTGGTTGGTTAATATTGACCCATTGCCATATATACTATATAGATTGCAGTTAACTCCTAGCTTAATGCGCTTGGTAAGCTGGAGGGCTCCTGGGACTCCCTGCGTGGCATTGACTTCCAGCAGCCATGGTCTGCGAGTCGCTGACGTTGGATGCGAAGATGGAAGGTGTGGAGACACTGATGGGGATGCTAAATGGATGAGGTTAATGATGGTTGATGATGGTTGACAACAGTTAATCATATGATTAATAGCTGATAATGATGGTTAGTAGTGGTTAGTGACGGTTAATGATAGTTGACCATGGCTATAATTGCAATGATCATGGTGCATAACAATGGTTGAAATGATGACCAGCCATGATACATGGGGGCTATGATACTTAATCGCGGTCAATATAGTGGTGACTCACGGGCTCGTTGAGAATGATTAGTTAAGGATTTGTGAACCAAATGGTGGATCATCGTAAAAGCAAATGGTGATTAGTGATGGCTAACCAGTTTGGCTGATTGACCCACACTGAGGATTGATGATTGCAGTTTCAATATGTTTCAGTTGTAACTAAGAACGCCATGGGTGAACAATCATAGTTGCCAGTGGTCAGAGTAGTAGTTAATGGGCAATCTTGCTGTTTGATCATCTTAGCTGGAAATGATCATCAAGGATCAAGGCTGACTAATGGCTTTGCATATCTTTGCGTCAAGGTTTTGGCAATTTTGTCAGGTGGGAACTTCCCAATTCCTGCATCTCATGCCAGCTCGGCTGCGTGCTCCCCAAGTCGTCATTCGGGTGTAGCGCCTCAACTCTTTGTCGATCAGAACATCAAAGCCTGGAACAGGCAGCACATGATTGACACCTTCTGATTCTAAAAAAACCACAGCCTGGTGGAAACTGTAGTGGAAACTGCATGGATTCGCTAACAATATCTAACAATCCATGCCTCGAACGTCGCAACCATCGCACAAAACAAGGTGAGCTGAAGATCTGCGTGTCGCTGTTTGCGCATGCGGGACATAATATCAATCCCATGACATGCACCCAGCGCACCATACATCTCGAAGCTGTGTCTGTCGTTGATGATGACATTCTGAACAGCCTCGAGGGATGTCGAATGTAAGCAAGGTAGATCTACTGTACTCGAGTGAGAACTACAGCACAGGTTTAAGGTACGCATTGCCGCATGTATTGAGATCAAAAGCAGGCAGTGCACAGCGTCCGGCCTTTAATGAATGAACCTTGGACGTCCAGTGAGTTTGAATGGTTTTCGAGCCGCCACTTGAGGATTGGCTTCGAGGATATCATTAGAGGCTCACCACAATTGGAATACAATCTGTACGTCCAGTAATTGTTGAGGTAGAATCAAATGAACCAATGGTAAGCTGCTGGTACCATTCACAATTACGCTGCCAACAACCGCACGAATATAGAGCTAACATAAGAATGTCATGAACTGGGAACCGGTTCAGTTATAGGACTTCATATGCTCCAAGTCAAACAATGCCACCTCTCTCACCGGGGCCAGGCCCTGTGTTCAGTCATGTTGTGCTAGTGTGAACCGCCTCTTCCAACATAGATTATCGATCCATCCAACCCTTCTCTATCAAAGGGAACAATTGATGATTTACTCTAGCATGGAGTTGTAAACTGTGGATCCCTCCGTTAAAACAATCCAAGAGTAAACAGTAAACAAAGGAAACGCTCTGCCGAGGCTCAATAATCTGTTCCATCTCCGAAGCCAGCTTGTCACCTTGGGCAGATCGCACAGAAGTGATATCAAACAGCCCCTTGCAATGGCAACAAAAGATGGTTTCTCAAGTCATAGGGGTACCCCCAAATCATCCTGTTTATTAACCACTTCTTGTAATAAACCAACCATTTGGGACGTCCCCTAAACTGGCTAGGTCGAAACCACCAGGGATCCTGGGCCGGGCCCCCAGACTTGCGGCTTTCCCTCGAGTGCTTTCAATGAAGAGCATCAGGTCGCTGATCGCCTCGGCTCCGGGGAAGCCACCACAGTCGTTGGGCCCTGAAGCCGTTGAGAGCCGGACCCACTTCCCTCCATGCTGTTCGTTGTAGTCCTGGCCCAGCGCTGGGGTCATCATGGGTCACCCAACAAGAGAAGAATGAACCCCACATCTGCAGTTGGAAAAAACACCATTGGGTGGTGATGACTATTTCTGAATGGTTGATATTGATTCCAGTGATGATCAACCATTTACATTTTGGATAGAGCCTTTGTCTCATATCATGATAGGTCCTCTGCTTGCTTCTGGATGGCGACATTAGTCAGGTGCCTTGCTAAGGGCCACTCTGCAAAGTGAAGACTTTAAAATGGCAAGGGGTCGCAAGGCATCGCTAAGTACTTCAAGATGCTGATCTCACATGGGTAAGAGATATAGATACAATATGATAATATGATACAATAGTCTCATTCACAACTGCCGAAGCACACAAAAATGTTGTCGATTTCCGCAACATCCGTGCTGTACTGCTCGACCTGCCCAGTAGGCACAGTTCACCAATCTTCATCTCATTCCCTGATGTTAGGCATGCCACGTCATGCATCGTGATACCGAATAAACTAAATCAATCTGATGCCTTCAACATGAAGAAATTCAGAATAAGAACCACCACATCTGCAATAACAAGAACAACCACCTGCAGAACGATGACCCTGGCAACAACATGCAACAACCACTGCTGCCAACAGCACTGTGGTAACCCAAGGCCCTGACACAAAAGCGACAAAACCCACCGCGGTACAGAAACACCTGCGAGGTTCGGCGAGTGTTGCAGCGTGTCTGGTTGTCAAAGGTCAAAAACAGGCTGAATATATCTGAAATTCCCGTGCCATACATCAAGTTATAGCTTGAAAAGTGACCAAAACATGTCCTTACGAAGCGCTGTCTGACTTTTCCTGGCGCCTTGTGCGAGAGGCTGTTTCCTCTTCTCACGAGTCTGCGCCCTGCCTAACTATGAGTTCTGTACGTTGCGATTCCCTACCACTATCTGGCCAATTGCAAAACAAGGGAATTGTATAGATGGCTAGACTCATGGACTATTGCACATTATTCACACAATGTACACATGAACCGGCACCACGATATGAGCTTCCAACCATTGCATACCACCCCAAACCAGTTGATCAATGCTGATCATTGATGGTTGATCCCTGGATCTTGGATGTGCAGTTGGAGTTACAACCATAGTTCATCATCATGCTGAACCATCCATAGTTGATCATCATGCTGATCATCACGCTGGTCATCATGCTGATCATCATGCTCCATTGTTGATGCTGAAGCTGTCGCGAGCCGTGACAACTAAGAGGCTTTCTTGCTTTCCTCAAGCAGCGTATCGAGATCTGCAGGCCTCAGCCCAGGCTCCAAGGCCCTTTCGATGTAGCTTTGATCCATGTCAATTGATGGTGAATTGATGGTGAATAACAGCTGTTTTATGTTTTGTGATTGATAATCATTGATAGAGAACTAGAGCCCTGACCTCTAAGGATTCAGCCATGAACCAAGCGCCCAGAAATGGCATACCATACAGTAGCGGGTAATTGTCCTTTCAATCTGAGGGGTAGGGATCCTGAATTCTTCGTGGTGAAGTTTGGAGTTCAGTGTATTTCCACCAGCAAGAGCAGGCCTTCCAGGTTCCATTTGCAACCCAGTATACCAATAGCATCAATACCGTCAATACCCATAACGAGATCAGTGATGAAAGAAAAAAACACAAACCTGACAAAACATGGCAATTAGAATCAATTAATACAGATGTAATTAGTAAGGTAGTCAAATGTAGTCCTTGTGATGGTCGGTGTCGAAACACTTGCTGCCACCAGTCACAAGTTCACTTTGAAGTTCTTCACAATCTTTCCATCCGAGTCAATGAGAACCTGTGCGGGGCCAGCTGTGACAGCCACCTCAGGACGTCCGAAACCACCAGCTATAGCTATTCACTGCTGGTTGGTTTCTGGATCATCTTCCATGCCAGTGCTGCAGCTGCCACGGGCCTTGTGCGGAATGTACCTGACAAATTCAATGTCTCAACACCGAAAAATTGCCCATGGAAACTTCACCAAGCTGTGAGTGAAAGGTTGCGTGATAGTTGGATCACAAGCTTTCCAGAATCCAGCTGGTCACTTCAAGCCATAGTCCGGATGAGGTTGGCCCGTGCCATGCCAAGCATTTCCTGGCGGAAGCTGCTGCCGTCTGCAAACAGGGATGCATGCACCCGGCACCCCTAGATGGTTCCAAATAATTCCTGATGAAACTGCCGATTTTGAGGTAAAACCCTTCAACATCTTTAATGGAAAATCCATATGAACAACCCCCCCGCACAGTAGCTGGTCAATCGCAAGCTGTTTCTGTCAAATTGATCGTGGCTTGTTGGCTGGTTCTACCATGATGCACGCTGTTTCCATCATTTATATTCTGCCTATATCCATCAACAGCGTATTTCACCATGATTAGTCATGATTTATCCGGTTTTCTACACATAAATAGGTTCTACCACCTATCCTTTAAAAACAACTTACCTGGGCAAACAAGCTGCCATCACTGTACAAAGGATGCTCATGAAGGACTTTAACCATGTCTAAACAGCAAATTCACAGATATTCAGAACTGAAATTTTGCGAGCTCCAGCTGGTGATGGGACCTTTCAGTTCACGCTCTTTGGCGTACCTCGGTGAGAAAGAAACGGGGCTCGCTGGGTGTGACCGGCAGCGGCGTTTTTGGGCTCGCTCGGAACTGGGCAGTCCCATGATCTCAGTTTGGGAAGAATTCATGGCATGATTCATGGATGATGATGATTCACCATACTGGATGATGGAATCATCATCTTGTTTGGGAGTTTGCAATTGTGCATTGATGATGATGATGATGATGATGATGATGATGATGATGATGATGATGGTGGTGGTGATGATGATGATGGCTGATGATGGTTTCAAAAGCTGCTAAGTCGTCCAATGATGGTTAGTCTTCCCTGAATGATGAGATGATTTACCATCATTGACCGGCTGATTGCTATCAATCATTATCACACATGATTGATCTTTGCCTTTTCCAGCAGGTAACATGATCAATGACTGTCCGACATGGGCTTGTCCTTCACTTGTTTCCACACCGTGGATAAGTTCATGGTGGTCAACAGTGAGCAAGTGGGGATCCAAAGAAACCGCAACCAACAATCGAAGATAAGTTCACTGGCTGGTCAAGAAGGATTTCCCAGACTTCCCAACGGTTCGCACTTTATTCTTCTCTGTTCTATAAAACCTACCTGTTTCATTCATTCCCCCTGATCCCTGAAATTCCTCTCTGTTCCCTCGTCCTGGTCGGTCCTGGTTCTTTGATTCTCTTGTTCCCTCAATTCCCGTGTGTTCCCTTAACTTGTTCCTTGATTCCCCTGTTCCCTGACTTGTACCCCTATTTTCCCTTCCCTTGTTCCCTTATGTTCCCTTCCTTCATGTTCTCTGACTTCCCTTGTCCTGTTGCCTCTCCCTGTGGCTCTTACTTTCAAACCGCTGGTGCTGCCAGGCTGCTTCTTCGAATCTTCGAGCGATTTCAAATTCACGAGCATAAAAGTGACCTGTCAGGCTGCTTGTTCATGGAGGACTCTGCTACTGCAGCTTTGTGGAAAAGGGAACGTCTACAAGGTTTTTTGCGGTCGTAAGCCGTAAGCATGTTCTGCGTGAAACTGAATGGATTACCCTACCACTGATTTTCAAAAGCTCTGATCCTTCGAAGGATGCGTTTTGTTTGCAACCAATGTTAATGATGACGATTGCACCAAGACACTCTTGACTTTGTTAGACTAGACCCAGTCAGCAAATGGGTTAAACTTAAACTTTCAATGTGCAACATCTTCCAAATCCCTGACGATATTGCGTGAAAGGAACACCCATTATGGAGGCCGGCTCCCCAAGAAACATCATGAATCACAAATTCCAAAGAAGCTGAAATGCAATTTTCATCTGTGCAGCAGCTCTCGCGGTGTGGGCTCAGGTCTTGCCACGTTTGTATCAACGCTTTATCGATGGATGGTTTTCGGGCGACGGCCCGCGGCTTTGGAGGAGCCGAAGCACCTAATTGTGGTTGCGTGGAACCTTTGGAAGCACGGAATGCAGAACGCATTGCGCTTTGCAACGGTCACTACTTTGAACTGTTAGGATGTTGGGGTAACACGTTTGCAATAATGTATTGCATATCCTGATCAATATGAATGAATATCAAAAACATATCATGCAAATGCGTGTGCACATACAACATGTGTGTATCACTATTATCGCATATGACATACACGACAAGTAACAAATGACATTAACCAAATCATAGCAATATCCCCTTCAATGTCAATGAGGATTATGATGGTCATACTGCTGCCGCTGTTGCCTATGATGAGGATGATGATGATGATGATGATGATGATGATGATGATGATGTTGATGATGATGATGATGATGATGATCATGATCATGATCATGATGATGATGATGATGATGATGATGATGATGATGATGATGACGATGACGATGACGATGATGATGATGATGATGATGATGATGATGATGATGATGATGATGATGATGATGATGAAAACGATGCTGCTGCTGCTGCTGCTGCTGATGACGATGATGATGATGACGATGATGATGATGAAAACGATGCTGCTGCTGCTGATGATGATGACGACGACGGCGGTCACCCAATCGTCGACAAGCAAAAAGAAGGTGTGATGCCACCTTGTCCTTGTACTTTTCATTCCCGGCCAGCTCTTCAATCTGCTTTGCCTTACTCCACAATGACCGTTCCGTCTCCCTGAGTATCTGCCTGGTCTTTTGTCGCTGAAACACTCAGTGAATACTTGCATCATCTTTTCATCATCTCTGCATCATATTCGCTGTACAATGTCCTTTTATGTCCTTTGCGTGTCCTTTTTCACCGCCAAAGATCAGCAACATCCCTACACCCAACCGTAGCACCTGGAGCCTCACACCAGCCACGTCTTGGTTTCGGACAGCAGGTCCACAGGCCGGACAAAAATTTTGGTAGAAATCAATGACCTCATGGTGCCACCGAGTCCACAGCACTGTGATGGCCATGGCAGCCAGAAATTTGCCTTATAATCCGGGAGCTGAATCTTAAATATAGAATATCTTCTATATACAATAGTGTCTTAGATTATAATGGTGGCATTGTGGTATCAACTTTGATCAACCATCTCGCCATTAACATCCATGCACAGCACACATCAACCAGTCTTATAGCCACTGACCAGCCACGGCGGCAGCAAATCTAAGGTGTGCTGGTTTCATGATGTGAACTACTGTAGTTGGTGTTTTCAACCCCGTCATCAAAAATATGCGCAAGCCAACCAATCATTTGTTAATAATTCCATCTGGGACAATAAAACAGGTTTGAAACCGCCAACCAAACTACCGTTCACCACAACCGTTTCGGAAATTCGGGGTCCCCCATGGCCATCGAAACACCCATGGAACTCCACACAGGTTCATGCTGGTTATATGCGGGGTGAGTTCCGCTTCGCGAAAACGAGTCTCTGGCAGTGGGTTTCTTGTTCTTTTTCAAGAAATCCTGCCAGGGTGTCAAGGGGTCCGTGTGGAGCGCCTACATTTAGCTGGCTGAAGTTACCAGGCATCAGCAAGAATACAAACATTTACCACATTTACGACATTTACCATGACCTGTGGAGCTCCATCTGTTGCCTCTCAAGCGACTTGTTGTGTTTCGGTTGGGTACCGGGGTGGATCCACGGTGGGCAACATGGGTATCTTACCAGCTGGTCATTGATAGTGGTGGGATAATTCCCTGGATCAGCGGCATAGTGGTAATCGCTGAATCATGCCTGGAAGCCGCAACTGGGGATAGTTCAATTGACCGATGCAGCGCTAAAGCAGGAGGACAACAACAGCTACCTATTCTCATCGAAACATAATTATTAATACATCGTCAATAACTTCAATGCAATTTGTTTCAGTATTATCTACTACTATGCACTATTCATGATTATCATAATTAGTGCATGTTGTTGGAATTCAACATTTCCAAAGCACAGCTTGCAGTAAAGGACAGAGCCCACCTTCAAGCTTTGAGAACCTGACGGTGGGACGGACAGTCCAGGCACCCGGCAGCAAGGGGCCCTGACAACCTCTAAGAAGCCAACAACGATAGACAGATTTCCAGACATGTTGCAATTTCAATTGTTTTTAGATGGTATTGGGATTGGTATGATTATCCACAAACCTGTCAACACTTAGTTTCTCATAGTTTCTCAAAGGTATTACAAGAATCAAGAAGCGTTTAATACTGACTTAAGAAAGTCATCGAAGGACATCAAAAATCCACAGCCGCGGTGTTTGTCCACAGCTCGGGTTCATCAAATCCCTGTAGTTGATAGGCCCAAGAACGATCGCCTACCATCATCCATGATCAGTTTATCATCCATCGATCATTAAGTGATTACAATGATCTCATATGATCACTGATGAGTGATGATCATCACTGAAAAATCCTCATTCATCACAGTACTCACCATGAAACACTCTCCAGCGTCATTCACCGTACCCCCTGAACTTAGGATCAGAGTCAGGGTAGCTGGGGCGACCCCAGGCTGCCAGATGCTCCAGTGCAGCAAGCTTGCAAATGTCGCAAACAAAACCTATGACAATCAGTTGTTGCGTAGTTGAATGGTTTATTGTCATAGGTTTATATTGATTTAAGTGTTGCATAGTTGAATGGTTTATATTGATTTAAACGTACTGTAGTTCAATTATTCATCGGCCGTTTCTTTCCTGGTTCTATTCGTTCAAACAATAGATTCAGTATACACATTGGTGTCTTGGGTGTAGTGCACAAAAAGTGCATGTCAAGCGTGTGGTCTGGATCGCTCCGAGGTGATCCACACCGACCGTATTTTCACTCGCCCTTCGCCCACGGCAACGAAGGGCCAGCGCACACCGGTTGTGCTGTGTCATCTTGAACCCGCTGTTCGAGGTGTCCAATTGAATGAATGGGACTGAACATGACATATGTCTGCAATAAATTGCTAGGGGAAATGAAAATAAACGCCACCAACCAGCTATAATATTCTATAATTATTGAACATATATTAAACATATATTAAACACAATTCGCCCATATTCAAACAACCTTTGGCAGCTGCAAAGCTCCCAAGAACTCCTAACAAAACTCTTCGCTTGGTGCCACGGAAAACACATCGCCCGGCACCTGAGTCATCCTCCACTTGGAAATCAGGAGCCTGGACCACCCAAAGGCACCAGGTGATCCGCCAGGTCAGCTGAAAACATAGCAGGGATCCGTTGGTCCTCATCATAGGGGATAGCATTCTATTGAATCTATTGTGACCTGCTGATTATAATCATTATTGATTTTTGATCATCAATAGTGATAAACACTATCATCAATATAATGACCATTCTATAATTGATCATTTTCGGTGATAGTGTAGGTACCCCGAACATCGTGGCTACAGTAATCAATCATTGGTCATGAATTTGTTAAGATTCCTGAAGATTCTTGTGCAGGAGATTGCGCAGGGAATTTGTGCATCGCAGTTGGGTGCCCCGCTGGAAGTATTTTTTCAAGCCGTGATTAGGCTACTATCAGAGTCCAGTTCTCTCAGTTTTGCTGACGTCAAAAGCCATGAGGATTCCAACATCTTCCGACCACCTGACCATGATAATCTTTGGAAGAAATAAACGACTGCGAAAAAAATGAGTACTGGATGTGGCTACGGACCCTGATTGCCGGGCCTCTTGTCCAACCAGCGCGGCTGTGGCAGCTTCTGTCTGAGCAGCAGTGATCTTGTGCCTGGTCTGTGGTACACAGTGGTCTACATACTCCTCTGTAAATCTATCAATTCTTGTTGGTTCATAGTGTCGGTTGCACACAGCTATAAACCACTTTGCACTTCCACAATGACCGGCTTGGCATTATGGACTAACCCACAGTCAGGTAGTGAAACATCGTAAAAGCATCACCTGCCAATCAACATCAAGCCATATCAAGGCCAGCTTCTAAGGTTGGAACATCACAAAGAAGGTCAGTCCCGCGAGGATCACAGGCAAAAGCCTCAAGACTGTCCTGGAAGCTCCAGTCACAGTGTCAAAATGCTGATTCTGCTGCAACTGTGATCACTGGCTATAGCGTATGCTGACCAAAGTTGGCAGACTCAAGGGGTCAGCAACAGTGAGCAATTTAGATGTCACAATGTTGTTTTATTGTTAAGATAAATCTCCAACTAGGCTGCTCTTCTGACAAAATCAATCGAAGTGATAATGTCTTTTGACAGGCATAGGCAGCTAAGGGATAGCCCTCCCACGGCCACCACCAAAAAATTCTCAGGACGCTGCTCGGGCACAACCCCTGCCAGGGCCTGCAAAGAACGGTGGGGGGCTGCGCAAGCTTCGCGTAGGACCCAGCCAGGCCACAGACTCACAAGGGAAGATCCAATGGGAATCAAGGGTTTCGAACCGGTTCCTCCAGAAGGTTGCTAATTACAAATCTTCTGCCTCTAGTGGCAGGGGGGGCAGGGCGGCTCAGCCAAGGCAGCAGCTCACCCTGTCATTATTTTCTTGGCATGACCGCTGGTGTCACCCAGTAGGGCACTATTCAGGGCACGAGGCATCTAATCTTCTGCCTCTAGTGGCAGGTATGCCAGGTATGCTCAGCCAAGGCAGCAGCTCACCCTGTCATTATTTTCTTGGCATGACCGCTGGTGTCACCCAGTAGGGCACTATTCAGGGCACGAGGCATCTGCACCCGTGCCGTGTATCGGGGCCTCCGGAAGGATTCGCTGCGCCACGAAGTAAACACCCAACCTGCTGGGCGATTTTTGGACTGAGCATGGGTCAAAAAAAGGGATAGTTCACATCCGAACAGTTGGACTAGTGCTGGGTCATTGAAGGGTACAGAAAAGGGTACAGAGTATGGATCCGCTGATTCATTTCGCTGATGTTTCATGTTCATGATTGTTCGTGGCCTTCTCATTGCTGATTACAAAACTCTCCTTCGTGAGCATCGTCTATTGCTTGATTTTACATATTATGCACCACCTTGGTTTACATATATGCACGATCCTGCAGTGATCCTGATAAATCAATAGGGCATTACTATACCCTGCAAATCCTTAGGTGCAATACAACTAAACGATACCAAATCACCAGCCAACCCACCCAGCAACGGCCTACCCGCGGCTTCTCTGTCTCAACCAGCCCGTTTCTTGTGAGGCAACTGCTTTCAATTCCATAGAACCGTTTGCGAGTAATCAAATGAATAACAACTCAAATGAATATTCTGAATCAAACATCGATCATGATCATATGTACGTATCCAAATATGCGATAATCACAGAAGTCAAAGGACGATGATTCTCACTTTGGATGCCTGGAGACATGCATCTTTACTTAGCACCATGTGCAACCAAAGGACGGTGCAAGCTGCTCCATGTTCCTCGCAGGTCGCCCCGATCCACGCAACAGTGATCTTTGGTTCACTGCGAGGGGTTAAGAGTTGATTCAAATTGACGGTCAATTCCTGTTTAGTGATCCCCATGCTTTCAGCTACCATTATAGTAGATGACCAAGTCCAAAGAACAATGGTAGAAGTCAGCTGGTGACCTACTATTTCATGGCAAGTGGAAGCATAGGGAATGGTTTATGATGATTCATGAATGTTGAATGATGATTGATGGATGCTTATCATGGTCAACGATGGCGAGCATCAAGGGACATTGTTTTGGCTACCTTCATTTCTTCAGCTTGCCGCCACCAATTGGCAGTTCAAAAAATTGAACGGCTTTCGGATGCTTTCGGATATCACCTGTATTATTAGTACAGCTCCTTCATGTATGATATGATGTGTCAAGATGTGACCCAAAGGCTGCCACTGCACCGCGCAGCTTGAAATCTCTAGGTTTCAACTTTGACCAAAAACAACCCTGTGGCTTTGAAATCGATGACTTTGGAATGACACAAATCCATAAACATCCCTCATCTTAGTTTAAAAAAAACCTGGGTGGCTTTCAGCAAAGTGACTCGTGATTCGAGGAATGCAAGGTGCGAGATCTTTGAGGTCTCGATCTGAGGTCCAGGCCTGCAACTCTTCACTTCAGGCCTCTGTCACTAGAGATCTCAAATGATCTCAAAGATTGGAAGAAAATTCAGCACCAACCAGTCTGGTGAGAATGCCTTCGAATGCCTTCATGGAGTCGGGACATGCCTTATCCTTTGATCCTTGGCACTCGAATCCCTCAGCAAGTCATTTACTTCGTCGCGTCATGTTTCAGGCCAGCTCAAACACAAACAATGTTTCCTTGGGAAGCGTTCGAACTGATTGTGGGTTTCTTCTACTGCCTAGGAGTCCAAGAATGAGTTGTTGTAACATCCCAGGGCTACACCAAGGTCATGGGAGATTGATAAACTACGAGCAGTTTGACCATAAACACTTTGCATCGCTTTGCACCATCAAGTTGGAGGGCTCTCAATCTAGATCCTCCATTCATCAACCAAGGTTTCCCCAACAGCCCCGCAGTTCAAGCTGCAGCACATGCAGCAGGCCTCACAACATCCCCGTTGTCGCAGTGTGCGCTTGAGCTTCAGATTGCTGCAAGAAATTGCGGATGTCGCTCTGATCATGGGATCCTAGGGACGACCTTCCCATGAATCGGCAGATCCAACACGGTTGGATCATTTCAGTTGCCTAAGCCCTGCGATTTATGGATTGGCAAGGAATGTTTACCATAGAATTGGAGGATTTCGACCGCCTCCAACTTGAGGCAACGGATCCCGATGTTTTACCTGGCCCATGCCTGGCTAGCCCCAACCAAAAGAAGATCCTGGAAATACAGAGTGTAGCCTTTTTTGATTTTATGAGAAATGTTTGTGGTTTCAATTGTATTCAAGTTCCATTCAACTTCAGCCGATTGTTTTTGCGCCACAGCTCCACGTGATTGAAATTCCAGCAGCATTCGAAATGGTCAACAATGTGGTCCCAAAAAAGGTTATACGTTTTTTTCAGCCGGCAGCTGCACCTTCAATGGCTTGTAGTTGGTAACCAAAACGTAAAGCCTGCAACCGACATGGTGCTGTTTACAGTCATTTTGCAAGCAGGTATAGAAATCTATCGCATTTCTACATTTGCTACAATATGACAATTGTCATTTTATAGATAGTATATACTTTTGTCTAGGAGAGCAAAAATAATGTGTCATTTTCATTGATTTTCTATATACTCCACGTAAGTCAAGTGTCTACATGGACTATCTGGGTGCACAGCTGGGTCACGCCTCATGTCAAACTTCTTCCCGCCCACCAGCAACGGATCGCTGATGTAACCTGACGTTGAAATCTTCGCAGGGGAGGAGATACAGGATCGACTTTCTGAGCCCTGTACGCGAAATGATGTAGGGTTCGCGAAAGGGAAGTGGCTGACCTTGCTGGTTCTTCTCCTAGCGAAACCATCACTTTGAGAGCCCCACAAAGACCCTTCAAGAGCAGTACGAATCTCTTGGCCAACAAGATCTTGATTGAACTTGCAAGTTAGGCTGGCAACCTCCCTTGAACCCATCATGTCAACCATGGCCAATACTTGCTAGACTGCAACTGCTTGACTATCATAATGGTGATTACGACATCAGCTGTTGATGCTGAATGATATAGATTTTGAACCTTGTCGCGTCTCCCCGGCTAGACCGCACGAAACGGGTTGGATGAGAATTCTATGGTTCGTAGCGTATCGGTCGAAGGTGTGCATGTGGACGCACACACACACAAACAAACATACTCTGTGTACACAAACGTCAATATCCAAGAATCCTCCGTGTAGTGCCAAACAAGTGTGCAAATTGTCCTGAATGCACATGCTTATAGCATAGGTACACGGATGTTGTACATATTTCATCATATGTGCGTGAAACAGCACAAAAGGATGGAGCGGTTTCAAAGAATCAAGAAAACTTGTGTGCAGTCTCCTCAAACTGGTTGACTCAATTTAACTCACCACTACTCCCAGAATCGATCACCAAAAGAATCTTGATCAATCATCAAAAAGTGACAATCGGAACTCCCCCCCAGGAGGTCATCCTGAAATGGCGGTCCCGGTACCACCAATCCCAAACAGCAAATTCCGCCGGTCCTTCTGTGTAGGATTGGACCATCTTTTCAGCTGGTTCCTGGGATCGGTGAACAAAAACCCAGGAGGTTGCCGTCTGGCAAAGCTGACAATAGAAAATCCTTCCACTTTCAGATTACAAAGTATTAAACCACCAAACCGCTATTGGGCTTCATCAAGCAAAGCTAACCAGTGCTAGTATTAAACCACCTATGACGTTACCTATAATTTCCTCTATCTCACTTGCAAGCTACAAGCCTGGTCATCTCCCAAAGGCTCCCTATTCTCGAAACATCAATGCAGGACTCGAAGTCTAAGATTGCAGCAGTTTCGAGACGAGAAAAATGCCGCGGCCCTGCGCTTTGCCTGTTGGCAACCATCCGAAGACCAAGGTGGTTGATCTGGATATGGGTCTCAACCATCCACAGAATTGGTCACAGGATTCACAGCCAGGGGTGCCCCTGACGCCATCTGACGCCAACTTGTTCTGCATGCTCGGTTTGAAGGCTCAACATGTCGCATTTGCAAAGTCACTGTTCTCTTACCCAAATGCTCCATGCAATATATGAACTTACATTTCCCATCATTTGCCTTGAACATGACCCAGTTTTGTAGGTAGATGTAGCATACATGGAGCATCTGGGTGTTTTGCCTGTCCTGTGGGCTTCGCTATCCAGGTGGAGTTGGGACTTTTCCTGAACTCCTGAAACAGTGATCGCATGGCTTTGATCCGCTGAACTCCGTTGCAAGACATTTCTTTGCAAAGTGCAAAGGTCAGTAGTCTTGACTGAATCAAATGATTCAGTCATGTCTGAAGCCTCCACAAACAATGCGTAGTCGTTTGGCAATGAATAAGTCCTGAGTTTCAAGCGTATGCATCCATGAACACGAAGAATTGTGCCTTCTGCCAGCAATTACTAAGTGTAGATAAGTGACGCAGGCACCCACTCCAGTGGTAACCGTTCCTTGGCTTGGAAGAGCCAAACGTGGCACAATCGGAGGGCTCTTCTTCGGCTTGTATATGTACTATCAAAGATATATATAACTTATTTCTTACCCCTCTTGACTATCAAAAGTTATTTTTTGGTCAAAGGTTATCAAAGTTTTTTTTTAAGTCACCCCTGTGGCACAATTATTTGGCCAATCTTCGATGTAAATCTCTTCGCAGGGCGTCCAAAATCGACAGCCACAACTTGAAATAAAGCAAGCCACTACCAAAGAGTTTGACGATCCGATCCTACATGCTCACTCGGTCTGCAGATTCTGCTGGCATCAGTGACACCAACTGATTTTTGAAAGGCCTGAGGAAGACTTTCTTGTTGACGTCCACAAGCTCGCTTGCTCGGTTGGTTGCTTGGTTGCTTGATTGGTTGGTTGGTTGCTTGGGCGGTCTGTTGGGTGGTCGGTTGCAGCTTATTTGGGGTTCGTGACTTCTCTCATTTGGCCTAGCAGCTTTCTAGTTGCGGTTCTTGGTTGGTGCGAGCCGACTCCATTTTCAACAACCACAATGTATAGGATTGTGGCATTTGAATGTCTATTAGTTCTTGAAAAGCAAGGTATAATCAAACACATTTTGTTGTCCCTCATAACTCGTCCACTGGAAGAGTAGACACAAGGTCCATTCTCTACAAACAAATGATCTTTCAACCTACCAAACCAAGCGTGATCTCTACACAAACCGCTCCAGTTCCCTTGATTTTGAGACCATCCTGGCACGGGTACTGTGCCTACATGTGCCTACAAATTAACGCTGCCAACGCCCCCTGTTTCTTAGTGCCTCTGAGACAGCACTTCGCTAGGGTCCATCAGTTCATCGTGGAGTCAGAACCCCTGTTTAAACAACTTCAAACGGATGTTGCCTGGTTGTTCGTGAACCTGTAAAAACAAATGAAACCTGGTTGTCACCTGGTCGTTTGTCAACACCAGCAGTCCTACCGGTCCCAGTTTTTCCCGTGGCACCAATTTGCATGGCCCGAGCTTCAGGCACAATGGGAAGGGGGTCGCTCCCTGGCAGCTTCTTGCGAGACGAAGCCGCACTGGCGCTTTCCTGGTGGCCAAACCCACCTGGTGGTTTCTCAAGTCGTAGAGGACACCCCAAATCATTCTGTAGTAAACCATTTATAGCAATAAACCACCCACTTTTGAATCTTTATGAATCATGTTATCATTCTATAGTAAACTATTTATAGTATTTCAATGTATTTGATAGTAATCCTCTTGACCTTTCGTAAATCATGTAAAGAACCTACTGTATAGCCTGCACCTGAGCCTTGGTAAACATACCGTGACGCCTTTTGCACCCATGAACACTTCAACTTGCCGCCGGACTATCGAGATCTTCCGACCGGTCTCCCAGGTTGAGGTCCATGAGGTCCATCATCACTGTGCAGGGAAAAGATAAATATGTCACGTCTGTTGAGCTTCGTGGCGAGACTGGCAGTCCCAGTCCACATCTCCCACCAATTGCGACCAACACCGATTTACAGGCGAATCTTCAAGGAATACATGACTTACAGGTTCAATCAGGTTCATATTCAAGGAATGATCTGCCGTGCAAGCCGCGACGCAGTTGTCATCCGCTCATCCCCATGTCAAGCCATGCTCAAGCCGGGGATGTGCTGAACACCGCCGCTGCATCGCTCCTCTGCAGCTTGCTCCTGACAGGTGCACAGTGAATCATCGATGCTGCCATGCTACAGCTGGCTGTTCAGAGTACCTTTGGCTGGTCACACCCTTGAAATGACCAGCCTGCAGTCGAGCTATGTCGAGCTGTGATATGAACTGCCACTTGGTTGGTTAACATTGACCCAGCTCCTCATTTATGGTTGCTATTCCCTGTTATTGTTGCTTATCACCCGCTTGATCACCCAGTAAACAGCTTGTTAACCAGCAAGATTGGTTGGTAAAACTCTTGGTTGTTTATTGTGTCAATGGCAACTTGGTGACTCCTGTATGGCTGTTTCTCAAAATAGGGGTACCCCAAAATGGTTGGTTTAGTGCTACTAAATGACTATAAATGGATGATTTAGGGGTACCCCTATTTTGAGAAACCCCCTGTATAGGTTCAGGCTGCTTCTCTCCTGTCGCTCACGCTCCCGACGGTAACGCTTGATGTTCCTGGCCATCAAATCCTGCGCGGGAAATAACCAGCTGCCGATGATGGCTGATGGTTCATTGATGGGCAGTTGGCAGTTGGTGTATTTCTACTAATGATGGTTGATAAATGGTTAATTTCTAATGATGCCTAATTGATGGTCAATTTCCAATGATCATTATCTGATTTCGTGAAGAAACCAGTGCACAAGATGCCTTCCGTGAGTCTGAGTCATCCGCACGACGGTCCCGTGGTGGCGTCATGTCGCGTCCCGGTCGTGTCGGGTCCTTTCTTGTGAGCTCGTAGTGGTTGGGGAAGTGGTTCACCATCTGCCGCAGGTCACACGTTGCGAACCGGTGGACCCCCACGGCGTGCCGCGCCCTTCCGTGTCGCACCTGTCCATCTCGTAGGCGTTTTGAAGCATTTTCCGGGTTGAAGATCCCTCGGACCTCAGGAGGTGACCGTGGGAAATGATGGCTATGGAAGTTAATGCTAAGAGCTATGTGCTTCAATCAATGGTAAATGATATAGTGAATATAAGCAGAATGGAATAAATGTAGTGAATGATTCATCATAGAAGCAGAATGATGAAGAAAAGTGATGTGTCGTAAACTTGATGGTAAATGAATATAAATGACAGTTAATTTGTAGGCGCTCATAGTCAAGTACAATCAACTACAATCAACCATAATGAATCAACTATACTGTAATCAATATCAATGGATTGCTTAATGCTGCCTCGTCCAAACATGGAGCTTTTGAGAGGTTGGAACTGTTCATGTCCATAAACGACCGGCTCTGCTGAGTTAGAGCCGAGGATGGAACGTTGTGCACGGAGGCCCAATAGATATCAAAATCCTGGCCAAGATGCGCCATCTTCAAAGCGATGGATTGCGGTTGGCGATTTTGTGACCGATTAGAAACATCTCAGACTCATGATAAAGGAAGTGTCCATCATAATTAGACATTTCTCAGACTAATATCAGGTAATTAGTGTATTCAGACTTGTTTCATGTAGAAAAAACAAATAGTAGATCAGTCGTAAAAAAACAAAATCCAACGTAGCAAGCCATGCTCCACAGTTGGATTGTTGTTTGCAAACAGCATCCTTGGTTGCATACAGCATGATCCACTTTTTTGGTCGATTGGCTGGCTGTGATTGATGGGTAGCCACCAAACAACATGAACATGCAACAAAAACTGACAATATATTGCGCGCTGTACCCTCAGTTGGTGGCTCATCCTAGGTTATCAACCTGGGTCATCCTGGGTCATAGGGTAACCTTGGGTCCACCTATCACCAGGAGCTCCAACAACTGCTGTCTGAACTTGGCTCATGCCTCATCCGGGCTCCGGGTCCAACCCAAGCGTTCAAAGTTGGAGATCCTGAGACCCGCAACCGCTTGCGGTGGTCACATGTCTAGTTGGGCAGTTCCGTTCACCGTTGCGAAAACGTGACAAGGTGAACATGCCGTGGAGCAGCGCGGGCCTTTTTTTCAGGCTGAGATTGTCTGGCATGGATTTGATGTACCCAGGAGGTCAGCCCGCATGACCTGAGAAAATTTTATCTTTCAATTCAACGAACCACTTCTAGGAATGGACCCGATGCTAAAAGTCTCGAACTACTTCATCCTGGTGACCGCAGCTTGTGGCAGCTTGGAATTAGCAAACTGAGTTTCTATATGTTTCTTTGTTTCTATGCCCACTGGTCCCTGTGTAAATTCTGCCCGTTCACCATTGCTCCACAGCTCCATTGCTTCAGAGCTCACACCTGAGATGAAGCGCATTGAGAAATCCACGGAAGATCCATGTAACAGCCACCTGCTAGCATGGAGTTGCTCATGGTGACGGGAAGAGTGACATGATGCTGCGACTGGCCTCCTTTTTTGCCGCCAACAAGCTTCACCTTTTGGTCAAATGACTTTCTGCGGATTCGGGAATCACAATTTCTGTACATTTCGGACACCGAGCATTCATTTGAAGCACGGAAATGTTGACACCTTCCGCGCCTGCGCGTTTTTGTGTAAGCTTTTCATTGATCGATCAGTGGAGTCCAACTTTCTAGCTGTGGCCCCAAAATCACTCATCCCAGTCTCAACATATCTAAACCAGGGCAAATAATGAAAGTTCCAGGCCTGTTGGACGTTGAGTTGTTACAGTACATGTTGTTACTTTTGTTGAGTCCTAGTTACTCTTTCAATGAACACCTCAGAACACCCCTCGAAGCTTCATGTCGCTCACCGGGCATCAACCTCCATGCAAAGCAACAGCTCTGCCACAGTGCGCACTGTGGTCATGTACTGGCGAAATGAACTGTTGAGAATTTTGAATCCAACTTCGATCGCAGTGGACATAGAGGGAATGGACTGTTCTTGAAGAGATTTGAATTACAGTTATGATGTAACCTGGCAATGGAAAATCCACCAGTATGTTTACAGCTGGTTTCCCAGGGTTTCCTGTAAACAAATTCAATTTTATGTTTCCTGGTTACTTTACCAATGTAACAATTGTGACAAGCATCATCCCAACAAATGTCCATCTATTAATGCCGGAACCAGGTTCCAATGTGGAGAGAAAGCCGCCTCAATCCCCTGCATTGTCGAAAAGAAAGTTCGCTGCGAGCTCTTCGCTCTTGTCACACGCCAAATAGGCCTGACCGCATCAGAGCCAGGTGGATCATTTTCTCGGATTTCTGATTCTTGGAGAACCGACTGAAGTATTATGATTATTTATAATCATGACAAGCGACTCAGGCATTATGATTTTATCAACTTACCAACCATCACTGACCAAATGATTTTCTGCCAAATGATTATATCAACCTTCACGGACCATCATCTCCTGGATTGTGGTTATGGCGGTCGGTTCTTCAGGAACTGTCACCAGTGCTTTTTTTCCGCATGGGAAAAACCCTGCTAGTCAGCACGCATACTTCCCTCGATGAAGTCGTGTAACCATTGGTGAGTAGCGATGAAGCGATGAACCAACAAAGATGCATCAGTGTGACTGTTGATGAACCTTCGTTGGTGGTTAGAAGCCATATCAACAATTTCGTTGAGCAACCAATCCATCTCAAATGCTGCGGTGAATAAATAGTGCTAAACAACACCAAATAGTACATGACCATCTAGCTTGAGTTTGATCTAAAGGCATGATAAGCAAAACCTGTTTTCATGGCAAGTGATGACCAATTATTTGCCACGTTCGCTGTGCCTGCGCGGCCATTTCCTTGGGGAATCCAAGAGCTGCCAGTCTTTCAACCTCAGTGAAAAACAAGCAAAGAATGGTGGCTAATAGAAGTGATTAACCGCAATTAATACTAATATCGCAATTATGTTGGTTACATAAATTTTATTAAGTGTTGTGAATGCTAGTATAATATTTATATTTAGCATTATGGCTATTAATCATTGGTTCAAACTAGCATGAATAGCTGTGGATCAGTGATATGAATGACGGTTGATGATAGCGATTAGTGATGGCTATTCATGCTGGCAATCAATGATGGCTATTAATGATGGCTATTGATGATGGCTATTGATGATGGCTAGTGACGTATGGCTCATCATGGTTGCTGATGGCATATGATTGAACATGATTGATGATAATTGATGTAACAAAAAGTATACGGAAACAAGAGGCGATTTGGGATAATTGGTGCGAAATCAACAAGTCACAGCAACAAACATAATGCGCAAAACACATGAGAAGAAGCAGGATGCAACGATATGCAAGAAAAGGATTGCTGCACTCGAGGGGTGCCAACATTAGTACAAGGAAGCATGAAAGCCATTGAAACATATTGAAACCATGAGAGTATCCATGAACTTTGCAGCGGATTGAGGACTGGACAGCTGCGTTCTCTTCCTCTGTCAATCGAATCACTTCACCACCAGGCATGCCACCGGGCATGCCAGGCATGCCGCCGGGCATCCCTGGCATACCTCCAGGCGCCCCGCCGCCTGGCCACACGTCCAAGGCATCATGGCGCAGCATCTGAAGCATCCAACCATCAGAATCCATCAGAATCTGATGCTATATCTGATAGCCACCGCATGATCAGCTTAAAATAATGATAAATCTGATGGTATATCTGATATATAGCCAACCATCATTGATCCGAAATTCTTGATATCTGATGCTTCAAAAAAGGCACAGTCAGCTTAAAGACCTTCATCCCCGCCTCGACCTCGACCAAACTGGGCTAAGTGCTCAATGAGCCGCCTGCAGATCAATTTCTGCGAATCTGCTGCTGGAATCGCGTTGACCTATTGCGCTTCATGATGGCTGTTCCCATATGGTGGTTTATCAAAATGGGGGTATCCAAAAAATGGTTGGTTTATTATTGCACATGGGTCATAAACTGGATGATTTGGGAGGTCCCCCACTTTCAGAACCCCCCCCATTTTGTGAATGTTGGCAAATGATCGTCATTGGCTGATGATCACGTTGGCAGACATGATGAGCAACGATGATCATTGGAAACTCCTTTTGCAACAAGTGGCGACCATTAATGATTAACAACTGACGACCAACCATTGAAGCATTGAGGACGATGATCAACCTGTATGAATTTGATCAAGCGTTATTATCAACCGCTGTGACCAAACAACCATCCTTCGGAGTGAGAGTGCCAGTGATAGGCGACAGTCCATGGGCCCGGAGTTACAAGGCTTTCCTGCGACCGCGGTGATGCTTCTTGCAGCGCGTGGGCACGCAGCAATGCTCAGCTCCACGATGATTCACCATGTTTACTTATTAGATCAACCTTAATAATTAACCCATGATTGGAATGATCGGTAGCCAATAGGTTTAGACAATGGGTGTTATGAACATCTATCAAATCCCCCAGATCACTACTAGGGATGACCCATATCAGAGGTCATTCACAATCATTCAGCATGTTTGAAAATGCTCATGATCCACAGCTGTAGCCTACCCAAGTTGCAACCAAGAGTCTGAGGATTCTGACCTCAGCCATGGGTGCACTCAAGTTTCGTACAGTCTCCAAGTAGATCTCGCCCCCTCTGAGACTGACAAAGCTTGCAAAGTCTCAGTGGCCGGCGAATAACTTCAGCCATCTGTGGATCTTGAGCTTCAATGTCTGGAAGAAGTTGGTTCAACCTTAGCGCAAGCCGCGGCTTGCCGCTTGATGAGTACCATGAGCAGTGTAGAAATCCCATAGTTCCAACATGTTCCAACAACACAGTGGTTGATTGCTTTTGACAATAAGCATCAGTTAGATTCTGGTCAATATCCATCAATACAGTCAATTAGAAAGTTAGATTCTGGATGATTCTGGTCATCATCCCATAAGTTCCAACTCCAACAATACATCAGCTATATGGGTGTTTCTCAAAATATGGGACCCCCAAAATGGTTGGTTTATAGACTAACAATGGTTAATAGTGGGTGATTTGGGGGTACCCCTATGGCTTGAGAAACCACCATATAGATTCTGACAACCACCAACAAAACCACCTCTTCAACATCACTACCATGGCCAAGTTCATCGCTAGCACCATCGCCTCCGGACAACAACAAATTTTATGCGCTGTTGTTGGTGCTTGATTATTCCCTGTCTAGTTGACCATCACATTAGTATAATTCAAACATTATTCGAAACCACCAGAAATCAAAAATCACTCAAACATATTCCCTCTATAGTTTGAAACCACCAAGTTACATGATTAGAAACCACCAAAAAACCACACAACCCCTTTGAATCAGCTTGGAGTTTCTGGCCTCGTTATGAACGAGAAGGCGGCGGATCCGAGTCCATGACATCTCGGGGTTCTGCTGTAACATCGCTGTGAGAGCTGCCAGCTGCTCCCTGGTGCGGCTGGCAGCACAAATTGTGGGCAAACGGAAATGCCCAGGGGCATCTTTGGCAATTGGTGATCATAAGCATGATGATAAATAGTATTTGATGATAATTAGCATAGTAATATTCACCAATCTACTTGCTGATCAATAGTAATCATTAGATATTATTAGATATCAATTACATGAATGATGAGATCTTTCGTAATTGATGAGATCGCTGGTTTGTGAAACATGTTCAAGTTCAAATCAGGCATGGGGATTGAAGAGTCTTGTCAATCCACGTTGCTATTGGTTTTCCCAGCAACGGCTCTTCTAGCTGTAACTTACTGAAGATTTCTAATATGTACACTGTACAAGTATAGTTATGTAACACATTGAACATGAGGCTTGATGACGGATCACAACGGAAATTCAAATCTTAAACATCAGTGGCTTGAATATCCACAAAAGTGTATTGGAAGGGAGTAATGTTAAATGTAGACTATGTCCTAGAATATCAACGTAAGAAGAAAGCCAATCTAATTGCAGGTCTACAAATAATCGGCAATGAACAAAGCAACAGGCAGAAACAATCGTGTTTCAATTGTTTGCTTTTCCCTGAACTCCAACAGCATCAGTCAAAAGACTCTGGCCGACAGCCAAGAGATCGACAGTGGGAGTCTGGATTCTAGCTGTTAGGACGTTCACTTACCCTTACCCACTATTGATACGAGGGCAAACCATACCTCGTATCCCTGTTGCCGATTTCTTGGTATCAACCCAAAATGATCACCAACAACTAATGTCACTCTCAGGAATGCTCACTATTGCTTGTCCTTCTCACCGGCTTGGTTCATAGAAACATATCAACTCATGCAATCCTTGGGAGTCTCAGCCACTTCGCAACACCATTTGCTTCCCTGTGCCTGGTGGCTCCACCAGGACCCACGAAACCATCATCCTCCTGACGCTGGCTGTGAGGCTGGGCGGTTGGTGTCTCCTGGACTTGGATCTGTGTCATTGATTGTCAATAGTCAATTTTGGTCAACATCGTGGCGACAATTGACAATCAATGACATCCAATTGATTGCATGGCATTGATCGTCAATCAATTGATTGCATGACCCAAACATCCCAACTGTTCTGGCTACGAGAAGCTGGTTTTACGATGTTTTACGTATTCAGGATCCACTGATTTTTCACCGCCGCAACCGTACCGTGTCACGGCAGGTGCCGCCTCTGGCTGAAGGGCCCCTCCTGTTGCCTGAAAACGGTGGAAGTGGCCGCATGTGCCCTCCATTCTGAAATCACTGTTTTCAACTAATGAGCAACGGACACACGAAAGGAAACAACCGATGGTGGAAACCCAATAAGACACAATGGTCATTAGTGGGTAATGGCTCAGTATTGCTCATCCTTTTGTAAGTGCAGAGTGCATTCCAGCTTCTATGGCGCAATGGTGTAAGAATCGGGTAAGGATTGATGACTTACGAGTGAGAACTCTGGAAGAATGAGAGGGCTCCGTGGACACCGAAATAGGCTTGGCTGCAATCATTCTGGTGGCGAATGTCTACCTACTATATCCTATTCTCCATCACCCTCGCTCCACGTGCATGCGTCATTGGAAAGTTGCGAAAACTTGCTCTCACCCGTTCTTGTGCACTTTCTGCCAATGCTTCCTGGCTGGTCTCCACACCCGCTATGCTCTTGTCTTATCTGATTTGGCCGGTCTGCAAAGCCTTACATATTGTAACTAAACAAAATCTATATATCAAAACTTACTTTGATGATACGTTGATGTGGCAATGTACATATTAGTGCCGTTAATTTGCTTTTGGCCATGGCACAAAATAAGCAGGACGGATTATCTACCCGGGGCTTGAGGCTTGGTGTTTACCATGCAGCTTTGTCATCGTAGGGTCGACCCTGGGATCGGACCGGAAGGGATGCTGCCAGCTGGCACCTCGTTCAAAAGTCGCATGAAAGCATTGGGATGCTCCTGGATTGCCTGCAGGGGCAATGATTGAGCCTTGTGACCAAGGCAAAACATGCAAAACTGTTCAAAATGTAACCACTGGATGATTGAGATTTGAATTCCTCCGAGTACAGGTGAAACAAGGTGGAGTGAAACATGTTCAGCTTCAGCTTGAAAAAACCCTTGGGTGTCATACAGTCGTAAAGTGTCATTTTGCATGGGCGGTGCAAGCTCGCACCATCGCGAGCTGTCCGGCCCGATCTCCCAAGCCCTGCGCCTGTGCAATTTCAGGGTGAGTCTGCTGAACACCTCGCAAAACCTGGTCCTTAGAGTGAAGGATTGAGAAAACACACCTACTACATTTCAAACAATATTAGCAACTATCAGCCGTCTTGAACCTACACTGACCATGACTTGACTTAATCACACTAAACCAACCAACCAACCAACGAACAAACAAACAAACAAACAAGCAAGCAAGCAAGCAAGCAAACAAACACGCAAGCAAGCAAGCAAGCAAACAAACAAACAAATATCAACTCAATCAAAGATCTCATATGTTTCATGCAGCTGACGGAATAATCTGAGGCAACCGCGAGCATTTGCGGGTTCTGTGCTATCATTGCAGCGAGCTGGCCGAACCTCGTTGGCAGGTTCGCAACACAACAACGGCTACGCTACGCTGGTTGCAGGTTGTTCCTACCAGTTGGCAATGGTTGATGATTGCTGGTTGAAGATGTTGATGATTGATGCTTAAAATGATAGTATACCAGTTTTAGTGTTAAAATGATGGTTGATGATCCAATCATAATTGAAAACATGATGGATGCATACATGAACTGGCAATTGGTAACTTTCAATGCGAATCATGGCGCATAGTGTCAAAATGAATCATGGCTCGGCAAAATTAATCAACACGTAAAACTGAACAAATCGAAGTGACCAAACATGACCAAACAATGTCTAGTTTATACTATGAGTATCATGATCACACATGAACACTATATCACTAGATCAATCCTTCAATCAGTTGATGTCACCAAATCACTATAGCGATTATAACCAGCCATCAGTTTATGACAACATTTCCCAACATGAATCATGGTCCAATCCTGGTTGACCACTCAATCCTCACGGCACAGGGTCACCGCACTGGGGATTGTTTCGCAACTGGGCCAGCACCTCCGGCATCGGTTCGTCTCCGCCCTGGTCCACACCATAGGGAGCTGCCTCAGTGGCGCTGAGTCTTCCAGGCTGCCGTCGAACATGCTGCTGTCCAAGTGCCCAACGGCTGCCATGTCAGGGCCACCTGCGACATCAAGCGACGCTGAACTTGGACCCTGTTGGACTTGTCATGGCCAGCTGTCTGTTTTCCCCAGAGTTGTCTCACTCTGTTTTCCCCAGAATTGTCTGACTAAAGATCTCCAAAGGCTGTGACAAATCTGCGCCTGCTTCGGGTATTCCAGTCATCAAAAACCTCGAATTGCTTGGGCATTGCGCAGCTGACAATCTGACTTGGATACAGTACCAACCTTTAGTGGATTGGACCATTGTGACTTCGCCGGTCAGCATGATCAACACCCGAAACTATACTGAAAATGCCAGCTTTGGTACAGAAAGCACGAGAAACCAATCAGATCCCATTGCTATGGATATATATATATGTTGTGTATATATATATATACAATAAATTTATTTCTATATATATATATATTTATATATATATATACTCATATTGCTAGCATAGGTCTATGGCTCATATGAATATTCATTTATTTATGTATTTGTTTACTTTTCTATCTACTTATTCATGTATTTGTTTCTGTAAATATAAATACATATATATATACATATATGTATATTATATCGGGCAACAAGAACCATCAAGAACCTATGAAAATAAAACCAAAAGACATCAGCATTGCTATGATCATACTGGTTCATTGATTCTTGTTGTTTGTCAACCACTATGCTTCATCAACTATCTTTTCGGCAGTTCTGAAGCATTCTTTGACAATGGTATCAACATGTATCAACCATGATTATTGGCCAGCTTCTCTTGATTGTCAACGAGCCATGAGCGAACATGATTCACATTTATCAGCCATGAGTGATATCATGATTCTAAAACATTATATTTTTATCAACCTTGATTGACCGTTGGAGTAGCCATGATTAACCTATTATGAATCATGTTTCAAAGCCTTGTTAACACTGAGTACGTATGGGTATCCATGCTTAAAAATTCACAGCCCAAGAGACAAATGCTTAACAAACGCCGAGACTCTCCACTGCTATCATCGGATTTCTGCCCGGAGATGCTCTCAGCGCAGCTTCCACCTGCTCCCAGCACCATCGCATGAAATGGAAATCTTCCTAGAAGAATGGTGGTTCAACCCATGGTTGGTCGATCATGGCAAATTTTGGCTGATTCGTGGTTTGTACAGGTTCTGTATTTATCGATGATTGGAGTTTATCGTGGTGAATACAGCTTAATTACCTACGTTTGGTACTGGCGCCCAACTGAAAAAGTTTGGGAAAAGTTGGCTGGGATAACTTTACCAACTGACTGGGTCTGCATGTCAATGGTGTAAACTCACCGGCTAACATATTGTGAAAAACAATTGCTCAAGAGGACTCCTGTTGACCCCTCCTGTTAAAGCGTTGGATAAAGGTCCTCAAGTCATCCTGTGCTCAAGTGGTGACCGCGGCTCATGTCTGATCACTCATGGGTCAAACGTTGCGACCGATTCCAGCTGGGATGCCTAAAATCCGGCCTGTCGCCAGTGGAGATGACTATCTATTGTTTTGTTTTGATACAGCTGATTTATGAGTTTTTACAGTTGTATGGTTTGAATTTGATCCGCTTCCCCCTTCCCTTCCCTTACCGTTCCTTGCCTCGCCTCGCCTTCCATTGCCTTGCCTTCCCTTCCACTACCTTTCCTTCTCGTCCGGTCTCTTTCCTTCATCCTTGCTGCTTCCTTGTTCCCTTCCGCCCTCCCTCTTTTTCTATCCTTCCTCTTCCTCACAAAATTTCCGCTTATAACGAACCTTTTCAGTCTTCGAGGGCTAAACCAGCCTACCATGGCAGCATCACCTCCCAGCAGCTGCCTGGTCCCGTGGAAAGCCCATATCGCAGAGGCTCTGCACCGAGGCTTCCTGGGGCGCCAACTGATGACCCCCATGTGGTAACCTCCATGTCGGGTGACCCCATGTGGTACCCTCCATGTAAGGTGGCACAATTCCTGAAAACTGGACTTCACCATCTTCACCTGGTTGTGGGTCAAAACCCCCTAGTTCCACTATCATTCACCATTGTTTTCCCTATAGAATGGTTGGTTCTTATCCCCCAATATTGTTGCTTAATATTGACCCACAGCCACCAAGTGAACCTTCAACCGCTCCCGGAACGACATGCGTCACCCAGCACTGGGCCCCCAGGCGTCCAAGGGAGCATCCTGAGAGGCGCTGAGCGTTGGTCAACAGGCACTGGGTGACCTACTAGTAGACCAGTGACTAGATCTAGTAGGCAACAAACTAGTAGACCAGTAGGCAACAAACTAGTAGATCTATATCTAACCAGTTGATCTACTAGTGAGTTTAGTACTAGTGAGATTAATCGTATTCTGCAACCTATGAGTTTAACCAATTGATCTACTAGTTTTAGACGTATAAACTCATAGGTATTAGATACAGGTTCTACTAGTTCTATATGTTAACTCATAGGTGATACCTCAACCGATGCTCGTATGTCTACCCTCTTCTGACCTCTTTCCATCGCTCAACTCCGTTGGGACATCCCCAGCTTCAGAACGGTCGCTGGAGACCCTCAGCTGAGAACCGGACTGCGGCTGGAGCTGCCTCAGGGCTGAGCTCCAACTTGCACTGGGAAATATGCAGTAGATAACATGAATACATATATATATATATAGATACACACATATTTTTTACTATTATGATAATATATTTACGACATATGTAGGAAATATGTAGGAAATATCAGTGAATTACAATTATCTATAGTAAATATAAATGTAAATTCGGACTACAGGACATGTAAACATATCACAACTATATTCAACATAACTTGTTTGGAAACAAAAATACTCGTGACTTGGCATTTGGACAACCCCAAAAGTTCTCTTCTATTCTGAACTTGGCAAAGCCGAGGCGACACCTGCTGGCCAGCACCCATGATTGTGAAGTCAGAAAAGCTCCTGATCTTTGATGGCTTAGCTTAGAACGATTTGGTTAGAATCCAACCAAGGCAACTGGAAGATTAGCCACCAACTAGGCTGGTCCAGGGGTTCAAACCTTCCAACTTGGTCCTGCAAAACCCAATTTTGTGACTGCGCTTCACTTGAATGCAAAGAACAACATTGTCTCCAATATGGTGACTCCCGTCAGTGTCATTATCAATCGGTTCAGCTCAACTATTCCCAGTATCAATCAATTGTACTTACCAGCTGCTTCACTGCTGTAATCATTATCATTTGTCGGTTATGTCATTGGTAATTGCTCTAGTCAACTGTTTCTGCGGTAAACCGTTACTACCATGGTCAACTATCAAGGCGAACTGTTATAGCTACCTATCCATGGTTCATCGTTCTAAGTATCCGCCACCAATTCCTGGATCACCAAGTCACCGGAGTCGGCGCCGGCGCAGGTGCAGGCGTGGCTGCAGGCGCTGCTGCTGGTGCCTCTGCTGGGGTGGCGGCCTTGGTGTGGCGTTCGTGCGAAGCCTTGAAAATACTCAGGAAGGCTGAGTGTTTCAAGGCTTGTCAAAATTAGGGCTTCAAGGCTTGTCAATTTTAGAAAATTCTCAGAAATGATGAGTGTTTCTCAAAATGGGGGACCCCGGGGACCCCCAAAAAGGGAGGTTTATTGCGATAACTGGTCAGGAATGGATGATTTGGGGGTAGCCTACTTCGAGAAACACCCAAATCAAGAATTTTCCTTGAAGGATCAAGAAATCGAACTTCGATCTTTTCTTGGATCACGAAATTGCAAGGAATAGTTGCACGAAGTCAGTTCTCAACCGTTGGAAAATCAGCGAAATCATCCACCGTTGCCAAGATATCAGCTGCATCAACCGAGACATCCCCATGGCTCAACGGACGAAACGAACGAGATCCTGACTGCCTTTGCGCTGGGCGCTTTGGCCTTCCGGTGGAAAGGGCAGAGAACCCAAGTGGTGGTCATAGCTGAAACCACAAGTTCTAATGGTCATAGTGGTTAAACTATAGGTTATAGTGGTTATATGTGGTTATAAGTTATCATTGGTTATAGTGGTTATAAGTTATCATGGTTAAAATTGCTGCAAGTGGTTAAATTCCATAGGTTATATGTGGTTATATGTGGTTATAATGGTTAAAATTGCTGCGCTTGAATGACAATCATTTGTCCACGGATTGGCATGGTGCGTGCGATGGAAGGATATTAAAGGTCTTGCAGGTTGTAAACCAGAGAGCAAATCCAGTGCGGAACAATAACCTGTACCATGAGCATCCCACAAAAATGACGAGTTACTAGTCAAACTGTTGGGATGTTCACAACTAACCACTGTTTGGTTGGTTCAGCTTGACAGCCATATAGCCGGTCCCTTGTTATGATTATCAACCCATGATCAAATCATTATCAACCTTTAATGCCATCAATTGACCACTATAGTTATGAACCTTCAATGGCAATTTGAGCTATTTAGAATATTATAACCATTGCAACCGGTGCTTATTGAAACAATTGTAATCATTAGTGTAGCATAATCATCAAATTGTGATGCGGTTATGTAACCATTAGTTATCAACCATAGTAATTGATAACCATTAGTTATCAACAATCAATGCCACGCAAACCCAAAACATACATCCTGCGAATGGTTCCAAGAATGATGCTTTCTCAAAAGAGGGAACTCAAAAATTGGATGATGTATTACTGTACTAGAAATGAGTAACCTTGGATGACTTGGGGCGCAGCCTACGGCTTCAGAAACGCCGATGAAAGGCCATTCTTTGAGAAGAATCTGCCTGGTTTTATTCCTCGATCCTGGAGATTCTCTGGCTGGGAATGTTGCTTGACTCACCCGGTTTTTCAATGTCGTGATGTGACTGCACTGAAGAAACGATTGCTGCAGCCATGAGAGTCATGAGAGATTATACTTTCAAAACATTTCTTTATATCTATCCCTATGCTTCCAGCTACCATAGTACGAGTAACCCCAGTGGTAGAAACCAGCTGGTGACCTATTGTCACAAACGTAACTGGGAGGTAGGGGTGGGTATGTTGTTGCGGAACGTACTTATCCACGAACCGTGAACTGCGGCTTCGCTGCTTCGCTGTGCTTCGCTATGCTTCGCTATGCGAAGCGCTCGCCACGGCTCGCCTTCGTAGCCATGGCAACAATGAATCCACTGCTCTGGTAGCCCGCATCCTGCAGGGTGACCTCAGATTGCAGTGGGAAATTCTGAGTGCACTGAACAAATGGGAAAACGGTTTATGCTGGTTGATGGTTTATAATTATATCAAGTATATTTTTGTGAATATAGATTACCTGCTAATTTGTTGGATCCAAATCAGAGTCGGATTCAAACACATGCACTGGAATTGGAAAACTGTTGATACATGTTGATATGTGGTTCCTGATTCCGTCACCAAACAAGCATTGGAGATCGATATCACCAGGCTCTGCGCATCATCTGCCAGGATTTTGCCCGAGTAGATCAGCTTCTGACCTGAAACCGCAGCTCAGCAGCCGTGGCTGATCCAACCGATACCAACCAGTGATAGTCCTAGTGATTCAAGTGAGTCAACCACGGATAAGGGATGGTGATGATTCAGTTGATGATGAATTGTGGCGCACAACCTTTATGATAACAACGCCATGAATTTGCGTCCTTTGTGAGTTGTCACAATGGTAATACATATATTACATATACTATATACATAAGTGCTTGAATAGTTGTATGTGTTTTCACATGCTGACAGTTTCATGCTATGCAAACAAGACACAAATGTCGCCCATGTTCATCTCCAACAACAGGCAAACCGTAACAACACCCAGCAGCAAAAACAGCAAAACAAACCACTAACTATCAACTATCCACTACCAACTACCTACTTTTCTGTTACTTTTCTTCTTCTTCTACTTCTACTTCTACTTCTACTACTACTACTACAACTACTACTACTACTACTACTACTACTACTACTACTACTACTACTACTACTACTACTACTACTACTACTCCTGCTACTACTACTA